>CM033277.1:24994742-25594742 GCA_019343175.1 Oedothorax gibbosus
TTTTACCCATATATTGTTAAAAAAATACCAACTATTCATGAAAGTAATTTTAAAATTTTAAGTATGCATTTTTAAAAAAAAAATTAAAATTCATTTTAATTTAAATAAAATCTTCTTTAACCTGAGTGTGTTATATTTTATTAAATTGTCTTATAAATTGCTGTAAACTAGCACTTAACACCATTTCTAAATTAATTAGGAAACCATCTAGGTCATTTTTAAAATTAGTTGATCAAGTTTATTAATAAACACAATTATTTATGAAAAACAAGCTTTAGTTTTGAATTTTTTTATCAATGAACCCATTCTCATCCCAACATGATATTTTGTCAGATGATGTGAAAGAGTCCTAACTATTCATGTAATTAATTTCGAAATTTTAAATTATGTACTTTTTTTAAAAAATTTAATTTTAAAATTTAATTAAATTTTAATTTAAATAAAATCTTCTATATCCTAAGTGTGTTACATATCATTAAAAAGTTCATACAAATCTCTGTCAGATTACACCTATCCCAGGTCTCTAGCTTAATTAGGAAAGCTTCTAGGTCAATTTGAAAATTGGTCGGATGCGGTTTTTTGACAAATTTTTTGAACTTTTAAAGTGCCATATTTTTTAAACGGATCAATATTTGTGAATAAAAATTTTCATTTCACAAATAACTATATAAACACTACTGTTGTTCCAAATTTCAAAAAAATCTGAGACGGTGATGTTTACTGAGTGTGTTGATTTGACGTGGAATGACTTAATATTAAATGACTTAATATTAAGTAACTGTAACAGAGTTACTTTTTTAATTAAGTAACTTTACTTAATTAAAAAAGTAACTCTGTTACAGTTACTTAATATGAAAAGTAACGCGTTACAGTTACTTTAAAAAAAAAAGTAACAAATCACAGTTACTTTTCAAAATGTCAAGTTATAAGAAAATTGAAACTTAGCCATCTTACCATTTTTCAAAGAGAACCACGATAAACGAAACATAAGCTCAAACAAAACACTGACATTATAATTAATAAACATTTTTTATATTTAATTTTAATCCTTTACCCTGATAATCGGCCGATAACGAGTCCATCTGTAAACACTCAGATAGGTACTGACAGAAATAGGGGTATCTCAAGAATGAACGTGAAATCTCTGTCTCCCCCTCCCCCCCCCCTCCCTCCTCTTCGAGGGGAAGGACTTTGTTGTTGGTCATTGTTGTAGAACCCATTCAGGCAAAACACAAAGGGGTTTGAACTGAGGAATCCAATCTGCTTGGTAGTTAGCGTGATTTATTTGAAAACCCTTCTTTTCGGTAGATGCCTGTAATTGTGCGAGGCTTATAATGTGATACTTAAAGGTAAACAGACAAAAAAAAAACCATTCGTAACAATTCTGTCTGAAAGCGGCCGTCACGCCTTTAGCAGCCAAAGTGGACAATTCTATTATATGCTTTACTTTTTCCCTTCCAAAAAAAGCTCGTATTTCGGGAATGTGAAATGTTTCCTTCTCTCTCTCTCTCTTAGGAGTGGACTTTTAAAATTGGCATCAGACAGCCTTCGTAAAGTAACGTAAAAGTAACAACATTTTTGTTACTTTGTTACCGCTAAAAGTAACTAAGTTACAGTTTCTTTCTGAAAAGTGTAACGACGTTACTCGTGTTACCAAAAAAAGTAACTGTTACAAGTAACGGCGTTACAAGTAACGCGTTACTCCAAACCCTGAATAAAATCATATTTGTTTTGTAAAACCTACATTTTTTTATAGCTATGTGAGAAAAATGGTGACATTGATTTATCTTCCTTCGTCTTTAGGTGTTCATTGACATGACTTTTGGTGGTGGTGGACACAGCCGTCAACTTCTAAATGCAGCAGATATTCAGTTGTTTTGTTTAGACCGAGATCCAACTGCCTATGAAAAAGCTGTGAAGTTGGCAAAGAAATCTGGGTAAAATATATGGTCGAATTTTATTTTTTATGCGATATTTAACTAACTTTTGGTTAAATTACTGTTTATTAATATTTTATACCTCGGCAGTATTTTTACAACAGAAAGCAATCACTAAAGTAGGGCAAAAAAAACTTAAAATAAGTTTAAAATATTTCAACAATATAAAATTGACTAGATGCGAACGCTATTTAAAAAAGATCAAAGTTTTTAAATGTTACTAATTTTTCTTTATTTTCTTAATCTAAATCTTTTTTTGTAATTACATAATTGAATTTTTTAATTCTAAGTATTTTTAAAAAAAAATTATTGTTGTATTTAAAGTTTAAACGTGTAGGGAGAATTTATAAAGAAAATTTTTATTTATGCGAGTCTCTGCTCTCTTATCTTATGCCTACTAAATGAAGTGGAGGGGAAAATATAACATTATCCCAGCTGAAGAAAAATAAAAACTTTCCAATTATTAATATTTTTAAAAAACTTTTTTTATATAGAACATGTTTACCTTGAAACTTTTATACATGTTTAATTATTTTTATTTGACAATGTTTTATTTTCAGTGGATCAGTCACACCATTGCTTGGCAGATTCAGTGAAATGCAAACCCTCTTCAATAATGCAGGTTTGCTACCCGATTCAGTGGATGGCATTCTTATTGATGCTGGGTGTTCCTCAATGCAGATGGATTCTTCAGAGAGAGGATTTTCTATAAGCAAAAATGGCCCACTTGACATGAGGATGGACGGAGACAGGTAAATTTTTATTAGATTTTTCCCATTTAGTAAACATCTATATTTATAATAAATCTATATTATTAATATTATTTCATTACTTACTGGGTAATGGGTGTGGTTCCACTATTTTAAATTCATTCAAATATTTTATAAAATTGTTTATTAAAAATGAATCTTTTAAACCAATTTTGAGAAGTGGTCGTTTAGAGTCCTGGTACTACATTTATCAAATAAAAAAAAATTGTAAAAATATACAATACAGCCTGAGTAATTTGACTTAGAATTTTTTTCATTGGATTAACACAGAGATAAGACTTCGGTTTGGAGTCCTGGGTACCACTCCCGCTTAAATAATAAATCCCATTGAGATGATGGTTGAAAGGTAAGAGTGCTGACTCTGGGTATGATATTGAATGTCCTGAATCCGGCATTGATGTTTGTTGCCAAAACATGATGTCTTTGTTTAACCAAAACATGAACACATCCAGATTGAAATGGTAAAAAGCAGGGAAAAAAATCTTAATTTTTTTAACTAAAATTTAAGAAAACAAATTTAGAATCATAACTTAATTAACAATTTTTTTTCAAAACTGTATTTTTAAGAAGTAGTTAAAATTCAAGTTTTAAGCATTTAAAAATGGTAGCATGAAGAATTTTTGGGCCAATTTATTTAATAAACTTGTTTCAGAATGAATTCTATTTTACCGGGTTTTTCATGTAACTAAATCATTTAAATAAAGCAATCATTTTTTAATCCTTCAAAAGACATGAGATTCTTCCATCAAACGATACAAAAAGAAAATATAACATTATAGAAAAATGTATGGAGAAGTTAATAAAATTTATTTGAAATAAGTGAGAGTTTAAACTTAGTGAGAAAAAAAAATCGTAAGATGATTCTAAATGGAATCATTGAGGGTGAAAAGGTTAAACAAGGCACTGATAACTTATAACCTTTAAGATATTTTCTTTACATAAACCATTTTTTAAAAATTAATAAATATCCAAAAGAATTTAATCATTTAAAAAGGACAAATATTTTTTAATGAAAAATATGTAATTAGTCTAATTTGTTTTATACATTTTTATAGATTTCCTCACCAACCAACTGCTTCTGATGTCTTAAGTGCTCTAGATGTTCCTAGTTTAACACGAATATTTAAAATCTATGGTGAAGAAAAACATTCTAAGAAAGTTGCCCAAGCTCTTTTTGATGCTAAGTATCTGTTAACATCTATAAATACTACCCATGAGTTGGCTGAATTAGTTAAAAGTATATTAGGAGAGTAAGTATTAATTATTTTAAGTGTAACTTCTTTATGGATGTAAGAAGTGCAAATAGTACATATATGTTCAGAATTATTTAAGTAACTTGAAGAAAATTTTAACTTATCGAGTCAGTTAAAAATATTCCTAACAGGACTGCTTTAGGGGATTAAGTTTTTTGCAGACTTGTTAAATTCCCCGGAATAAAAGCCACTTTTTGGGGGCTATTTTACCATCTAGGCGACTCTTGCTACCAATTGACATTCATATTACATTTAATCTAAGCTCTTAGTTTAGTGCAGATTTTAAAATACGCCAAGATTTAATTTTGCAGAAATTATCCATGTCAATTAGGCACTTAAGGAATCTTTGACGTGTCACATAATCATATGACATGCATGCCTATGATTTTCACACCCTGAAAATCTGCCGCCTCCGCCAGGGCAACTAGCAAAAGTTTAAATTTATAAATTGTATTTATTTTTTTAAATTGGGCGATTTTCATTTTACAATTTGTAAAATTTAAATTAATGTACACTAAACTTTTGCATGGATAAATAGTTATTTGGTAAAAGGAGGATTTTAATATTTAAATCATTACTTTTGAATTAAAAAGAATAAATTTTAAAATCGTAATATTAGTTGCATGTACAAGATCTGTGTTTAAATTGTATTAGTAGTGCTCAGCGCATTCTATACCACCCACCATAACTCTTAACTAGTAGCAATTCTATTATTTAAGGTCATAGGGATATAATTTTGTTTGAAAAAAAATTCAGAATATTGCTGGTTGAGAATATTTGGTGCTGTTGTTTAAGCCGATGAATTTCAAACTAAGCTAAAACTTTAAAACATTAGATATAGATAAAGTATTTGTGATCAATATTAATATAATTGTGGATTTAAAATAAAAGTTAAATTCTGTAGTTATTGTAATATACAGACTTTAGAAGTGTTGGATTCACATTCAACAGAACCTATTTCCTGCTTCGATTATAAATTTGCTATTTCAGTATTTAACTGTCATATTTTTGACTGAGGTTGTTAAATTCTCCCTATAAAGTTCTATTTTGAATTATAATTTGTGATTCAGAACATCCTGACTGTCATCAGTTGTAAAAATATTAAAATAACCTTTATAATTGTATGATTTTATGCACAAAAAGTTGTATTAAGCATTTGTTTAAATAAATTTTCCGATTTATAAACCAAAACCCTTTTTATATGTGTTGTATCTAATAATAATTTTTTCTTCATTACAGCCAACAAAGATTTGACAAGTTGAATAGAAAAGCTCATGTTGCCACTAAAGTGTTTCAAGCTCTGCGAATATTTGTCAATGATGAATTAAACGAGCTTAATTATGGGTTAGAACTTGCACATAAATACCTGAAACCAGGTGGTAGGTTGGCTGTGTTGACCTTCCATTCTTTAGAAGATCGTGTTGTCAAAAGACAAATTCTCGGAATAGACATGGACGAGCCAGTCACTCATACTATCAGCCAAAAACTAAAGAATGCTTCAATTTTCCACTCGGTTTCAGATGTTGATAAAGTTCTTCATAAGAAATGGAATCCTTTGTATAAACATGTTATCACACCTTCAGATGAAGAAATAAACTCAAATCCTAGAAGCCGTTCTGCCAAATTTAGAGCAGCAGAAAAACTGAATGAAAATTCTTAGCCTGTAGGTGTTTAGATGAATGTAGTATTATTAAATGTTGTGTTATATACCTGTCCAGTTCTCTGTGTGTTTCTCTTATTACCCATGTGCTTTTATGTTTCTTCTATATCGTAGTAAATATTTTTGTTTGACAAGATTTAAATAAGAAATCACAAAACAGTTGTTTCCAACTCTTGATGTACTTATGTCAAATTATATAAACTAAATTCCTTATCCTGTTTCACAAGATGTGTGTTTCTAATATATACAAGAAATTTTAGTTATAAAATAACCTGCTTTATGTATAAAAAAGTTCTTATCAATGTTAGTATGCAACCTATTAATAATATTTTTTATTTTTATAAAATTTTTTTTCTAATTTAGTGCAGGAAAAATACTTTAAGTTTTGCAACTCATTTGATCCTAATTAAATAATGGGATGCATTCAAATAAAGGTTAAAAAGTTTGACAATAAAGTTTCAAATAAGTTTTTACTATTTATAATTATCCGTTACTCATTAAAACACAATCTAAACTTTGAAAAATATCTTTAATGCAGAAAACTTATAGTAGTTAGTTTATGTTGAATCATTTATTATTTTCTGTCGCAAGGGATAACTTTGGCTCTGGAAGGTAACTTTGGCCCAAGCATAAAACCCTAAAACTGACTTTCTTTTTAAATATTCTTATATTCATAGTTCAACGCAGAAATGCCACTAATTGAAAAATGCAAGCACATTTTTACCAAGTGTATTTATGAAAATTTATTAGCTAGAAAAGCTTGGAGTTTATATTAAATATTTATTAAAACAAATATATAGTTTCTTTTATTTTGCTTATGAATTTGCAAATACTATAATAGTACAATACACAATTTAAAACTTTCAAATATAATTTTACATAGTCGTTTACCCTTAAATATTTGATGGTTATTATTGTTCAATTTTCCTAAGAGTACCCTCTAACTGGTATTTTAACTAATAGGTTTTGATCGAGCTCGCATTATGAAAGACAACTTTTGTTTTCTATCTATAGAACTCTTTGTTTTCTATCTTCCATTCATATTCAAAAATTTCGCACAGTAAGTTTTAGTGTGTGGGATATGATTTTTGCTGTATCATTTGTAGCGGCCTCAGTAACCCACAGTCCATCAAAAGGATCCTATAGGTGGACATGAGTTACCTAGGCTTTTATACTACTGCTATCGTTGTTATTTAGAATAGTGGTAAGAACGAGATGATAAATCAGCGCCACCTAGTTGTTGATGGCATATTGAGGTTGCGTGTGGGGTGAACCGCCACACTACTCCCCTCCTAGAAACGAGATAAAGAACCGTGCGCAGGTTGCTTCGCTGTGCGTTGTGCTGCGGTTGAGTTGTGTGCCAGCGTTGGCCGTTGAGTTGCATGTGCAGCGTTGAGTGCATTAGCAGCGAGTAGCTAACCATGGTTGAGCGCAGGAGCGTCGTTGGAGTGGGTGACGATCACGTCCGGGTCACCCCTGTAGGGCCTCAGTAGCCCACAGTCCACCAAAAGGATCCTCTAGGTGGAGATGAGTTACCTATGCTTTTATACTACTGCTATCGTTGTTATTTAGAATAGTGGTAAGAACGAGATGATAAATCAGCGCCACCTAGTTGTTGATGGCATATTGAGGTTGCGTGTGGGGTGAACCGCCACACATTCATAATTGATTGGTTATGATTCATCACAGATAACTAAGTGCCAAATCAATAATTTCATTATTAAATTGTAAGTACAATCTTTCGCAAAAAACAGACTACTTGTGCTGTAGTAACTTGTTGTACATGAGAAACAAATCTGCCCTGCTTTCAACCAAACCAAACAAAGGTAAGAATTGTTTGGGAACGTCATGAGGATACAGTTACAGTATTACTGTCATCAGGAATTGCATTCCGAAATTGGCAACAATTTCGTTTTGTTATGAAAGTAAAGTTTAGAAATGTGAAACTAAAATATTGGGTTTAATTAAAATTATTTACACTATTCAATATATTCGCTTTTGAATAAAATCTTCCGTAAGAAACCATTTTAAACCTTGGGTGAAATGGGTGCACTCAAATCGATCCTCCATTTTTTCTGTAACATTTACTTAGAGACATTTCTTTGCTTAGGGTAGAACATCAAAATGCCGGTATTTATCTTTTTGCTGTTCTAAAAATTACTAAATTATAAATTTAATTCCTAAAATGCAATTATAAAAAGAAAAATTGCCTTTTTAACTTTTACTGTATTGCATTTTTTAAACTTCGTTATTTAATTGCATCGTCGTGCATCCAAGTTTTATTGATTTTAAGAACATTATATCAAGCTTAGTTTATTAATCCAAAAATAAATTTTCGTATAGAAGTATCTACTTTAAACAGACAGTTTTATATTTTACTTTGTGTGTATAAGTATAATTTTACGAGTTAAAGTTGTAGGTAAACGATTAAACATGAACCTAAAAGTGTTAAATATTTCGTAATATTTGCTTTTAGAATAGTTATTATTTAATATTTAATTTATGAGTGAGTTCAATAATTTTATTTTGTATGTCTCAGTAGTACCTACTAATGAAGGTCTCTTTTAGTTGGAATGAATTTTTAAATATCAAATATTCTCTAGCATTAAAATGATAACTATTGTAGCTAACCAAATTAACTTTGTAAGAAAAACATAAAATACGTTTTTTTAGAATAAAAAGTATAGAGTCTGTATCTTCTTAGCATCTCAAATATTTTGATTGTGGAAGAGGCCACTTTGAAAACAGGTAGAGAACCTAAAGGAGGCAGGGTTTCCAATCCCATGGTATATGGCGAGCATAGGGGATTGTTGGGTTAGTTTGGTTGGAAATAATGTCACACTAAAAACTACACATGGGCTATTGGTGAGAAAGAGGGATTATAGTTAATTACTGATGGCTGTTATCAATTGCACATGTATTTCTTTTCTATCTTGACTTGATTGTCAATAGATTTGAATCTGTAGTATGTAACATTTAGCACATTCAGTGTCACCTCAGGGAACTCTATAAGTTAAAATATAGCTATGCAATATTAGTGAACCCGATGCAAGTTCAAACTGCTCGTTAGGTGAGAAACTGTTTCTAAACCTTAAAAAAATATGCACCTGCGAAAACAATGAATCGCCAAATGTAGTAATAACTCTGGCTTAAACCGAAATCTTGCTTACCCTTTTTCGTTTTACGAATGATCGTTTGGACTCGTCTAAAACGCATGTCACAGATGCTAAGAAGTGACAGGATGACAATATTTGTTACACTGTAGTGTTTGCTGCTTTAAAAGTATCAAATATCAAAACACAAATTGACATGCCAAGTTTACTAACAAAATAAAAATATTGAACGTTTTGTTCCCAAATGGCCAATATACAACATAATTTGACTTTATTTAGAGAAACGTTCAAGTAAATGCAATATGTTTGAAATAAACTCAAAAAGAAAACTAGGGAATATAGTTTTGTTTTGATTTCAAAGTAACAAAAAATTCTTATAAATGCATTCACACTATACAATTATAAAATTGTAAGCTTTCATTTAGAGAAACTTCAAAATAAATTTGACTTATCATTTTGTTTGAAAGTAAGTCCAGAATTGTGTAAATTGATTTTGAGGGAGGATAATTAAACGTTTTGTCCAGATGTGTAAATTGCTGGAGACTTGTCAACCATTTTATCTAACAAAAGGCTATATCTGTAGCTAAAGTACATATTGTAACAACTTATACTTAAATGATTTCATCTTGTATTTTTCTAAATGTGTAAGGTTTCCATAATTCATTTAGATAAATACATTCAAATTCTATTGAATATTCTCTAATTAAGTTAATAAAAAAGTTTTAAAGTAATATTCCAATGCACACATGAATGTTGAAAAATCTCATATGAGATTAGAGGAGGGGGCAAGCGGCCAGCTAAATTTTACCAGGAGTAATAAAAGAAGCGGTTGATTAATCATTGAAATAGTGTCACGTAATTTATAGACCTGTAATAAATATATAAATTGTGTAATGTATAATACGTGATATGTGTACAATTTTATCAGGTATTAAAAAGAAAATGTGATGGGCCAATCCTATGCAGCCATGCATCATTGAATTGGATAGAGCATCTGGCTTCTGCAATACTATCTCAAGGCACACTTTCTTGGTTTTATCCTGAAGACAAATCTCAAGCATTCTAGGTAACATGTATCTGAAGTTCAATGGATGGCGAGGACCACACAACAGATTCCTTGTTGAACATTGAGAAAAACTCCTGGGAAGAGACGACCGCCAAAGCTATTAAGAGCATCGAGGAGCGCTGCCTCAGGAAAGAGTATGAGGGCTCCACCACTAAATTTGGGGCCCAGAGTGAGTTTGCTAGACCCTGGTCTACCCAGAAAGTGCCTCGGAAGAGTCAATTAAAGACCCCTGATGGGAAAGGCAAGAAGGACAGAGAAGATGCGAAAGTTTCCTTTGAGGCACGAAAGCCAAGCTATTCTTCCGAAGACAAGGTTTGTATGCCTTGTATTTTAGAAAAGTGATTCTTAATTGCTGATTACTTAAACAATTCTTCTCATATTTAAAAGAGTAGTGTTTCCCTAAATATATCTGCCATAAAAAAGTTTTTGGTAAGCTCATTTTGACAACATAAAAAATATCTTAATTCTAAATTTTATTTTTTTGATTCATAATAAAGCAAAAGTCTTTTTACTTGGAACCTTAGCCTTCACAATAAATTTAGGTCATTCTGGTTAAAAGGGGGAAAATAACTTTCAACTTGGTACTTATTAATTTCTGTATCTTTAAATTATTTTTTTTTAAATTTACCTTACCTGCAAGGATAATAGTCAATATTTGACATGTTACCAAACCATATTAAACTGAAAATGAACTGTATATTTGCTGAGTGTTTAGTGTTATGTTAATTAAATTTTTTTTAAAATTGTTTTTTATTTTTAAATACTTTTACATATTTGTAAGAAGTTCTTATTCAATAATCATTTATAAAGATAATATATCTTTAGAATAATATATCCTTTTAGTTCTTTATGTTACTATTTTTCTTGCCCAGAAGTCTTTGCGAACCCTGGACGACAGCCAAGGTTCTGCTTCAGGTACACCTTTGGAAGTGCACATTGAAGACATCAAGTACATTGATGACAGTGCCAAAAGTTCTCTCTCCACCAGCCTCCAAGAACCCTCTCTGCCATCAGTGGCCCCCCCAGCCTCCTTTGCCCCTAGTTCTCAATCACCACAGTTGCAGCATTTAGAGCGATCCTGTGCGTCGGTTCTGGAAGAGCGTTACTGTCAGGCCTTTATTAGTTCCAAGAATGAGCACATAGCAGATAGCTGGAATCGTCACTACACCTCTCCACGACTTCCCCCTAATCACCATCTGTACACGCCTAAATTCAGGCATGAGCCGCGGCTTGTGGTTAGTCCCCTGCCTCCAGAGAAAGCAAAGTCCGAAAAGGATGGAGCCCATTCGGAAACGGACTATTATTCGCGGAACTCGATTGGGGAATCGGAGCACCAGGTCACTCAAATTGTTGAAAGGGATTTTAGGTAAGTTTTTAATTTCTGAATTTCATTTAAGGCTACTTTTGTATAGTGTGACACTTTCTATAGTCCGTACGATTACAACGCAAGCTTGACTTTCCCCACCACCTTGTGGGGTTTTCCACGAAACAATGTGAGCATCGCTGTTTTAAACCTACCTTGTTGAGGCTCTGCTGTGAGGTTAATTGCTACTGCTCTCCAAACACAAGTAGGGTAGGGAAAGAACAAAAGGAGCACCCCTCATGCAGTTTCCTGGAAAACCAAACAAGGGGTAGGAAGAAGCAGGCTTGCATTGTTATTGTATGGACTATAAAGATGCCTTAAAACGAATAACTGATTGATGATTGGAACACTGCTGATTGTCTATTTCTAGCCTCCTCTGTGACTTTGCCCTTAGTTTACTTCACAAACTATTCCACTATGGCTAACTACTCCAATTTTGTTTTGGGGACTTTTTTAAAAGCGGCATGCTGTAGCTCAAAACATAATATTTCATTATGGAGAAATTCGTAAAATAAGTCTTGTGACGTTATACATCATTTGTATCTAGCTTTTATCTCTGTCTCTTATTCTGACTCTATTTGATTTCAGATACTACTTTCAACATCCCTACTCTCGCCTTTTTATTGCCTACTTTGTTATCTTCTGCAATTTCTTGGTGTTTGCCGAAGACCCTGTCTCTCATAGCTACACCGAGAGTGAAATTCCTTTTGTCGGTCATGTGTTCTCATTTGTTGCCACCAAGTACCCACCTCAGTGGACTTGGTGCCTGTTCAAAGTTATACTTTGGATTGTAGCTATCATAAGTGGATGTTTCTTCGGAAAATATTTAATTCATCATTTGTTACTTAGTAAGTCTAATTAAGTTGTTCTAATTACGGAGAGCTTATAATACAAGTGAAAAGTCCATAAAAACTTTTTGCTACAAAGTTTAAATAACTTTTAAAAAGTCTCTAATTAAAAATTTAGCTGAATATATTATCTGAACTTTGATATTTTTATTATTATGAAATTTTCATTTTTAGTGATGATTGTGCTGTAACTAAAAATGACAAAAATGATTTTATGTATTTGAACTCATCTATCTGCAAGTAGTAAACAATTAATACATATTTTAGATAATTTTGGTATGCATATTAATTTTGTAAAGTTTCCATAAAACAATGTTTTATTTAAGTTATTATTGATTTTAATATTTAATCATTAAGAATGTTGTTGTTTTTTAATTGTTTCTTTAAATTTGTGCATATAATGTTTTGGAGACAAAACTTTATTTGTATCTTTCTACACAATATGTTGTCGAATTTATTTTTTTAAAAAACTTAAAATTTTAATAATTAACTCTTAATATTATTGAATTTTGTTATCCATTTTTGCGGTTATTGTGACTCTAGTCAACCATTAACCAAACAAAAATATGTTAGACATTATAGCGACTGTTAAAGCTTTATTTAATTTATTAATGATTTATGGGTTATTTATTACATACCATATCCTAATTAAATTTAAGTAAATGAATTTTTTGAATTGTTATTTAATATTATAATTCTCATTGTTTATAATGCTGTTTGTACCAGATTTTTCCGTCTGATGTTTGAATGGACTATGTAACTGAATCAGTTATTTTATCTTTAAAACGTAACAATTTCTTGCAATTGAACAGTTCAGTATTCCACAAAAGGGATCACAAATCAAATTTCATGAAAGTGTGCTTCGTACATGATAGGTTTTGTTACTCTTGGATTAATATAAAGGATTAATTGTATGTTTAAAAGTACACTCAAATTTTAACAATTAACAGTTTAATTTAAGATTCAATATTTCATTCCTTAATTTATGCGTTTTCTGAGTTTGAATTATCTACGGCCTGTTTTATTCTTTAAAACGCTAAATAAAGAACGTGTTCATCACGGATTGAAAAATTGAGTAAAGGTGTTAAGGATTTTGCTAGTTCCTTTTTAATTTTGATCTAAAAAAATGAATGGGAAAGACGCGTTGTCGCTTTCTTTTTCTTGAACCATCCTCAGGTTTACTTACGTTCAAACCTCGTAATTGAAATTAGTAAAGGAAGAGGTACTTGACACTTGATGTAGGCAAACCAACGATTATTTAGTTTTCCAAATATTATTTTTATTTGTTTTTAGACACATGCTGAATAAATTATTTTAAATCTCTCTACCGATCTCTCTACATTTTGTGTCTCTACGTATATATGCATTTCAAAACTGTATTTAACCAATATTGTATTTAAAATCTGCTTTACATTTCAGGTTACTGACATGATGCTTCAAGACAACTTATACTCAGACTGGGCACGTCCATACAGAGAATTCTGGCGGTCTCACGGCCGCATTCGAATTGTGACGTTTTGGATGGGATCCATTATAATGACCTCCTTAGTCATTACACTCATTGTCAGTGATTTGATAAGCTGGGATAATTTAAACAGGGATTTTATTGCCACTACTGAGCTTTCAAGAGCTTTTTTAGCTTCTTTCATACTTGTAATGGATTTACTTATTGTAATGCAAGTAAGTATCACACTTCATGTGAATTGCAATTATTTAAATGACTATATTTTCCTATTTAACCTGTTTAAGTCTGGGGTATATTAGAGTGTACAAAAAGCTTTGTACGATCTCAAGTTGTCAAAAAAAAAACTATTAGTTTTTTATCCCGCTGATCGTTAGACCTAGCTTTTTTCGTATTTTGTGCATCAGTTTTTCTTACAACAATCTTTAAAATTTTATAATTTATATTTTTATTCATAATATACTTTTTTCATCTGGAAATGTTTTTAAGATCATCTCTTTCAAAACAAATCTGATTCTAATTTGTTTCCAATATTTTATTTGAAATAAATTAAATTTAAAATTAATGCAGTGAGAACAACCATACATATTTGCCCATTTCCTGGCAGAGGTTTAATAATCATTATTGTATAGCATACATTTTAAAATTATTTAATAGAGCACGAAAAAAAATTGATCGTATTTGCTATTTGAGCCATATTTCCGAAGTTATTTATTAAATATTTGGTTAACCTCACTGTGACTATATGGTTATAGTACTTAAACAAGTATTTGAAAAAAATATTTTGCAGAAATAAAACTGTTTTATTCATTTAGTATCATTGCTATTTAGGAGAGGTATCTAAGTTTTGTGCTCGATAAGACAAAATCAACAATGAATATCGTTTAAAACATATCAATAGTTTTTGCTCGAAATACAAATTATCCAATGTAATTTCCTAATAAAAAATAAACATCTAAAGTGCCACAAAAAACATTTTATCTTATCTGTGTCTAATTATTGTTATGTAATTGTCTAGGATTGGGATTTTCCTCATTTCGTTAGTGACTTGGATGTGAAACTTCCAGGACTGCATGCCGCATCCTTTAAATTTGATTTATTTGAAAAATATGTAAACCTACCTGATGTCAGTATCCATGTTACAGGTGATACACAAGTTTTCTCTACTGTCATTTAACAATACTCCAGTTGAATAATTTATATTTCAAAAAAGCTTGTTTTCTCAGTGATATTTCAGAATGTAATGTATTTTTCTCACAAAGTTTTAAATACAGATATTAGTCCTTTAGATCTTCTCGCTCAAGAACATATTGATCTACATGTGTATATAGTTAAAAAAAAATATCATAAAAGTCCATAGTCAAAAAACCTTGAAGTATGCAATCCAATTAAAATGAAAGTTTTGAACAAATATGTAATATGATGTTCTAATCATATAATGTTAATAGGTTCTAATATTCACTCTCAGTTAATATCTTGCTGATCCGTCGAACATTTCCCACGGTCTAATGGTGCCTTACCAGCTCGGCAATAAATTTTTCCCAGAGAAATTGCAGACACAGCAAAATTCTTGGTCCACTCTTCTCACATCACAACCTTTGAAAATAGTCACTTCTTAAAAAGACCTCGTCGTGTGAGGCTGCGTGGTTTGCTGCAAACTTCGGCTCCTGGCTCCATCCTTTTAAATACTTTAAAATGATTTCTTTATAATAAAAATCTTTGGACGTCCAATCTTCCTTCATTTCTAGAATGAACTACCGAATAAGTATGCTCTTCTGTGTAAGGGAAAATCCCTTACATATATTTTTAATCACATAAATATATATAAATCTTACAATGGGCATGGTTCATATCATGAGCTACAACAGTTCCGGCGGTATAGTTTTTATTGTTGGTCCTTCTGGAATAACATTTGTTTTAAACTGTACGATAATTGCTAAAGTTAATGAAACAAATGTTTTGTACCAACTCTTTTTTCAGTAGATCTAAAGCTTTTCTCTGTCCATGAATACTTTAAATTGCTGTCCCGCAATTTCACTTCACATCTCCACTTGGCACTTAAGACAAATTATCATCTAAACCGAAGTTTTCCCAACAACATTGACGTTTCGGTAATGCTTTGCATACTTGAAATTTTAATAAATAGCAGGAATAAAAGCAAGTTTCAAGAAAAAAATCTAAAATAGAACACAGAAGCCAAAACTAACCCCCCCTCATTTTGAGAGTGAAATGGGAACAACTAATGAAATCGTAGGAAGGGCTAAATTAAAAACAGGAAAATTACATCATTTGAAATAACCCTAATAATTTTTTTTAATTTTTATATTTTTTAATCAAACTTAAAAATGAATTTAAGAAATGATAGTATAGTTAATATTAATAGTATTTGTTAAATAATTAAATAGCTTATTTCATGTGCATAGTTTAAGCTAGTATTAAACAATATTCTGGGCAAATTTTGATTTTCAGATCTAAAACAAACTCTCACTCAAAATCGAATCTAACTGTCAAATGTTTTTTTTTCTTTCAGGAAAATGGTTCAACTATAGTATAATTGTATTTGTGATGATACTAGATCTCAACATGTGGAAGAATCAAATATTTTACATTCCAGCAGAGTATGGGCAGTATGTTGGACCAAACCACAAAGTTTACTCGATACAGGATTGGGATCTCTTAGCAGCAAGTATGTTTCAGTATATTCATCCTTGCACAATTTATACTGCATCCGTTAGGGAAATTTAATTTCTTCAGATTCAGAAATTCTTCAGTTATAAAAATGCATCTATCTTGGGTAGTACTCTAATATTGTAAATATAATTAATAAAAGAAAATCTTTTGTCTATGTTTTCAAAGGCAATTAAAAAATAAATCAAACCTAGTTAACATGAACTGTAGGGGGAGCATCAATATTTTAACAAAATTTGAAGTCCACGATCTTAATATTTTTAAGATTAAATTTGTAAGTACTTCAAGTATTTAAAATATATTACAAATTATTTTTTTAACTAATATAAGGTGCACTCTATGCATCTTATTTTTTTTTAAAGAAATACAATGGAAAACATTGTATACAAATGAAAATAATAATGATGGCAATTTCATTATTTTTTAAAGGTTCATCACCAATATATGACTTAAAAAAATTCACTATCCAAAAAATAAAACATCTTTTGTTTGCACTGAGCTGGATTTTTGTCTAGAGTTTTCATGTTGAGCAAATATAATAGCATTACTTCAGAGTCCTGGTCAGGATGTATGAAATTTCTGACCTAACATGTTTTTCATTGTTATACATGACCTTATTTCTTGAATATCTTGAATTATAAGTTACAAATGTTTGTAATCAATTAAATCTATAATATTACTTTCAGAAAATTTTACACTATGGACCTACGACATTCGAAACACCCAAATCGATCCTTCCACCAACAGAACATTGCTGGAGGGAGACATCTCCATGAATTCCCGTTACCTAGGCTACCCCATCTCAGTAAAAGGAATGGCCTTCATGCCTTCCCTCATCGGCTTCGCCATGTTCATAATTCTAACCTTCCTCTACGGCCGATTCCCTCTACCCACGGAACTCCTCTCCTACGGGGGCCGTAAAAAACGGAAGAAGCGCGAAGTTCCGCGTTCCAGCTGGAGGCGCGAGCGCGGAAATCGCACCACGCACTACCTTATCCACAACAAGGAGAAATATCCGGAAGAAAAAAAGGGGAGCCAGCTGGCGGAGCTGATTGTCGCATGGGAAGAGAATGTGGGTCCTACAAAGCAGTGTGAGAAGCCGTTATGACATACATAGTCGGGTATCTTTTTACTATGCTAGCTTGATAGTGTGCCGCAGAATCGTGAGAAGGCTCAAAGTGCTGCTTAATGTATCAAAATGTTGCATTGGGTGGAAAGTGGGGACAGAGTATTTCAAATGTAGCATTTTTTAAAGTTCCGAACTGAAGTCATAATTCAATTTTTATATGATTAAAAATAGCTAGAAGTCCCTTAGTTACAATTATTGGTTTTCTTAAATGCCCTTATTTGCCCACCTAATCCAGTAAAAAGCACAACTCATTATCATAAGGCAACAAAAGCCATGGTAGAATTTCTTTGTGTTGCAAAAACTAAGTACAGTAGAATGATTATCCATTTCTCTTTTATCCGGAACTTTCTGTTAACCAACCTTCCGTAAGACGTAAGTCAACAGCAAAATTTCTCTAACAAGATCATTCTCAGACAGTGTTTCTGAAATAGGAATTCTTCATCGATTCTCTGAAATTGGGGAATTCCGCTGTCTGAAATTGGGAACTATGTTGATAGCAAAACTTTGGCTACAAATTAAAAGTATATTTCTGGCAATCCTCATTTTCAGGAAACTCAGTGACCTAAAATCGTGTGACTCCAAGAGGTATCAGCTATAAAATGAAAACTAAGCATTTTTTACAGAACTCTGCTCGGATATTTTAAAGAATAAGAAAGGTAAAGTTAAGAAGGATAAGGTGGGTAAAGGTTTCTGAACAACAATTTATAGTGTCTGCAGCTAGTTTTGGTAGGTATTTTTCACCTTGAATGACATACTCAAATTGTAAAATTATCTTATTGAAACAAATTTTTATGCTATAAAATTTTTTTTAAGACAAATCTTCTTTACTTTAATAAAGTTGGAATGTATAATTTTGTGTAAAGTTATCTGTTAAAATAGTTTTGTTTTTATAATCATATTTCAAAACTACCCATTAAAGTACTCATTTAGAAATTAACCATCATGTGTTCAATATGCAATACAGTATTGACATATCTAAAACTTTTGTAAAGTGCCAATTTCGTGTGAAGTTATAATTAAAAATATATTTTGAAATGTAAATGTTAAGAAAGATTTTATTTAAATCTGTTTCCATAATCAAAGTATAAAATTCTTGAGCATTTATATCTGATAAAAATTACATATCATATAGTTTCTTCAAATAAACTAATAATTCTTTAAAATAAAACTATCCAGAAGTAAACTTAAAACATTATTTTAAAAGTGATGGATATGCATTTATTAATTTGCGATACAAAAAGTTTGTTTATTAGAATAATCTTTTTAATGTCATAGAAAGGTTTTGAATTTTTTAAAAAGCACTCTTTCTTAAAATGCTTCGCGATAATTAATAGGGCAGTTTAAACTTTTTATTATAATACCTAAGCGATAATCTAAAAATTCATAGATATCAACACAATGGAACATTCAATAAATCTGTTATTTATTTTAAGTCTATGCTTGTAACATTTGATACTTAAGCAGCATATAGAGCTATATTTCTTGAAGCAAGTTACTCTGTGTCCTTATGATTACCTTAATAATCATAAACATGTACATGTTTGTGCTATCATAGTTTAAAAAAGTTATTAAGGTGAGATAGGTTATTCAGCAGTGAGGTGATAAGAATATATAAATATATATTTAACATATTTTATCTGCAGAATCATGATTTTAATTTTTTAATATATCCTTCTGTTGTCAGTATAATACTTTGTCTAAAGTATTTTCATAGCATTTTTGCCTTGTATGTATATATTGAGAAAGATAAAGATGATGAATTATTGCTACTATAATAATGTGTTATTTATTTTCCTTTTGTAGTAATTTATTTTTATAAGGTTTATATTTGTTTATTATTGAAATAACCCACCGTAATCAAAACGTTGAGTTGATTTTATTGTTTCAATAATTTTCTATCCACTGTATGCCCAAGTGTTAATGTATTTTTATTTATGAAATCTTTTTGTTTGTTTGCCAATGTCTGAGCTTCCATGTGGTTTTACCTCCTCATTTTTGTAAGTAAACTTTGACATTTTCATTGAAATATTTGCACTCTAGTAGTTTTTTCCTGAACTAGATGTTAAAATATAGCTAATTACTTAAGGTTTTAGTACATAAAACTGCAGTTTTTAATTGGTAGTAACTGCACAATTTAGTGCAATGTTAAGAATTTTTTTTTCAAAAGCCATTTTCAAAGTTATTTGTCTTGTTTATTTAATGTATTTTTTTTAAAAATTTGTCTTAAAAGTTAATTTAAATCATTACTTCTATTGCTAGAACTACTATGCAATTTTGCCATTTGAAAGATGAATTCAACGGAATCTTAAAAATCAATTAAAAAATAAATGTACAGAATTTTAATAAAACTTAATTATGCTATCCTTTTAAACCCACTTTATATAACATAAATTGAAAAACCGTTCTCCTCATTTGCATAATATGTTATTTAAAGATTAACCTGAGTAAAACTTTTCATGTACCTACTTGAGTTTTATTTTAATTGCACAACAAATGTTCACAATTTATAGTCAAATGTTAGTTTTAAAACTAAGTATTACCAGATATGGTTTATTTTGGCATAAAGTATATTTTTCTAATGTTATAAATTTTTCACATAGATTGATCAATTTAGTTTATTGATTGAAAGGCATTGATTCAATCAAGTAAGTTATTCTGAATGACAGAACAAGTTTTAGTAAATGTAATATATATATTCTCTTATTTATTTATTATGAAATAAAATAAACCCATAATTGGTAGGTCTTCAAAATAACCTTAATTAATTTTTAAAAAAAATTATATGTCTGATCTTAATTTGGCTTTTCTGCTCAATTCATACAAAATGTTTTTAGTTTGTGAACGATTAATTCTGGTTTAAAATGTAGGTTTTTTTAAATGTTAATTACAACAGAAGAAATTTTAATAAAAAATTTTTAAAGCAAATTTTATTTCCACTTATTTTTTCTACTTTAGCAAAACGTTTTGCTGCAATCTAAAATTCTGGACTAAAGAATTCGTTCGAAATATAAGTTAGTCGGTTTTTATATAGTTCACTATTTACTCTATAATACATGTTCAAAATATGTTTCACATATTTTCAATGTTGCAGAAAAACTATGCACTGAAGAAAATGATAGGTTCAGTTTCATAAATGTAGTGTATTGTTTTGACGTATATTTGTGGGAAGCTAAATAATCAAAGACAAAGTACAATGTTAGTGCTCTTAATAATTTATTAGGATTAACCAATTGCTATGCAATTTACGATACACTATTTTCCAATTTCTTTTAGTTGCAACAATTGCAATTAGAATAGTTAAAATCATCTTAAACACTAAAGCATTCATGTATTATGTCCACAATAATGAAAGTGTGTTATATTTAGATGTGTTAGTTCTAGAATTATGGGACTTGCAGTATTTTGAAACTGTGCTTTTGATGATATGTATTTACATATAGAAAATATATAAATTACCAAAGATTTCTTCTATGAAAGTTAGACCTATATATAAAATAAATGTATAAAAATATTTGCACTTTACTATACTGCCATAAATTGTATAAAATTAAAACTTTTTGAATTGCATGCTTTTTTCTATTATAGAAATTTTTTTCAGGTCAAATTATGTACATAAAGGACTTGTGTAGATTTGTATTATCAAAAACATGCTTTTCTAATTGAAAAATTCATAACCAAAAATCAATTTCGCTTGTTGATTCAAATTTTTAAAGTATTTTCTCCATGATTCATTATTCATCTCAGCCTAAAATAAATGTGTTCCATAAATTTTGAATCTCACATTGTCACACAACTGATTGTTTATTATTCTGAAGTTGTGAGCTTTATAGTTCGCGTTGTTGTGCAACATAAATAAATATTTTATTAATGTAGTTGTTTACTGTGTGCATTTTATTTTTATTTTAAACTACTTACAAACTTTTTATTACAGTATATTCCCTGGATCTTGAGAATTAAATACAACTCAGTGGAAAACTTGTCGATATTGGTTACGCTTTAAATATTAGGGAAAATGTTCTTGCATACCTTTTTCTTTGTTGAGGTTGTGCCGCAGAACTGAACTATGAAAAATGATATTAGAAAATGAGCCTTATTATAGATTATAGCAAATTTGTTTCTAGACCTTATTAAGTTTTTATTTCTATTCTAATTTACTCTCATTTTGAACACAAAAGTAGTTTTTACCTTTAAAGCAAATTGACGCCAAGTTTTATTTATATGTAGGCAGATAAATTTTTGTTAATCAAGGTTTAGAATTGTAGTTTAACCCAAAAGTAATTTTTTTTTAAACTCAAACCGATGCCCAATTCAATAACTATTTTATAAGATAAAAAAAATCAAACACCATTTAACATAGAATATTTTATAAATAAATTTACTATGAACCATTATTTAAACTTTCATTAGCACATTGAGAACTAATGTCTGTAGGGCAAGTGTTAAGAGTCCATTTTTGATTGTTTTTGCTTGACTTGTGTATGACCTTAATACTCTAAAAATTAAACAAGTATGTTTATAAAAGTAACTGTCACCTAAAACCGCCTCCACATGATATATAAACCTTAGAAACAAAATCTCCAAACGCAGCATTGGTTCCAATTACAATTTAGTACTAGCTTACTTCTCAAAGATTCAGTCGAGTATCCAACTTAAAGAAAATAAATGCTGACAGTGTGTGTATTTAAATATTCCGAAGGGTGCTGACCTATGGGGAAGGGAATCAATGGCACAAAAAATGGCATATGCAATAAATCAACGTTATTAAGGGTAAACTCGTGTAATGGCCAGGTGTATAAAGCTAGTACATTAAAAAACACTGAAAAGTAAATTTTAAAAAATGAAAATATTTATTAAAAAAAGGAACTTTTTCTGATGCTTTCTTATACACAAATCAAATAATGAACCATCAAAGTAACTTGTGATATATGCTGCGACGTCATTCCAAACTGATTTTTATCACAAAAATAAATATTAGTTAAGTTTTATTTTCATTTTAACCCTTTAAGTACTAGAACACAAACACACTTGGATACTTATCAAATCCCATGTCCTTTACAGAATTGACAACAGTGGTAATATTGAATAAAAATAGAATTTTCTTGTTGATTTAATTATTAGTTTTTAAAATGTTAAATATACTTCACATTATTTTTATTGAAATTAGGAATGCAGTCTGGCCTGCTTTTTTTTCAATATGACGTATCCCACTTGTCTGAGTGACTTGTGCTTGGTTCTGTGAAAGTGGGTGACAGACAGACTGAACAACTATAATATCATTCACTTTTTACATAGTAGGAGGCTAAAGGGAAAACAAAATATGTAAACCAGCATCTGTAAAAAATATATAAGGAGGAAAAAACTTTGGCCAAAGGTCAAACATTCAATACTGTAAAGTGCTTAAAGACTACATGAATTAAAATTTCAAATATAATTGAAAATAAAAAATTTATTGCAAATATACAAACACACATTCTGCTTATTAAACTATTAAATTTGTTTTTCATAATTGTATATTTACATTTGGCTTCATCAAATTTGACTCATCTAGGATATGTAAAGGTGGTACCGCAACTGATGTACTAAGATACTTGCTCTTGCATTTTCTACTGCACACTAAGTCAACACAACATTTTACTAATCCATTAATGATACCTGAAAAATATAAACTGAATTTATTGAAAAGCTTCTGTAAATGCTAAAACCAGCAGTTAACTTTAGATGGTTGATGAAAAGTTATTTACCATTTTGTTAGAACATGAATATTATTTTATATGAAGTATTGTCTCCTAGTTTATTAAAGTTATAAACTAAAAGAATTTTTGGGATTTGAAATCAAATAACCACAACATATGTTTAATAACTTTTTATGATCCTTAAATAAACAAAACTTTGAATATTAAAAAATAGGTCAAATTAAGTAGTTATATTAAAAGCAACTAAAAAAATTCACTTATTCCGATTAAATTATACTAAAACTACATTTAAAGAATACACTTATGAAGTAGATAACATTAATTTCTTTTGGAATATAACTGACTGAAGATTAAATGTCAAAACAACACAAGATGCTGCCTTTAAACTACATTATATTTGGAAAAAACAGTAACTTGCAGAAAAATATCATTAAAATAGTTCTACACTTACCAGAAGTAGCAAAGACACCTCCAATAATACCACATAAACGAACAAGGAATCTCCAAACCGAGTGCTTTTCAACAGTAACCTTGACTTTGACAAATGACATATCATACTTGAAATAGATTCCTGGCACTCCATGGCTGCCTGATTGATGACTTATGGGACGAGCCTACAAATATTTTTTAATGCATAACTATGAAAAAGTTCAAACAAACTTGACTAACATAATTGAAATGAATTGAATACAATATAATTATGGTCATCAGCCCTTTTCTACCAATATACAGAAGTAATTGAGAAAATATGAATGTTTAAAAATAAGCAAAGGAAGCAACAGGTTAAAAAAAATCATTATGCTCCAGAATAAGTTAATTTAATCATTTCAATCCCAACATTATTTTTCATTCTAAAAATCTAAAATTTGTGATATGGACGTAAGTATTCATCCAGAATGAAATGGTGAAAATTAGGGGGGGAAATCTTAATTTTTTAACTAAAATTATTTTTGAAATCAACTTATGAATAAATTATAAAAAAATTTTGAAACTTTTTTGTTAAAAATAGTTAAAATTAAATTTTTAAGCATCTAAAAATGCAAACATGAAGAAATTAGGGCCTATTTATTTAATAAAATTATTAAAGAGTGAATTTTATTTTTACCACGTTTTTTATATTTTCATTTAACTACAACAAACATTATTTAATTCTTCAAAAGACTCTTCCATCTAACGACACAAAAAGAAAAAAAAAATATACAAAAAATGTATAAAGCAATTAATTAATTTACTTGAAATAAGTGTGAGTTTAACTTGGTGAGAAAACAAGTCACAAGCTTGATGATTCCAAATGGAATCATTGGGAGTGAAAAGGTTAAGAAGCTTTAAACATGATTTTTTTTCTTTTAAAGTAAAAAAAAAGTATTTAGTTAGCCACAGTATACTTTCCTTTTTATAAAAAGAAGTTATATTTTCCTTGATTCCGATTAAATTGAAAAGTATAAAAATGTCTGATGGTACATTAATAAGAAAATTTGTAGAACAACATGAAGTACAAATATAGAAGATTTAAATGTAAAAATATAATATATTTTTCCTACAAAGAATCATTTACTGTCTTTTAAAGCAAAAATCTCATAATTTAAGGTTGAATACATATCTTAATAGAGAAAATAAAATTAAAAAACTATCAATTACAGGCAAAGCTTAAATACTATATGCATATTAAATTTATATTGCTTATGTAGATAATAATGTTTTACCTGTTCTGTAACAGAATATTGATAAGTTTTCTGTTTTCGCCCATTATATACTATTTCTGTTGGGACCACTTTTAAATAGTATTGATACATATAAAAATCTAAAAAAAGAAATTCATCAATATAAAATAAGTAAATGATATTAAGATAAGTTATAATTTCTTAGCTTAAAAAACTATGGACTCCCAAACTTACTCAAAAAATTTTACGGAAATTTTAGGGAACTATTGAATTTAGCATCAAATCCCCTAAAAATATGGACATCTTATGAAAGATTTTAGGCCCGCAATATACTAAAAACAGGTTTGTAGGAGAGTTCTTAGAAAACCAAAAATAAGTAGTAGTTGAGCATAAGCTTTTCCTTGCACAGATATAAGAATATGAAACCATTTCAAATAAAAAAACTATTAAAACCATTTTAATGATTATTTTTTTAAACGCCCTGATGTTACGACTATTTTTACTCCCTCTGTGCATAAATTGAATGGATGAACTTAATATTACGAATAGATGACTTAATATATTTCCTTCTCCAATTTTGACCTGAGTTATAAGCTAATCATATAGTCATATTTGTTCAAAGTTCAATGGTAAGCTTTTTATACTATTGATATTTAGAAAAAGCATATAACAATAACCCTAAAATTAGCAAGAAAAAATTCCTTACTACTATCTGCAACTTTTTCATCTCCTTCTAAAGGATCAAACACACCAGCTGTTGGCTCACCAAATGAGAATCTTTCTATTCGATGAGAAAAATTATAATCTAAAAAAAGAAAAGATTTGTATCAGAATTAAAAAGATCTTAAATCAATAAGTTTTTAAATTGCTAATTTTGTAAAAGTATTTTATTTGTTTTATTTTTTTTGGCAAAACCTTGATACCTAACAAGGAATGCCACTTACCAGAATCCCTTAAAAAGGCTGAAATATGTGCATGGCCAGCAGGGTGAGGAATGTGCCTAAAATGAAATAAAACTATGTAGTTATTAGATATTATTTATTTGGGATTTTGATAAATGGTTAATATTCATGTGATTAGTAAAACTAGAACTACACATGAGCTATTGAAAACAGGTGCTGCAATATATAGCCACAGTCAAGTGACATGACTGATGGTAATAGATGGATGAGGTAACTCATCCTAATAGCAATGTTGTATGATAAGTCAAGACATTGGATCTCAGCAGAATTGTGTACCAGCCTTCTTGACATATTTTTTCACAGTATTTTATACATTACATTGTGTTTGAAGGATGAATGTATCAGACTATAGTCAAACTCAGGTTGCTTAGGATAAATAAATCTAAAGGCTTATTGAACTTGGTTACTTGAGGCTCTCCAAGCATGAAGAATTTAAAGCCTTTCACATCAGCGTGTGTGGAAGATAAAGCTAACTTGTAGAAATACTAATGTTTCATGAATAAATTTTGTAATTTTATTTTAGGTAAATTTTTATCATCGACTTCTATAGACTGATTATGATTAGTTTAATAAATGCTTTATGCTGATTGCTAGCATATGATAAACATACATCTTATATTTAGTAGCTAACAGTATGCTTACTGCCTGGTTAACTAATTTCTTTTAATAAATAGGAAACTTAAAAAAAAACTGCCTAAATCCCGAAAGATTTCATTTGGAAATGAATAAGACTTTCAATATACAATTGAAGAAATAAAAAGTTTCTCTTATATAATAAAATTATTACTTTCCAGCAGTTATGTGGAAATTTCCAGACACTTTATTGACTTCCAAGGAGCCATGGAGACGGCAAGCATTGGGTCTTCCAGGGGCAACTTCATTGCTGAAATGTCAAAAAAAAAAGATCACTAGGAAATATAATGAAATTAGGTTTTAAAACTTAAAGAACCTGTTTAGTCTTGACACATTAAAAAAATCCTTTTAGAAATCAAATATTACTATTCCAGTCTAAATAAAAGAAATTTACTTTTAGAAAAGCTATAAAACCCCATTTTAGGGAAAATATATAAAAAAGATTATTTGCCTATGGTTAATATTAGGACTAAAGAGGAGTATACAACAAATACTTTATAGCTAATTGAAAAAAGGATTAACCAATTTTGAAACTTGTATACTTTTTTAATGTTTAGTTCATACCTAAACCGAATTCAGAATAATTCAAATTCAATTTTCTGTTAATATTGAAAACATCATTGAAATAATTATCAAAATTAAATATTAAAAAATACTTTTTGTAATTACATTGGTTCTGGTTCAAAATGTAATGTTATAAATATAAGTTAAATCAGAGATAAAGTTTATTCATTATTATCATTCAAAAAGTCTCAATACTCCATTTTCTTAGAATGCAATAAAGCATTTAATAACTTATGATGTGGGCTAAAAATTATTTTCACATGCATACAACATAACATTACTAACCCAACTGGCAATCCTCTCAATATATTAGTATAGCCATCCTTCCAAATGAGGTCCTGAATCGCATGATATTCCTCCCGAATGTAAATATTAATCCTCTGCATTGTTTCCCACTGAACCCTTTGTGGCATGGAGAGTTCAAAGTGGGAAGGTTCTTCTTCGAGCTCGCCAAATGTTTCGGTGTTCTGATTAGTGACATCAAGGATGTCTGCTCCAACAGCTAAAAATATACAATGAATTTAAAGTTCTTTAACCATATGAGGGATAAGCAAATTGAATAAAGTGCAAACTTATTTTCACTGCATGATATTAAAATTTAAAATTTTTAACAAAAAAATTAATTTTTTTATTCTTAAAAAATTATATATTCATGTAGTAAACGATTAAGGAATTCTCCATTATTTAAATGGTAAAATTTAGCGAAATTTTAAAATTGAATTTTAAAAAAGAAGTATGTGTAATGCTGCAAAACCTGACAATCAGATGACCAATTTATACGTCTGTATCCCTCAGAGGGTTAAAAAAAAGTATATAATGAAAAAAAATATACAAGAGCCAAAATTTTCATTAGTATTTAACACTATAAATTTTAAAATTAGTATAAGATATAAAATTTGTATACTCATTTTTAAAATAGTTTTTTAACACAAAAAAAATGCATAGAATTCTGATGAATAGTGAAAAATACAAAATTAAAAATATATTATACTTAATAAATAAAGATAAAATTAAAGTAATTTTTACAAACCAGAGCATGGCATTGCAACAGTAAGATCAACATTTATTTTCAATTTGCTGTAACAAAAAAATAATGTTTATGATTAAATTTAAGTTATCAATCACGTAATAGGCCTATACTATTTTTTTGCTATTAAGTATAAAATACTGAATTTACAATTGGTTAAGGGTGGAATAAGGGTAGCCAAAACAGGTTAACATCCTATTCCATAGGGTGAAACCTCTTAAATCAATAAAAATATTAGTTTAGGAACTAACACACCAGGACTATTGGTCATACATAAAAAGAACAATCAAAACTAAAGGACTCTGCTTCGCAGAAAAACAATTTACTAAAAAAATTATACAATCAAATAGGAAACTAAATAAATGCTCAAAGGCGGTAAGAAAGATTTCTCTGTGATATAGAAGGATTAGCTTAATGAATGTATGATCTAAAAGTTATATATGAAGATAGAATTCAGATTATTTACCTATCAATGTCATGATCAACACTATATTCAAATTTCAGTTGGCTTGCGCTATAGTACCGGATTTCAGTGACTACAAGGACTATAATGACGATGAAGCTCAAAATAGAAACTGAAAAAGAAAATTTGCAAATACATAATTTTAATTACCCAGATTGCATTTCAAATCTGACTTGAAAAATAAATGAATTAAAAGCTAATATTTCTTTATGCATGTGTATGATTAAAAACATTAACAGTTGAAATTAAAAAAAGTTAGCTGTAAATATTTTCCATTAACTTCAGAGGTTTTTTTTTGTGTTAGACCTAGTACCTATACTTAAGATTGCTGAATATTTTTAAAGCTTTATTCAGTCTTTTTTAATAGACAAGCATTAATTTTGCACTTCAGAGCCAAAGTGGGACATTAGAGTTAAGTTAATGAGATACAGCTATAACCTCTGTCAGTAAATATACACATTTTATTATACAATACAAATAAATGCGTTTATAGTACTTTTCCATATATCTACTGCAAATCCCGTCAATTGAATGTTCCACTGTTTGAAGGGAATCCTAAATTTTCATGCGGTTCTAATTTATGACACCCATCGCCAATAGCCCCAGTGCGACGATAATTCAAACTAACCTAACCTAAATTTTCCTGCTTTTTATATTATTTTTTTTATTGTATTCCAAAACTGATTGCTACTATTTCATCTGTTGTGGTTTGAATCTTTATTGGCAACTTTCTCTTTTTGGGCCGACAAAATGGAAAAGTAGTACCTGTCTTTTTTTCCCTACATTATTTCATTAATGTAGTGTTAATATTAAAAAACCTTACCTGTTCCACCAGAAGCAGTAGATTGTGTGTATTCTTCTTGGACTTTAGGGAAAATGTCAATCTTTTCCACATTCTTAAACCTTCGTCTCATCTTCTAATCTCTAGATAAATAAAATATACTGTTAAAAAAACTCCCTAAAAAACAAAAAAAATTTAAGCTAAAAAATTAGGTCATTATGCCAGAATGCATTAGTATTTACTGCATCCTCATTTTTTATAAGCCACTAATTCTTAAAAAACAATTCAATGAAGATTTCTGTTTAAAACACTGTTATTTGTTTGGATACAGCTATGATATAATATTAATAGACGCTTTGTTCATTGGCGACTTTTGGTGAGCTGGAAAATTTAACATGCGAGTTGCTAAACCTACCGACTTGTATGAAGTGGAATGTTTACCACATTTGGGCATTTTCCTTGCTTGGCAACGTAATACAAATAGAAACCAGCCATTATACCATAGCTGTTTCTTTCTTTGAAACTAAATTTGAAAAAAACAATAGCCTGGCTTCTAAGGTTTTGTAAAACTACAAGTTATTTTCCGAGTTTTACTCTAAAGGACAAGTGAAAGTGTGATGTTGGACAGTGATCAAGCTTTTCGATAAATTAAGGAGAAGGTTAGATAGTTAAAGGGATGATAAACATTTTCCTGCCTTAATTCACTACTAACCTAAATATACTCTTAAGCCACCAATTTAAAGTTTTTCAAGTAGCATATTTTTGTGTAAGGAAAGAAAAGTCAAGAAAATGATTTTAGTTTTGAATTTTATCCTCTACACTAGTATACTTTATAATATTACATTTTAGTAAACATATTTGCGGCATAAAATTAAGAGTTTCAAAGATCCAATGCATTTCTGACTTTCTTCGTTGATGTTGTTTTCTTAAAAACAACATCAACGTAGGTTGATAAACTTAGGATCAAAGGCAGATGAACAAACGCTCATTACCATCGGATACGGAAAGTTCCCACGCGGAAGATTGCCACGCATAGAACTCTACCGAATGATATTGTCACAGGGACCATCCACAAATGCCGCCACGCTTGATAAGGAAGGGATGGAGGAGGGTTCATACAGCTGTAATTGTTTGTGTATATGGATTGGAGTGTGTGTGAGGGGCGGGGAAGAAAGGGGTTACTATTTAGAAATGTGGCGTAGAAAGGAGGGGGCGTTCCGAGCGATGTTCTAAAGTAGAATTGGAATATGGAATTATAATGAACCAAGATAAATAAGGATATAAGTTGACGCGTATACGTGTTATAAAATTTCACAATTAATTTCATTGTCTACTCAGGTTAAGTTAAAGATTAAATTACGCCTTAAGCACGTGATCGCATATGTAAATGTAACTAGTGTAATACTTTTTTTAAGGAAGAAAATATAAATTATTTGGAAGCAAAACTATTTTTGTTTAATTAGCGTTACACTAGAGCTACAAGTGAGCTATTGGCAACAGGGTTTATAATTCTTAACGGTAGGGGGGGAAAAGCAGAGGAAAAAAAAGCAAAGGAATTCAAATAACTAATATGTTTGGTCTAGTTGCATTCATTCGTTGAACAAAAACCTTCATACTAAAATTTGAAGCTAAATTTCTAAAAAGGGCTCTGCCAGGTTGTAGTACCAAAAAGTATATATTTGAAACAAAAAATCTTTTAATAAGATTTTATAATAAATTGAAAGAATAACACAATAAATTGGAAGATTTTTTTGGATTTAAACAAGCAGTCTTTTGTAACAGCAACTGTTGCTTAGAACCGCTTCTACACATTATTTATACACTTTAGAAAGAAAATCGCCAAGCACGGTCTTTAGCTAGTTTTAAATTTAACTTTTAAACGCTCAAAAATTAACCATTTTCATTAATTGTCTTTCTCAGATTTAATTAAAAGTCTTTATCGTTTGCTAAATTCGTTTGAAGTTCGAAGAATTATAATGTAATTATTATTATTATTTGCTGTAAAATGGGAACAAAACGTAACTTAGTATCATTTAACCCTATTTTGAAAATTTTAAATATCCCAATTTATTTCCTTTAAATCTCTAATATAAAGTTTCTTGTGCAATTGTAATTGGGAGTGGCAATGAAGACTTAATGGGAATATTTCTTATGATGTCACACTCTCCATACTGCGATTTCATTGGTTGTTTTGTTTTCCTTGACAAATAGTTGATACAAGCTCATTGGTTTTTTATAACTTCATCCGCTCCGAACAGCGATTTCATTGGTTGTTCTTTGACAAAGTGTTGAAACAAGCTCATTCTAATAAAATGGATTTCTTATACTTATTAAGTAAGCATTGAGTTTTTTTAATGATAGGGTTGTTCCAGATGACGTAAGTTTCCAGTATCATTTTTACACTTCCGCTATTTCATTGGTTGTTCCAGTTTCATACTTAATGCGTTGTAAAAACTTAAACTTACGGATATTTAGTATTTAGGATATATTATATATAGCGAATTATTTTATATTATATTTTTGTTTAGAATTCAGATAAAACTGTTTTACAGATTACAATACAATAAATTACACAGCGTAAAATAAAGAGAACAGACACACATCACCAAAATAAAGACTAATCACAATATCACCAAAATAAATGTAATTACAGAAGAACCAAAAATGAAAACCATACCGTTGGAATAATTGCTCAAACATGCTCACTAAAGTACTTCAAATTCGATTTTTTCTTCTTCTCATGTTTACAATGTATTTTCAATGCTCTGGTTTTTGACATGTCACACTTGTCTGTAACATTTGTAGTTTGGGCTATGAAAGTGGGTGACTGACAGACAGACGGACATTGCTTTTATAAAAGCTACTACCTTTTAATTGATACTTTGAAAAAAAAATACATAATGTGTAGTTTCGCATACTTGTTAATCTTGTTATTATCAAATAACAGCTTATGGAAAAAAGGTTATGTTTTAGCTTCCACACTATGTTTATAACGTAAAAAATTGAAGGTATTATAATCGTTCAGTCCGTCTGTCACCAACTTTCATAGCCCAAATTACAGATGCTATAAGCAAGTGTGATACGTCAAAAAATTCAGTGCATCGAAATTAGAAGACATTGAAAACCTCAGAAACAAATTCAAATTCGAAGTACTTTAATTATTTAAAAACTGCAATATTTAATGCTCATTTAAAAAGCATAAAAGCCATCTTTAATAAAATTAAATCACCATTGCCATTCGCAACAATCACTCGAGAAACTTCAATTCTTTTAAATAATAAATTAAAAGAAAATTATTTTTTGTGACATCAATCTGTTTGAAATTACGTCAAATATATTTCACTAAGAGATTCTTTGTATGTTGATATGAAATGTTTCGGTTCTATTTAAAAGAGAGGAATATTACATATTTATTCTTTTTACCCATGCCACAGCCAAGTGATAAAAGAAAAGACCAAAATGTGCTATCACTTTGCATTCCTGTTTTGACTGCAAGCTTGATTGGTTTTTACTTGTAAGGGTAATCAGTCGGGCACCAAGCAGTGGCACCGACAAAGGGGTGAAGTGACCCTATGTCTCAGCGATCGACGAGGGACGATCAATCAATTAGTGTCATGGAGACCCCTCTTCTGCATTGTGAGTGAAAACGACAGAAAAAAGACGGGTTTTGTAGTAGGGTTTTTTCATAACATTTACTGTTCCAAAACAAGTAGATTTGTAACAGTAATTGTCTTCAACAAATGTTTCTATTCAAGATTTGTACAAATTTGAAAAGCAAAGTCACGAAACACAGCCATCCATCTATAATTTAAACTTGTATATGCCAAAATGAACTATATTTTCAAACGGCGATTTAAAGGACTAGAAATTGAAATTCAATGTTAATCCAATTTGGAACAGGGTTGCCACGCACCGGGAAAACAGGGAAAACCTGGAATTGTCAGGGAAAATGAAAACAGCCTCTAAAGGTCAGGGAAATTCCAAAATCTTCCGATTTTCTGGAAAAGTCAGGGAATTTTTCTTTTCCATTTTTTTTCAATGTGTATTCCAGTTTTAGCGGATTTTATTCTGATTTTCGCTTCAAATTCGCCGGAAACAGCCGAAGTGGTTTCCTACAATTACCTGTTCAGAACGAAAATACTCACTTCCCCTCTTATCCCCCCGCCTATTCGCTGAAAGGAAAGGACCATCGCTCCTGTCCCAATACGAAACACCCGTTCTGAGAGTGGTTGTTGTTTGTTCCAAATGTTTTTTTTCCCCTTCTTCTCCTTCGTTGCGCTTGAAAAGTTATTGATGAAATTGATTAAGAAGTTTTATGGATAGTATTTAAAAGCTACGAGGGAGAAGAAAGATGTGAAATTACGAATAACATAGAAAATTACTCGGTCCTAAATTAAATAGAAAGATTACGACATTACGTGATGCCATAAATAAATTACGAGGCTGTCCACCTGGATTTTCAAGAGTTCTTGATTTTTCCCGTGGATGTCCAATTCCTTCGAAGTTACGCAATTTGTCTTTTTTTTAAGATTTAGAATTTCGTCAGAATTTAAAAGTTATTTGTTATGTTGGTATCTATGGTTCGCGATTCGTTTGTTGATTTTCGAAGATTCTCGATTTACCGTGGTTTTGCAGTTAGCCTAGATTTATTATTTGGGCGGAACCAGTTATGTGATATACTAATTTTTTTTCGGTGTTCGTTATTTTCAAGAGAATTCAATTTTCCGATTTTTGAAGATGCACGATTTACACATTTTCAGTTTCGCGATTTAAATATTTCGTAGCTTTTAGTGATATTTGAGGATTTTTTTTTTAATTTGCAGATATTGAAGGTTTTACGATTAAGCGGTTTTCGAGTTTTGTTGTAATTTGTCTATTTATAAGGATCAGGTTTCATTTGTAAGGATCAAAGTTTTGAATTGCAGTACAAAATAGCAAGTCTAAATAATAAATTTTAATCATAAATATAAACATTCAATTCTAATTTGAAGATGAATTTCGATTTGATAACACTAAGATGTTTCGAATATCAGTTATTAGCCAGTATAATCCAATAATGCTGCCTGCTTTACTTATTTTGCTGCCTAGTAATTTTCACGAAATCCACCGATGAGGTGTCATTTCTCCCCTAGAGTTTTATGCCGCTGCGTGATCGGAAGAGCTTCTCGTTACCTTTGTAGCTCCGGTACAGGCCAAACGGACCAACCAGAATATTTTCCTTTGATCAAGTGTTCGTGATTATCGACCTTGTTATCACAAGAACAGCTTGATTTTGTGTTTATGTTTTAAGAGGGATTGTCAGTCCCATAGAGCTAATGCATTAGTTTTGGAATCACAACTTCCGCAGAAGTATTGATTTGCCATGTTAGCCCTTTTCCCCCAGGTATAGGAATCAACATAACAGCGAAATGAAACAAATTTGAAGCCAAAATGTTATCTAGTTATTTAATCATATATTTTTGAAGTTTTAAAATGCCAGAAATATACAGCAGATGGCAACACTATTTTAAAACTTTATCAATTAATAGTTAAATAACCGGATGTTATTTTCTTTTCAATTTAGTTTTAAACTAGCTGTTATACCCGACGTTGCACGGGTAGAGGTGGAAAAATAATTTAACAGTCAATTTAACTATTTTTTTTTCTTTCATTTTAGTTACGTAAGATATGAAGATTACCCAGTAATTTTCCATTTAATTACCCAACTTGGATATAGTAATAAATAATATTAATTTCAAAAATACCTTTGATAAGAAGCTCAAATTAAAAAGAATAAGGAGCAATAAACCTCCAAGGTCTTCAATGCATTGAATGGGAAACATAAAAACGTTCGAAAACGATAGAAGGAATGGTCTGATTCGAAAAATTCTTAGCCTATGTTTGTTCCGGAGATGAGATGAATTTTTGTGCCAAATTTCGTGACGATCTGTTGCGTGGTTCTTTAGATCTCGTGTAACGAACGGACGAACAAACAAACGTTGCCTTTTATGTATATAGATAAAAACCTTTTAGCTCATTTGGCACGTTTTGGGAAAAAAATTGGCGAGAAAATAGATATAGCTACAAACACACCCATTATACAGCTCTAACACAATGACCTTCGAACAACCAACCAGCTTATAAATTATTTATAAAAAATGACCATTCGGCAAGTTTTAGTTAATAATTTGGCGAGTTTGGCAACGTATTTGGCGAAAAAATAAAGACATAAAACCCTAATATGCAGCTCTAGTGCGACGGCCTTTATTAACCATCATAGTTCAGTAATAGCTTAACGATAAATTTATTGCTTAAATATGCATACATGCAGTCAACAGAAAAATCAATGAAAAAATCATCAAATAAACCCACAATAAAATCCGGGAATGGAGACTGCCGGAATTACGTCACTTGAAACATGTCAATTATTTTTCAAATAATGAATTTAGTATCTGAAGTTAATGGCAACAGAATAAAATAAACATTTTCAATTTTAATTGCTTTTGTTAAAAGTTTTATTTAATTTTTTCAGCCGATGGCATCAGGAAAGTAAAAAAATGATCGGATTTGAGCCAAAGTGGTATAGTTTTTTCAGAAAAACGTTCGAAACGATAGAAGGAATGGTCTGATTCAAAAAATTCTTAGCCTATGTTTGTTCCGGAGATGAGATGAATTTTTGTGCCAAATTTCGTGACAATCTGTTGCGTGGTTCTTTAGATCTCGTGTCTTATACAAACAAACAAACAAGCAAACAAACAAACGGAAGTTGCCTTTTATGTATATAGATTAATGTTATAATGATTCCCATACCTGGTGAAAATGGGATAACATGGCAGAGCAATTCTTTTGCAAAAGTTGTGATTTCAAAAGTAATACATTAGCTGCATGGGACTGACAGTCCCTCTTAAACTTTTTTCGGCATTTTTTTACTTCGGCCTATACTGGGTTTTTTGCTTTAGACAGGTTTAAGTTTAAAAAAAAAAAAATCGGATTATATCGACGAATTGTAAAAGTGTCCGAATTAGGGGTGTCTTGATTATAGTGGTTCAGTACAGTATTTGCCAACTTCGGAAAATTCGCTATTTTACTGATTTTTACTAGTTTTACATTTTATAATTTCGGAATTTGTGGATTTTTAAGGAGTTGTTAATAGCATTTTGTGATGATAGATTTTCAGGGTTCTAGAAATTTTTTCGTGCTTAAATGGTTTGCGAAACGCCGATTTTCAGTTTCGATGATCATGATTTGACGACTTTCAGGGTATTCGCAATTTGCCGATTTCAAAAGGATCGAAATTCAACGGTTTCTGAGAATTTGCAGTTTTCTAGACTTCTGGAAATTTGGGATTTACCAATCTTTGAGATTTTGTGAACCCTTAATTTTCAAAAATTTTCGATTTACCGATTTTAAAAGGTTCTTGATTCGTCGATTTTTGAAGGTTTTTCATCAATCGAAATATTCAAGTCTTTTCAGGTTAAGGTTAAGGAAATAACTCATTAAGCTAACAGATGTAAAGTAGTAAATTAAAGTTAGTATAATTAAAAATTATAATCAATAAAATATTTTTAAAATAAACTTTTTTAAACATTTTGAAAAGTATCTCATATAAAAGAGAATCCTATGTTTATGTGGTTGTTGTTTCATTAAAATTGAAGATTGTGACTTAAAATATTAACTAACTTTAACCCTACCAACAACCTGCCCCGATTTGAGATTTTTTTAAAACTGCCATTAATTTTAATGGTCAGCTTATTTAAAATATAGAAGATAGGTTGTTTTAATTAAATTATTTTTTGGTAATTTGCCAATAGATTTTCAAGTACAAATTTGAAAATCTAGTGGTATAATTGGTCATGCGAGTGTCCTCGAAAAATTTGGAAATAAGCCTTGAAATGTCTTGAATTTTTACCAGCAATTTTGCTGGACACCCTGTTTAATGTGTTTTCATTTTGCCATAGTTTGTTAGTTGTTGCATACTTGCCAACATGTACGGTTTGGCCGTACAATGTACGGATTTTCAGTTTATTGTAAGATTGTACAAATCATTTATCAAATTTTAAATTTTTTGGGGGAATTTAAAAAAAAGAGTTTTCAAGGTGACACTAGTCCATTTAAGAAATGGATGATAGTCCTTGTTACTTTGGTGTGGTTCTAAAATACGCTGCCCGTCGCCAATAGCCCTCGTGTAGCTCTAGTGCGACGATAATTTCAGGCATGAAAGTGCAAACTAATAAAAAAGGCTGAACACTGAATTCAATTTTTTTGCACTATCAGCGTAACGACGTAAAACCAATTAGAAATTTAGTTATATTAGTTCCTATAAAATACACACGTAGAAAATAATGCTTAAATAATGTAATTTAGTTTTACTTTAAAACTGTATATCGATGCCATATTAAATCATATTTAATAAAAAAATCTGATAACTAATGAATTACTCTTACTAGATAAATGTAAAATCATAACACAATTACCATTTAAGAGTTTAGATCATCCCATTACGTTGCAAGCAGGGTTCTATTTATAAAAAAAAAAATTCAAAACTTTCAAAAAAATTCTTGACTACCTCTTTGGGATTGAAATCCCCAACTTTTGGTCTTTCCAATACATATCCTTATTATTACGGTTCATACAAAGTTAGAAAAAAAAAATTCAAACACTTTTCCAAAAAAAAATTCAAGGACTCCAAATTCACTAACAACCTAAATATATAAAGCTTCTATAAGTGGACACTCCATTTCTTTTAAAAATAAAAATTGTCTAAAATCAGAAACCACAGTATAGGCCGAAGTAGAAAAAAGTTCAAACGTAAACAAAAAGTATTTTTTAATTAGAGCCGTTCCTGTGATCACGACTCACGGTCACTGAGTCAGACACTTGATCAGAAGAAAATATTCTGGTTGCTCGACTTGGCCTAAACTGGAGCTACAAAAGTAACGAGACACTCTTCCGATCAAACAAAGCCAGAGAACTGTCAATCATTCTGATGCAATGTGACGCCATCGGTAGGTGAAAATTACTAGGCAGCAAAAAATAAGTAAATTCGGAAGCTTTATCTGACTCCTCTTCTAATGGGAGATTGCAATGGCTGGCCGAGATTTAAAGAAAACTTAGTGTAATCTAATCTTAATTCATCTTCACATTTTAATTAAAATTTGTATCTTCATTATAAGAATCTGTTATTTGAACTTATTGTTTATTAAAATTTATTTTTAAGTTTAGTTTCACCTAATTACGGCGCAAAGAAAAAAGTAAACAATCGCTATAAAAAAATGCATCGCAATTCTAGCGAATCGGTGGACCATTTGTATCGCTGTTTCAGTGAATTTGCATCACAAATTGCGATGCAACACCGCTTTAATCGGAACCTGGTTTCAAAAATGCACCACTTGTTCAAAAATTTAGCCATCGGACTCCGAAGTTAACTTAGTGAGAAATTGGTTTATCGGCTTTTAAAAATATCGGTATACCGATGGAAGCCGATGTTTTTTATAAGAAAAAATAATAATATTTCGAACTCAAATTAAATGAGATCTTAACTGAGTTTATTCAGCGCTGTGTTACGATGATCGCATTTGAAATATTTTCCAATTCTTAGCATAATTGCAGTTACGTCTAGTTATTTTTACAATATAGTTTTGGTTCAAGACGGATCATTGAACCAAAAAAACTTATATTAATCGTAATATTTACTAGTTCGCAGAGAAATCGCACTAATAGTGACTCTTTATTTTTATAGTTTTAGTTCAAACAGACCTACCAATCAAACTTAAACACCTCGAAATTTGTGCTTATTTTGAGGTAAAATCGGAGTCTTATTTTTATATTATAGTTCAAGGATCAGTGAACCAAACCAGATTTCAATGCCTCGTAATTTTTGCTCGATTATTTGCGGCGAAATGGCAATAGATATAGATTCCGTTATTTTTATAGTCCAAGACGGATCGGTCAACCAAACGTTGATGTCTCGTAGTGTTTTGTTTTGTCTCGCCTTGTTTGATCTTAGACCCCCCCCCCCATATATATATGGGTCACAATTTCTCAACGGTTTTGCATCGATCTCAGGATCAGCCAAAATGAGATTAAAAAAGGCGGATTTCCGCCGAAAGGCGGAAAACTTTCAGGCCTGTAATTTAAACTAAACCTTGTTACTTTGGCACATGTTATACAAGGTTTCTTTAGGTAGAAAAGTTTAATATTGTATTTTTAATTCACGCCGATAAAACCTGGAATTTTCCTAAAATTCCCTGAAAAACCTGGAAAAGTCAGGGAATTTGATTTTCCAACTTTTGTGGCAACCCTGTTGGAATTCTCCGACAGACAGTAAAGATGTCCGTCCGAAAGTACAGACAGACAAAAAGTATCCCGAGTCTTTTATGGGGAAATTCGCTAACAGACGGTCCACTGATGTCCGTCCGAACGTATACAGACCGACGGATAAAACTATGAAAGTTGGGACGCAGATGTCATATCTTTCGAACAAAAAAAAGAATTTTTGATACATCTCGATTATTACTTCTCCCTCTTGTGTCTGGCCATGTCACAATCCTAATTTCTAATCGCAACCCTTCTAAACTGTCATTAACGACATTAATAAACAATGCATCTTGATAATTATGAGTTTATACTAGTTATGCTTTATTTTTCGTAGCTGATTATTAAGTAAAAAAAATCAAACGAAAAAATGTCCATGTTGAGATGGATGATGCATGTTAAATACCTCAATGTCCCAACCCGAAGATGCCGCTCTTTTAAGTTCCGCTTTAATGCCCACTCAGGTGTCGGCCACGTCACTTCACCGTTGTTAAGAATTATAAGCCGCGTCGCCAATAGCCCACTTGTAGCTCTAGTGCAATGCTAATCAAACAAAAATAATTTTGTTACCACGTAATGTTTATTTTCTTCTTTGAAAAAAGTATTACACTAGTTACACACACTACAATCAATATCCACAATTACAGCTGTATGAACCCTCCCCTACCTTGCATCATTTGTGGATGGTCCCTGTGACAATATCATTCAGGTGAGTTCTATGCATGGCAACTTTCCTGCATCCCATTCCCAGATACTTAGAAATACAAAGTGAAAGATGGGTGATGTTTAGTTTCCTTCAAGTAACTATTTTGTTCTTTTTAATAGCATACAACAGGACAGGTTACATTACAAGTATCATTTTAGTGTCACTTTTATAAATTTTTTCACATACATTTTTGATTAAAACAACAACAATAACTTTAGTTAACTAATGAATCGAAGTGATTTTTGTACTTACAATTAATTTTCAATTGAATTCTGCCAGTAACGAAAATATAGTTGATATAGTATCAAATTTTATGCTTTGTCAACGAAGTTTTATATTTACACGTCATTTTACTTTTTTTGCAAAATTATATATAGTAGCTCAATAGCTGATTTTTTAAAAATTCTTTGCAGTTTATAAAAATTCTTTCCAGCTAAGTTTATAACACATACAAAACAATAATATTTCTTTTAAAGAAAAAATACTTCGCAATTTTCGAATCCAAAAGTTTTGTTTTGAAATGCCGAATACGGAAAAATCGGAAAAATGGTTTCCCTTCACTTGAACTTATATTCAATCCATTTTTTTGAAAAAAATTGTTTGAAAATTTTACAACAAATAAAAATTATATTTGAAAAACTAATTCATATACATATATTTTTTACTTTTTCTTATAAATAAATGTGTTTTATAATATTTTTTAAATGCTTAAAATAATTTTTGGTTTTTTTTCTAGAATCTGGCAACTTCACGATTCAATTCAAAACCATAACAAACATTTTTTAAACGATTTTCTTTTCTTTCTTCTAAGCGCTTTTATAAGTAAGATTTCTTATGCGTATATTTACATTATTTAATTAGAAATAAAAGAAGTTTTTATTGTATGCTTAACAATTGAATCTAAAAAAGGGACAACAATCAAAGGAATTAAAAATTTACGATCTTTTTAGTTATCTAAATAATATCTATCATGTCATGACATGTTTACAACTGCTATTATTATAATTTCCATTTCAAATATTTGAATGTAAAGTAATATTTATTTATCTTCGATGTTTTCTATTATTGAAGGAAAGTACTAACAAGCGATATGCATAAAAATATGCTTTAAAATACAATTGCGATAATCTGGGTAATTGAATAAATATTTAAATAAAAAATTGAGATGGGTTTGTTATACTGTTAATCTGTATTGAATTGCAAATAATCAAGCATAACTTTACTTTCGCATTTTTAGCAGGTACCTTAACGTAACTAATTAAAAAAAACGTACTAGTATATACTTAAAAAGATGTTTTATTAAAAGTTATTCTAATGAACCTTCCTTTTTGTTTTCAGAAATCTGTTGTAAAACATGGCTGAAAGCTCTGAATTAAAACAATCTTTAAGGTTTGTTATTATGTTATATTTTATCATCATGAAAACTTGTGTGCGAAAATTATCTCTATAACTGCTTTGCTGGTCCTTAAGATCTAAACACTATTTGTTAATTGGAGTTTTGCATTAATGCTGGTGATAACTTTTAATCAAGTAAGAGTTGCAGCAAATTTAAAATAAACTGAGAAGCTTTTCTAGACGAAATTTCGACTTGTGCCATAAATTGATGTTTAATTTTGATGGAAGCTAATTCTATGCAAAATTACCCTTTCAGTAGTGTAAGTCATGTACGTGTTAAAAAGAGATTTAACACTACAACTCTTAACATTAAATGAAACAAATTCAGTGGTAAGTTGATATCTACACTTACAGCAATTATTAAATAATGTAACTTATTTTATTTAATTTGATTTTTCTAAATTCAAAAGCTTTTATAACCATGACTTACACTACAAAATTTAGATAGAATTAGCCTAAAGTAACTTTGACTTGCATTTTGCTTTAAGTTATCACTGACTTGAGCAGAGTAGGAAACAAATGTAAATATGCTATAATTGAAGGAAATCATGGAGAATTTTTAGATGGAGGATTTCTAAAAAGTGGTATAGAAGTCATTGTTGTTTCTTGCTATAGATAGTAATAAATTTTGATTATTAGGAAATATAAACAACATATTTATGCCTGTTTAAAATTATTATTTATGTTTCAAACTATATTTAATAACCTAATCTAATCATACTTTCAACATACAATTTAATTTAAATGTAGATAAGTGATTTATTTTTCACATGAATGAAAGCTTAATTATAAATTTTTCAGTTAAAATTCTTTAACTTCACAAACTTTAAGTGAGCTCCAAAATATTTCCTTTAAACGGTCAGAAATTTAATAAACATCTTTAAGAATGCAATTCAACTATCATCGGATGTAGGAAAAGTTGTTAATACATATTTTTTAAGGAATTATCTTTTTGTGTGTGTGATTTATTGTTATCCTTAAGTTCCTTAATTTGTTATTTTTTACGAAATGCTATGTATATTAAAAAATAAATCGAGTTTCATTTTATTGTAGAATGAAAGAATTGGGAGTTTCACTTGTACATATTGATGATTCAATTGCTGAGCCTTCTGAAGGTTCTCACTATGAAAGCTTTTCAACTGAAAGTAAATATGACAGCTTTCAAGATAGTTTAAATGCTGGTCAAGATTTGAATTCTTTAGATAAAAGGGCTGCTGCAAAAGAAATAAATGCTTCGAATTTCTTATCTGAGCAAGTCAATTTGAATGGTAAAAAGATTCTTATTGATAAAAAAGATCTTGCTAGTCAATTTTGTGACAGCCTAGAGGACATTCATTCTCTTGTGTCCAGTGGAGATAAGTTTAGCTTGTCTGAAGAAATTGAGGATATAAATATCGTGGAAATAAGTCACACATGTGATGATTCTTTAAAAAATGATGTTTGTAGTAGAAATAAGAACTCCAATTCAAATGAACTATGTTTTGACGAAGATTCCCTTGCCATTTTGGAAAATGAGAAAGCTTTTGACGATAGTTTGGAGGATTCTAATGGAGTAAGCCATTTGGATAGTCTTATGCTATCTAAAAGCAAAGCACTTGATGTTGATTCATTAAACGAAAAAGTGTCAGATGAAAACAAAGTGTCAAAAATTTATTTTGACACATCCATTCAAATTATTTATGAGAATTTTAAGGAAACCTCTGGAGATGTTGGAAACTTAGAAGACTGTAACAAAGCATCTTCCTCTGATTCTGAGTTGAATCTTTACAGAGATAGTTTAGAAGATTTATCGGATCTTTCAAATCAACAAAGTTCCTCTAGTTCTTCCTACAAAAGTGTCCCAACTGAACCCTCAATGGCAAATTCAGCTAACGATTTGAATGGAAATGAACCAGAAACAAAGTCAACTTTCAAGAAGGCTTCAACTACATTTCTTAAACCTCTTACTGAACTAACTTCAATGCCTCTTGACACTGATATAGATTCAGGTCCAACTGTAGATAAAAATTGTAACAGTAGAGTTACTCAAGACAAAAAAGAAACTAAATTGTCATTGAGTCCTTTGGATGCTAATGTAAAAGAATCTGATGATACCATACTATATAATGTATCTGATTATATAGATGATTCTGTAAACAATTATTTTGTCAGTATGCAAGTAGATAAAGCTAAGGAAAAAGTAGCTAAACTGTCATTGAATCCTTTGGATTCTAATGTAAATGTATCTGAAGATACTATACTATACAATGTATCTGATTATATCAGTTGTATAGATGATTCTGTAATTTCTTCTTCCTTTGTAAGTGCGAAAAGTAATGTTGAGCCCCAATCCACTACAAATAGTGGTGCTAGTGTATATGTATCCGAGGATACTATACTATATGATGTATCTGATTATACGAGATACATAGATGATTCAGTAGTTTCTTCTTCATTAGTAAGTGGAAAAATAAGTGTTGAATCTCAATCCAAAGCAAACAATGGTTTTGTTAGCATGCATGCAGGTAAAGCTAATGTAAAAAAAGAAAAGTTGTCTTTGAGTCCTTTAGATGCTAATAACACTATATGTATAGATGATTCTGTAATATCTTCTTCGTTTACAAGCACACATTTATGTTCAAACAATAATATTGAGTCTCAATCCACAGCTAAAAATGAGGATTTTGTTAGCATGGGAGCCGATCAAGCTGATGAAAAGGTGGTTAAATTGTCATTGAGTCCTTTGGATGCTAACAACACCATATGTATAGATGATTCTGTAATTTCTTCATCTTTTGTAAGTGCGCAAAATAATGTTGAGCCTCAATCCACAGACGACAATAAGGATTTTGTTATCATGGAAGTAGATAAGGCTGATGAAAAGAAATCTAAATTGTCATTGAGTCCTTTGGTTGCTAACAACACTATATGTATAGATGATTCTATAATTTCTTTATCTATTGTAAGTGCGAAAAATAATGATGAGCCTCAATCAACAGCAAACAATGATTTTGACAGCATTAAAATACTTAACACCAATCAGAAATATACTAAAAAGTCCAATATTGATGATACAATTTGGATTGACAATTCTATAATAGAATATGTAGATAAACAACCTTATTCGGTAGTAGACTCTCCAATGGATTTAAATGTTGTAGCTAATAATACATTTGTTATTGATCCAGTAATTTCTTCAAAACCTTCGGCTGATGCAGATGTTAATGAAACTATATGTATTGATGATTCCATTGTTATGCCTTTGGAGCCCAATATCAAGATTGAAAAATCTTTCATGGATGACAGACACATGAAAAAAAATAGGCGTCATGCTAAAAATTTTGAAAAAGACTTTCAAAAGTTAAGAATAAGTGACACAGATACACATAATCGGGGAGGTATATCTCATCATGATTCACCATCGAATGCCGGAAATACAATGATTGATATTGTTGTTCAATCTCCAATACACAGATGTCAAAATAGGGTTTCAGAGTCTTATAAGAGGAGAAACTCTGAAAAAATATCTTGTTCCTCTCCTGAAACTTTCAATGAAAAAAATGTAAAGGTACATATTGAAGTAAAAAGCCAAGGAGTGAGTGTAATATCAGTTTCAGAAGAACATTGTGTTTCTCCAAAGAAGGTTACCAATTACATTAAAGAAACTGAAAAGGAGTTCAAAGAAAAAGATTCTAATTTGGAAAAATTTAGATTGAAATCAATTGATTCATATTCACATAGAAGTTCTCTTGATAAAAACCAAGTTAAGCAGAACAGATATTTAGAAGATTTAGATGTTAAGTTTGGAAGACATGATGTTAGTCTGTTTCAAGCCCTTGATTTACATGATTCATCAATTAATGTGAGTAAAAATGAAACTTTGCAATCCAGAGATTCGTTAATGCCTTTGAATTTATGTGTCAGGGAGAGGACTTTCGAGAGGCCCAACAAAATTCCTGAAAATGAAAGTAAAGAAAATATTCCTTTTGTTCCTTTCAAAAGAGTTGATTCTAAAAAGCCAAACACTCCCAAAGTACAGAAAACGACGTCTCCAAGGAAAAATAAAGGAACGCCTCTCAAAAATGCCTGTGCAAAAGAGCAACTTAATTACTGTGAGACCAAAAAATCTGCTACGAAAATTCCTATTCGGAAACTAAACAATACACCTTCAATTCAAAAGAAGCAAAAGCTGGATTCTAAGCCTTGTAATTCTGATACACCCTTTAAAAGTCCATTTATTGTTCTGTCATGTCCGCAAAAAGAAGGTTCTGAAAAGACTTCAAAGAATCCTCACCATTTTTGCATGGTACGCAACTCAATATCAAGAGTTCCAAAGTCTTCCCAAAAGATTACACCGAAAAAATTTCAAAACATCCAGAGTCCTGTTGCTAAGGTTTGTACAGTATGCTTTATAATTTTAAATTATTTCCTCACCGTACAGTCTTTTGAAGAACTGATTGGACCCATAAGGGGTTTTAACCTTTTAAATTTAAATGAAAAATTCTTTTAGTGACCCTCAAAAACCAGTAATTTTTATTATTTATATCTTGCTCATGAAGCCCTTCAATTTAAGTAAAGAGTCAACATAATTTTTAAATTAATCAAAAGAAAGTACGAAGCACATTAATTTTAGAAACTATAAGCAGTATTAGGATTTTATTGTGAAATACAGCCCTGATTAATTTGAAAAAGGTTTTAAAAAATTCTATTGCTAGCTGGTAAATTGATGATTTTCTGAAGGTTTTTTATCTCTTAATAAGTAAAAACTGTGTACATCACAACTTTTAATATTTTAAATATATCGATGAATGTGATATCGATGAATGTGAAATCTAATGGAGGTTAATTGATAAATCTTTTTGGTTTAGGTTTAAATTATCTTTTTTTGTCTTACTACTTTGTTTTATTATCTTATTTTTACAGTTAGTTTTTGCTTTGTTTTTAAAGTTTTGGTTTATAATTCTACTTTAGTATATTGGAAATCCTTCAGTTCAAATTCCGTTAAAAGCAACTCATCGTTATGACGGAAATCTATTTCCAACTGTAAGTTTATTCTTTTATATTTTATTTGAGTTGGTTGTGTATTTTTACTTTGAATTATTTTATTTTATCTTTAAATTGATATTTTGTTTTATTTTATCAAAACTTCACCATGTATCTTTAAAAAAAATGTAATTTAGTTTGTGGATTAACTACTACTGGAAAAATAAAACTTGTCTGGCATTTCATTTGTGGTTCAGGCTCTGTATTGGGGGATAGATTGTTAGGAATGTAATATGGAGCAGCTAAACTAATATGATTTTGCATTTCATGCTAAGTATATAAGACAGCAATAGTAAATGTTGAAAGAAATCTAAATGTAACTCTATAGATCGTTAGTAACTTTCGTTATGTGATTCATTAGCATTTTTTTTGAGAATTGGTTTGAAATTGAATGTCATAAACAGTTTCAAATTTTACTACACTTTTATCCAGTAACTACGTAATTTCTTGCATAATTTTGATGATCTTTTGTTAGCATATATTTTTCCTTCTTAAACTATATCTTTTTTGTTGAACAGAATGCAGAACCTCCATTGACAACTATGAAAACACCGAAAAAGATTGTTTGCCCCGTTACTCCTACCTCAGCTAAATCTGATAAAAAGTAGTTATGTTTTTTATGCAAATTCTTAACACATTAAGGTACAATATTAATCTGTGTAATTAAAATTTTCCTATTACTTAAAAAGAACGTAAACTATACTAAAGTTAGATTTTTAAAATATATTTGTTATTCTTTATTTCTTGAATAACAAATAAAACAATCCCCCTTAGTTTTTTGATGTTTAAAAAATATATATCTCTGTGATCAGTTGAAATAGTTATAACCCTGTACTGTAGTCAACGTAACTTGTAACTTTTATTTAAATAACTTGTCCAGGGAGATATTTTTAAAAATGTTTTTCAGGTTTTAAGAGGGTATTATTTTTCATCAGAAACCTTAACTTGTTAAAATTTTCAAAAAAAATAGACCTGGTCTCAAATTATCTGTTAAGCCATAATATCATCATTCGACCCTAACTTGGAAGAAAAATTGCTTTTCATCAATGTTTAGTTTGACGTACTTCTAAATGTAAGGCATTAGCAAATAAGGAATAGCACTGCCAATTAAACATTGATAAACAGTTTGTTTAATCTTGTAATTGAATGCTTTTTTTATTAGCCTAGAAGTTGTTTTAAATGATAGGATTTCAGCATAAATGTTTCGATCCCATTAGCAGTGACGAGCTATTCTACAAATTAAATTGATCTTTTTAGTGAATTTGACCCCAGTTTTGCAACCGTACTAATCATTTGTTAAATTAATCAAAATAATCATGCGTATGCAGAATAATAAAAATAAGCCTTATTTCGACTAGATGTTTTGTTGTTGAGAACAGTTCAAACTTTAGACAACATCAAAATCAGCATTGTTGAAAGACTCTTTTTCTACTATAAATGTATATATTTATTATATTTGAACTTATAAACTTTTTTTTTTGTGGTATAGGTTGTAACTATTTGAAGAAAAACTCCCCTTGCTTGTGACTGGAACACTTATAATGTATTTTAACATTTTATGAGTCATGCACTGGTGCATAGCTATTTTTTTGTAAGGTTTTATTGAAAATATTTATATAAAAATCATTCTTTGGATATTAGTTGGCTTAGTTTTTGTCATTCTAAGATTTATGTTTTCATTCATGCTTGTTAGTTTTTCATGTTGTATTATTATTTTTTTTATATTTAAATGTGTTGAGTATTTAAGTTGTCAGTGTTTTATGTTTCCTTTGTATGTCAGACACTTGCACAATGCATATTTTATTTTATATGATGTTCTTTGTTGTGTAAAAAAATAAGCACAATAAAATTGATGCTGATATTATGTATACTTTCTTTTTTTTCATATAGTTATACATCCTTAAAGTTAGTGTGTATGATATAACTTAACTAATAAGAAAACAATAGTTGTTTTATTCCTGATAAGCAATATATCTCATAATTTTTTTCGTAAATTAAAAGCTATTTTTTTTAAAGCTAAAAAAGAATGATAATATAAATTCAACGCATAGATATAGTACATCAAAAATTGTAAAATCAAAGAAAGCCTGTGGTTTTTCCAAGTCTGAAGTATTGAATACTGATTATTTATTCTTGACTTTTTTGCTTGAAAAAGTATAAAGTTGAATAACTTAGAAGTGGAAATATTTCAGTCACGGAGGGCAGTTTTTAAAATAAGCACCGTCTTGAGATGGAACAAAAGCCTTTTTAACACTTCTTACAAATTTATATGCAATTGAAAGTCTGTACTTTAATCCATTTTCAACAGGTATATTTATTGATTACCGAGGACCAACAGGATATTTATTTACAACCGTTGCTATAAAGGGTTTTTTTTTTGCGGGTGGGGGGGATGTACACACCTTAAATCTTTGAGTATGTTCTTTGTTCAATAATGTTCAACAAAATATCCAGCATGAATTAGCGTAGTTAATGCGTCTATTCTGTGACTTCTAGATAGGTTGAAGGTATGTTTAAATAATCTCCAGATCTTACTTTGGCCAATTATGTTCGTCCTTCTCTTACTTTTCTATTACATATTTTTTTCCTCGTCTATTCTAACTGATCCCATTTTATAAATATGTTGAATGATTTAAAGTTATATATTTGTTAAGCAGTTTAAGTCTCCATTAGTAAAAACTATTTCAATATTTAGGAGCCTAAGAGTATGCAGGCCAAGAGCCTTAATTTTCATGGCTGAGCTCTGTTGTAAACCTATATCAATAATATAATAATTGTTTTCACTTCTCAGCGTCTTAAAAGGTAATGCATGCACGCTTAAGAAATCAAAGGACAAATATAATAATTAGAAACTATATTCTTTAGCGAAGTTAAAAACAAATAAATTAGAGAACCTGGATTAACTAAACTAATTTACTAACCAAGCAATTAACGTCAAGTTCCTAATACTGGTGATATTATTTAAAGCTAAATTAAAAACAAGTTACTAAGTAGTTAACAAGAATACACCTTGTCAGGAGTCACACCTTGAATCTTTGAGTATGTTTCTTTGTTCAATAATGTTCAACAAAATATCCAGCATGAATTAGCGTAGTTAATGTGTCTATTCTGTGACTTCTAGATAGGTTGAAGGTATGTTCAAATAATCTGATACTAGAACTGTCTCTGTAAACCCCCAGTAGTTTCCGAGATTAATCCGTTCAAAGTTTGTCATTTTTTTTTTTTGGAACTTCTCTCATTCGATCTAATGAATTTTGATTGGGATTATACTATCGAAGCCATTTACTTTTATGCTGGGATGTTAAAAAAGAATATGAGACACACAATAATGGTTAATAAGTTTATTTGTTAGGAAATTGAGTAGTATTCTTATATTTACTCAAAATCAAATTAATTTAGCCCTCTCACCATCCCCTGATGGGTATTGGAGACTGGGGAGCCTTGGCCATAGTTTCAGAATTTTATTTTAATAAATTTTATTTTTAAACTAAAAATTTTATATGATAGCACATATTAAAGGAAATTTTATTGGCAACAAGGATATAGTAGTGATACTATAAATAATTCCTTTTTCTTTTCTAAATTTATTGTTTTTTAAAACTTAGAAACTTGCCCAAGTCTCCCTTATTAAGGGAGACTTGGCCCATGCAAAAAAGCCTAATTTTAAAGGGAAAAATAATAAATATTTCAAATTAATTTTGTAAGCATTAAATGTAAAAAAAAAAAAAATATTATAATTCAACACTCTGGAACTCATTTAAAAATCATGTTTACCGTAATATTTAGAGTAATAAATTTTTCTAATATTGTATGAATTAAAAATTCTAATATTGTCCATAACAAATAATTTTTTATATTTATGTTAAATATATTTTATTCAGTTTGTACACACATTAAAATGCACAAGATATAAGCCTCAGTTTGAATTTTTTATTTTAACGGCACAAACTGTCAAAGTCAAAGCTCACTGTCAAAGCTACTCGTTCGTCCCCCCTCTCCCTATAAAGAAAAAATATGATAATATCTTAATATTAAATCTGGAGTATTATTATACTTGAATTAATAACTTATATAGTTTTTGCAGAAAAAGTTTGATATTTGGTCATAAATGATAAGTTTGATTTAGTTGAGGTTTTCGTTTTATTCTAAACAAGTACAAATACTAATAATCAATCTATTACCTTCATAAAGTTATAATCATACGTTATTATTAACCGTGTATCTGATAAACATTATGTATAGATTTTCATAGCTAGTTCACATAGGGAGCCTTTGTCCAGTGGCCAACCCTCCCTTACATAGAGTGGCCAACCCTCCCTTACATAGAGTGGCCAACCCTCCCTTACATAGAGTGGCCAACCCTCCCTTACATAGAGTGGCCAACCCTCCCCACCTAGACATTTCGTAAAGAATGACACATGGTGCTTTGAAGTCTACTTCATTGCACAAACTTTATAGCTAAAATAAAACCTTAATATAACAGTATTTTAAAAATACGATATACTTAAACTTAATTGAATTGGTTTTTCTGAAAAAATCTTACAAATTATGTCTAAAATGTTTACTTTTTGGGGTGAGAAACTTTCTTTTTTTATTTTCTCCTCAATGCAAAAAAGTAGCTCAATAAAACTAAGGTGGCTATCTGCTGACAACAGTAGCTTTGAGTACCATCTATTGAGAAAATGTTCAAATATTTTTAAATACTAAAATTTAAAGGTGGGCCAAGTCTCCCCAGTCTCCCTTATGGCCAAGGCTCCCCAGTCTCCCTTATATGCTATCCTAATGCGTCGATCCAGATGGATGAACCTCAACCGGGACCTTCCAAGAGGGCTAAATCAATTTAATTTTTTGAGTTTGAATATTACACAATTTCCTAACAAATAAACTTATTAACTATTGTTGTACTCATTGTTGTGTGTGTCTCATTTTCTTTTTTAACATCCCAGCATAAAAGTACAGGGCTTCGATAGTATAATCCCAATAAAAATTCATTAGTTCGAATGAGCGAAGTTTGAAAAAAAAATGACAAACTTTGAAAGGATTAATCTCGGAAACTACTGGGTCTACAGAGACAGTTCTAGTATCATATTGTAGCAAATTTAGTGTACTTTAAAAACGTTCTTTGAAAGATTTTTCAAACATAGTCCTTTAGGGTTATAATCGCCAAAATTTAAAAAACAGATTTTCTCGCGGTTTATTCGATTTTTGACAAAGTTGAGTTCGGCGCTCGAGGTCACAAATTTGGATTATTCATTAGGCCAACATCATAAACAAGTCTGCAAAAAATCAGAATTACCAGATTTGACCCCGCCTACTACCCCATACTGATACTCTCAGGCGACAAAGTTACTAAACTATTAGGAATGATATAGTGGAAAAAGCTTCGTTTCTATATGTTTATTTTATTTTGCGACATTTTTGAGTGAAATCTTTGTCAATTTGACCTTCGCAATTTCAATTTATTTCTATCCCTTTAAGACCGAGTTATCACGATCGTGCGGGTATAAAAAAGAACGTTCAAGCTTTTCAAAAATATCGATAATGAAGCAGCTGACTTGTACCATTCGTTATTTGAATAAAAAATGACTGTTTTTAAGGAGTTGCTGGCATTGATGCTGTTTAAGGCATTTTTTCGATAAAACTCTAAAATTTAGTCTCATAAACTTAAATCAGCGTCATCTGATAGAAGGTCTTAAAGGGCTATATAAGACTGTAACAAGACTATGAAATGGATAGCACAAAAGTAAAATGGCTCATTTTGTTTATGTGACTCAACGAAGATCCGCCAATACTTCCTGTGTTTTACAGTAATTGCCTTGTAAGCCGGTTCGCAAAGCGATTCGAAAAGCCACCGGAAAACTTCAAGAAAAAAAATTCCGAGAAGAAAGATCGGATTTCTTATCGTCACTAAGCAAGAAAAACTCGAAATGATTGCTTCACCCAAAGTTCTAAATTGGAGAGTAACGCGAACTTTCTTCCTGGTGTTTCAAGGAGATTTATTTTGACCCGGGAAGCAATATCTGGAACGATTGCTCACGTGCCATCGTAAATAACAAAAAGGACTTACACAACGACGTATCCTAGACGGAGTTGCGTTACGCCAAGGACAGAAAATCATCAGTTTTTGGTAATTATTAATGTGGCATTTTTTTTGTGCTTAAACTGAAGAGATCTTATTAAATTTTTCTAAAGCAGTTTTTGCCGATAGTTTATCTTCCCATTAAAAAGACAAAACTATTAAGTTTTATTGATTAATATTTTCATTAAATAATTTTTAAGGATGTTTTCTATCTTTTTTTGCTTTGCATTTTCCTTTTTGATCTATTTAAAGTACAAATACGCCTGCAATTAGCAAATTAAATTGTTTATACAACGTTAAATTGATTAAAACATATTCCAAGACTCATTAGGCACAAAAAAACCTTTCACGGCATACATGCGTTTTTACTGTGTCTGTTAAATTGTAATTAAATTAGATAAGTATTTTTTTTATTTAAAGTTGTTTTTTATTAAGAATTTTCTTAAGTAGCTTGTAAATTAAAAATCAATCGAGAATCAAAAATTTATCGGATTATAGAGGAAAATAATTCTTGGCAAATTAAGGTAAGGATTCAAATTGGAAAGGGATATTTTATTGTAATTATTACGAAATAATGTGTCTAAAGGATATGTTTTTATATTATTTTAAAAAGGCAGTTTAGTAAAAATATTTTGAACGTGTAAATGTTAAGTTTAGACATCAACCGCCTTTTTATTCTTTTAATTATTTCTTTTAAATTTTGTAAAATGAGGTGGAGTACTTTGGAAATTTTATCTTTCTATAGAGAAATAAAGTTAAAAATCGAATGTTATTTGATATTTTTCATACCTTTTATTGTATCGATGCAGCTTTACTTGTACTCAAAAAGTGCGAATTATCTTCTGATAATGAAATGTAACGTTAACGAAATGGTGCTATTTGGTAGATAAAGGTATAAGAATTTCATTTATTTTCGGTTTTTCTTAAATTAAATCAAAAGATTAAATGTTTAAGAAAAATGAAAAAAAATATTGGAAAAATTACCTCCCCCCCCAGTGTTCCCTACTTTTTAGACTTGTTTTATCTTATAGCAAATAAAAAAAGTGATTGTGCTAAAATAATAAAGTTTTTCTGTTTCATTCTTTTTATTTTCAACGTCAAGCATCCTGTGAAATATTGGCAAATATATATTATAGCTTTGTTTCGATAGAGTTGGGTAAATTTATTAAAACACTGTCAGACATCTTCCTCATAAATTTTTGACACATAAATCAAAAGAATGCTGTGATAAATGCTGTGTTTAAAACCGCAATATATGTTAAACATTATTTTGAGCACCGCTTAGTTCCACAAAATCAAAATTGTTTTCCATTTACGTATTTTTGAAACGAAAGTTTTCTTTTTAAATGTAATTAGTAATTGAAAAAAAACCCCACTAAAATCACAAAAAAGCAGTACAAAAAAAAAGATAAAGAAAGATATATTTTTATATGCTATTATGTATATAATTTTAAAAATTTAATTTTCATATAATATGATAAAATAAAAAGAAATAATAAAAACAGTATTAAACTTAACCTTCTCACACTTTTTCTGACTGTTCTAAATGGACAATTCAGTGGAAAAAGTAATCTTTCCTTAAAGTTTTTTTTCTACCGGTTCTTACCAAGTTCAAGCAATTTAATTTCGAAACATATAAATACCTTAAAATATTGCAAGGTAAAAAATATAATGAATAAGCAATAGTTTTGTTCATGCGTTGATAAAAATCAACATCAAATAATTAATATAAATAAAACACTTCGCTGGCTTTCTGCATTGAGTCCTTTAATGTTATTTTTCTTCAACATAAGTCCCAACGTAGTGAAACAACTTGTACTGGGGTGATTCTTTTTAAATTTTGTTTTCTTTAACACAAGTCCTAACGTAGCGAAACAACACTTACATGTGTAAGTTTTGTTAGAAAGTTGATATAAAATGGGTTAAAGTATGTGTAGTGTGTGTAAGTAAAGTACATCAGGATTATTCTTCACAAAACGTACGTGTAGCATTCATATTGCGGAATTTTTTGCTTCCACTTGAAGTAGTTTAAGATAAAGACTATTTTATCTTCCTTTTTAAAATTGAATGAAGAAAAAGAAATTAAATTTTAAAGTTTGTGTCTACAGATTATGACTTATCATGTTCGTGCGCTACATCATCTTGGCATTTTCCGTGTTCTTTAGTTAGAAAATTCTAATCAAATCACATTTCTTTATAATAATGTTTTTTAATTGAATTGGTATAAATAGAACATATCAAATCCGAAATCTAATCATTATAATGGAAAAAAAAGTAATAAATTCTATGAAAATGAAATGTCCCACAGATTATCATTATGTTCGTGTACAAAATATTAATATTATATATAAAAAATCAATAAATATCAATTTAGTTCCGTTTTAATATTGGCAGTGTTTAGTCATGCAAATTGAATACTGTGCTAATGCGTTTGTGCTTGTTCTACAGAAGATAAAAAGTTATTTGCAGGTAAATAGGAGAATCTCTGAATAGACCAGATGATACCATCGCTTATGTGGCTGAGAAATTGAATACGCATATAAATATTCTATCGTTTCCCTTGCATTATTAGAAAGAAACTAAGTACCCAAGCTCAGTTTATATGCTTAATTGTTTTTGAACATAGAACACGTTTCTGTGAGCTTCTATTTATTCTTTTGTCATGTCCGTGGATTATTATATTCGTGGATTTCCATTTATATTCTGATAAAACGTTGTTAGCCTCTATAAAACTAGTAAAATATGTTGTGTTAACAATATCCTGCAATGCGATATAATTTATTAAATATGCATTAAAATATAGTATTACAAGTGTGTATATCAGCAAAAAATTCCTGTTAATATGTATTAAATTGATGCTCTTTAAAAATGTAAAAAAAATATTGGAAACTGATTTAAACTGTTTAAAAAGGAAAAACTTCTTTCAATTTATTTATATTCTTATTTTTCTTTTCTATTATTTTTTTTTCATTTACTTCCTTGATTACTATTTTTTTTGTTAGACCAAGGATATAAAAATTGTTTGATACTTGGTTGTTACAGAAGCAATCCAACAGCTATTTTCATATATAAAAAGGGTTTAAGATTCAAAGGATGTTCAAAATATACAAGTTTATTTTTCCAACTATTTTCTGACTTTTCCAAAATTAAATATTTCAACATCACCGAAATTTTTTATAAATATGCTGGCTAATTCCATGCAACTGTAGTGTAATTCACGATTTAAGAGAAGATTAAAAGCTTTTTAAATTAAAAAAATAAATCAAATTAAATAAAGTATAATACATTATTTACTAGCTTTATAAACCCGGCGTTGCACGGGTGCACCCTTAATAACCCTAATTAGTAGTTTTTTTATGTAAACTTTTATTTTATACCAATTGATCCCTCCACTGGTCCACTCCATCAGGATATTATAATCTCCTCCCATTCTGATATGAGGGGTTGATTTTATCCAGGCCCTTCCAGGAGTTGGAGGGCTCTCCCATAGGCCCCTGTTCAAATTGCCAGAACAGCTACATGATATAATGGCCTGTTTCTATTTCACGATTTGCGCAAAACTAAACTGCCCAAATGTGGTAAACATTCCACTTCATATTTCATACAACTCGATAGGGTTGGGGGACCCAGTCGGTAAAGACTTTCATCTTGTACAAATTCCTTATTTATGCCGAATATATTCCGGTTAACTTAAAGAATCGTGGCCGGCAATTTTAATCCAAATGTGGTAACCCCGATGTCAACCTTTGGCGAAATTAGCAATTGCATTGACAATTTCTAAATGTTAATCTATTTAAATCTTAAACGCATATAATTTATTCTGAGGATTTCTTAAACTAATATTTTATTAATTAGATGCTTAATGATTTTAAATAATTATTTATTTTTTAAAATCAATTCTTCGGCATTTTAAAGTTCCACTTTTTTTTATAAATCTGATCTGCAATTTAATGAATTTTTCCGTTGTTTTAAGTTCGCCATTTTGAAATTCGGTAGTATTTTTGATCATTTCGAGATGGCAACCATCTCGGCAAGTGCCGGGGTTTGGTATCATTTCGACTTTGCGACATTTTTGAAAATTCGCCAAATCTGGCCACGATTCTTTTGGTTAACCTATATTCCGACATATCTTCATTTCTTACCATTTGTAAACATCAATTAAATTAAATTCGGAAACATAATTAAAATCTAGTTGAGGAAATCTGATCCAAAATAAAAAAAATCAAAAGATTTAAAATCAACAAATAAAATAAAATACTGATATTCAAATAACAATCCAGAAAATTAAACCCACGTGCTCTTTTTTTCTTTTCTTAGTTTCCGTTCACGCTGAACGCGTTGAAATTTCTTTAAATTCAATTAAAAGGTATAAATTCTAATCTTACAATGCTATTCCTATGGGGAATTCGGTTCACGTTTTGCACTCCTACACCCGTTTGGGTTCGAATAAAAAGTAGCCTATAGCCTATTCCTGATTCTAAGCTACCTCCCCACCAATTTTCAGCCAAATCAGTTCATCCGTTCTTGAGTTATAAATAGTGTAACTAACACGACTTTCTTTTATATATAGATAAATATGTTCTTTAAATTTAATATAACCACTTATTAATCATTACCATCGCCAGGTAGTCATGTCCGGCGACTGTAAATGTTCCACACTTTATTTATAGTATAAAAAGTAAAAGGTATTGTAATCTTTGTATCAGTATGTCTGTCAGTGTCAGTGTGATACGTCAAATTGTAACAAAAAAAATCTGCTAGGCTACATTCCATTCTAAGGTAGAAAAATCGTGGGCGGAAGCACTTCTAAGTGATAGTTGCTGTTACAAACCTACTTGTTTGAGATAATAGTGTGATATTCCGGAACGGTAATCAGCATGCTAAATTCATTCAGAATTGAATGCTTGATTCTCTTAGTCTTTTTCACTCCTACGTATTTAATTAGTTGTCCATTATTTAATTTTTTTGATTTTTTTTTGTCTAGGGAAATGGTTAAACATAATCAAAACTAGAACAAATACAAAGAGTTTTAGATTAAAATATAAGTATTAGTAAAAAAACAAATCATCATTCCTCCTCTCAAACTTAGAGTAATTGGGGAATATCCTTAGTTCTGATACAAATTTCAGTTCAAACAATCTTATGCATATCATGAAATATGAATGAAGGATAACGATCGGAGAGAAACTGCAATAGAAATTGGAAATATTGTTCATTAGTGGAGCATCAAAAGTCCTCTAAATATTTACATTGGCGTATTTAGCTAGCGATAATGACTGAACTTTTTAATTCCAAAATTAATCTTAATGGCACTCAAAAATCTTTCACGATCAGTTATTATTGGCTTGTTTCACATGAAGTAAAATATTTCTGGAATTCATTGGTGGTTTCGGTGATTGGTAATTTGAAACAGTAAGCTCCGCCACGACATTGATTAACCAATCCAGCCTTAATTTTGATTTGTGTGGAACTGTTTGCCACAGAAGGCTTGAAACATGCCCATTAAATGATATTTCTTTTTATAAAATCGTGTAAATATGCGAGAACAAATATACTATTTTCAAGCACGCATGGATGAAAGTACTTTTTTGCACGTAATTATAAAAAACAGCGGTTTTACATTTTATGCTAATTTAGTACATAGTGTAGCATCTTTATTTAAACCAATCAGATTCAAATTTTATTCCTCGTTCATAACGTACCATTGTCTCGAGAAGTGATAAGTTTGAATTTAAAAATCGAAAATCTTTTTTCGTCAGTTCACTTGGGTTTCGTTTAAAATTTCGACAAAAAATATTTCTTTAAACTGCTATTTTTCAAAAAATTACTTCCACACAATTACTGAAATGGATCATTTTGATATTAATAGAAGTGTTCAATCTGCCAAATCAAATCAAGCTCCTGGACAGTTTTCACCTTTCCTTGGAGTTTTCCTTGGCCATGGAGAAAGCTCAAGTGGCTTGATGAACATCGATGGAAAGACTTTCTTGAAAAGCGTTGGACAAGAACTTCTCGCCGCCAACTATGATGTCAAAGGACATGCTGGACAGAAGCGAAGTACATCCAGGAAGGCCCAAACCAATAAGTCGGCCTCAGCAACCAGGAAATCTGCTGGAACTAAAGCGGCTGCAAGAAAGACGTCCAAGCCGAGAAAAAGTTCTGCTAAGAAGACGTCAAATTCGAGGAAGAAGTCTACCGGAACGAAGAGGTCATCAACATCTACACCGAGAAAGAATTCTGCCAACAAGAAGAAACCGAAGAAGTCTTCCAAAGGACAAGCCGGAACTAATCCTCAGCAGCAAATGCATAGTTGAATTTGAAACGGAAGAAATGTATTATCCGGTAATCCTTCATTCAGAAACAGCCATTTTAAGAAACATTTAAACAAGATACTACTGCATTTCAAAATTTCAAAGTATAAATGAATTCATCGAATGAAAACAAATCAATTTTCAAAATTTACAAACAGTTCTAAAAAAAATAATTGTAATATGTAATAATGATTTTCTGTTTTAAAAGCTATATAAGAAAACTAAAGAAGAACCGGATAATACATTCAAACACAGTTTTTCCTAAAGTTAGATGAAAGTTAAAAAACATATATGAACTCTAATTTGAAAATATTTGCTGCTCTGATACTTTCTGAATAAAACTCAAAATTGTTAAAATATAGTGTATTAAAAAGTAAAATAAAAACGTAGTTAGTATTTATGGATTATTTTTTATTGCCAGTTTAGTAATCTACAGTGTGTCATTTTTTAGGAATAAGATAACAAAATTAAAACAAGGACACAAGTTTTACCTTAGAAACTTTTCAGTTACTTGTTTTAAAGTTAAATGGAATTAGCAGCATTTAGCAGCCAACGTCAGTTACTACGTTGTATTTAAATGTATATAACTGTGGCATTTTTTTCTTAAAAAAGTTTCTTTGAGGTTAGGTTATTAAGAGAGATTCCTTATATCCTTTTATATCCCAATATAATTCTGAAATTTATGTTTACGATAAGTAAGGTAGCAATATTAAGTTGAATAGGTTGATAAAGAATATATAGCTTTAACATTTCTCTGCTTTACTTGATATTTCATATATTTTGCTGCTTTATATTAATAAAAAACAATTTTATTTCAAAATATTAAACTAAAGAAACATTAACTTTATTTATTCCCGTTGCTAATTTTAAATGTGGGTAAAGGTTAGATGAATTATTAAAAATACTGCAGTATTCGCTGTTCATGGACAATCCGTTAAGAATTTTAAAATACTTGTTAAAAAATAACTTCTTCCGCTCAAAGCCGATACGAAAAGAATATAACTTTGGAAAAGATATAAATTTAAATTTCAGAAGGTAGCTGTTTGGCAACCAACTAAAAATTAATCATACAAGATATAAATTTTAAAGTTGAAGTTCTAAAATTTTTATTATTTAATTGGCGACAAAGAATTAATCGACAATTTTTTTTCGAATTTTTTTAGATTTTTAGTAATAACTGTAGATGTATAAGCCGATAATTTCAAACTTGTAAACTTATAAAAGAATTTTTTACACATTTGCCAATTTATCATTTTGCCATTTTTTGAAAGAGTTGTAAACTTGGCGTTAGTAATGTGGCTAAACTTATCACAATGACAGCACAAACATTAAACTTAATGATCTGGTAAAAAATGGCTAAGGATTCATTTTTAAGTTATTAGCAAAGTAAATATTAAAAAGTTATTTAAATTTTCAGTAAAATATTAAAGTCTATTAATAATTTACATTTTAAGCATAAAATGTACTAAATTAGCATAAAATGTAAAACCGCTGTTTTTTATAATTACGTGCAAAAAAGTACTTTCATCCATGCGTGCTTGAAAATAGTATATTTGTTCTCGCATATTTACACGATTTTATAAAGAGAAATATCATTTAATGGGCATGTTTCAGGCCTTGAGTGGCAAACAGTTCTCCAAAAGTCAAAATGATGCATTGAATATTGCGAGCCGTAATTATTGATATAATTTTTTTAAACTATTACAAGGATATAAATACGATTTTAAGTTTATATAAAAATTAATTAAAATATATATATATATATATTTAATTTCAGTTACATCTCAAATATTTTCAATTTAACAGAATATTGGTCTACAAGCATTATAAGACATTGAACACCGTCATTTCAAGATGGCAAAATCCAAATGCAACGGACATGAAATTTTGCTATAAAACACGCATGCTCAACTGACAAAGCGATCAAGTAGGTTAATTTTCTGTAGATTTTTAGAAGTTCTGAATGATGGTTGACAGAATAATTTCTGAGATGAATGTCAAGAAGTTACTTTTTTTCAATTTTTGGGAGGCACCGGCTTTTTTATTTTTCGACTAGTTTGTCCATTCTTGTTTTTGTCGTCCTTGTCTTTAGAACTTTCATCGCCTTTTTTCCTAGATGTGCTTGCTTGAGGGCTTGGTACAGAATTAGGCTAAAGATGTGATTGGTGGAATTAAAAAAGTCTGAATTAGTTAAAAACGTTTGAAATTATTTTCCCACAATACCGGATTGGACAGTGTTAACCCCATCGAAGGAGCTTTTTCCTATCACAACAAATTGACACATCCCATGGGAGTCGTCCCTAGATGGTGAAAACCAATAGGACCGCAAGTAAAGCCCACCAGGAAGGACAGGATCAGAGATATTTTGAAGTGATCTTTACATCAAAAGATCCCGCTGACCACTTGAATAAAAAAAAGTACAATTAGCTACAGGCTGAACTTATAATACCCCAACTGTACATAAGGGACTGGTATATTTTAAAATCAGAGTCTACAAATCGACACTGCACAAACACCAATACCTTCCCTTTAAAAAAAAAACGATTTCCAAACTCTCCAATCACGACAGATCATCATTACACACATCAATCAATTACACCTTTGGCCTTGACCTTAATTGGCCTTAAAATCACACTGCGTTATGACTAAGTGAATTTTATTTAATTCCACCAATAAATAACTCTGTCCATAAGGGACTGGTATACTTTAAAACCAAAGTCTACAAATCAACACCCGGAAACTTCACAACACCATCCCCTTCCTCTTACAATCTTAAACAAACGATTTCCAAACTCTCCAATCACGACAAGATCATCATTACACCCATCCATCAATTACACCACCCAACTGACCGAGATCCTCCAATCCCCCCCACGAGAGGGCGCTGCCGACGTTCGGGGGGCGTACCACCCTCGATCAGTCGGCCTTTTCCCACTCCCTCGATGGCTGTCCGATCGAGGCAGCACCCGGGAACCTGGACCCCGCGACGCAGGACTATGTTGGACCCCTTCTGACGGCACCATGCCAGTGCGGAGGGGGCATGTCGCCCCGCAGACGACATTCGTCGACAGCATCATTCGAAAGTTCGAAGGACTCAGTGAGTACCTACTATCCACCCCCCCGTATTATTTTGTGTATGTGAATGTATCTAAACAGAAGGGGAGGTATCGATCCCCCCCACATCATGGCGCGTGGTGTGTTGACCAAAATCTCTGTATTTTTTTTTCTCCATCTCTCTCTTAGGAGTCTTTATTGTATGTTTTGGATAATTATGTTGATGATCCCTTTTGATGAGGTTAATGTAATTTCAATGGAGATGAGGGTGGGGAGGTTGGGGATGAGGGATCGCGAGAGGCGGGAACCCGTCTTGAAAAGAACAGCAAGAGCAATGGCGGGTGAGAGCACGGATGCAGCGGCGCGCATCCTCCGAGAAAAAGAGGGGCAAAGCGCAGACGATTTTAATCTTTATTTACATTGATAAAAGTCAAAAACACTTTTTCTCAGTAGAATCACAGTTACGCTCAAACATGCATGTGATCATACATATTTGAACCTCGATGGTGTTTGGTGTGTTAAAAAATTTGACAGTTCTCGATTATGCAATTTTATTAATTTATTTAAAGGTTTTGACCTTATTTTGTAAATTATATCTAATAGCATTATTTAAATTAAAATCTAATTTGAACTTGATCTACGTAAGGATATGTTTTCATTGTATAAACTTGTAAAACACTCCCTGATCAATCATTAAATATTTAGGAAGTTTTTGAAAGCATATAATTTAAAATTTGGTTTCTGTATATTTCAGCACAAAGAGTGTGGAAGCATTCATTAATACAAGTTAAATACGTATTAAAAACTATTTTATTTGAAATTGTCTTATAGAAATTTTGATATATTTTTATTGTTTGATTGTTTATTTGCGTAATTTGATAATACTATAAATCTTATTTTTTTTTGTTTTCATTTGGTCTAGTAAGGGAATTTTGAAAGCAATGATCATATAATAACGTGTTAATGACATCAAAGTCATAGTATTAAACAACTATGATTGTAGTTAACAAATATTAAAGTAAAACTGTCTTATTTACTTACTTATATAATAAAATTAAATCACATAACTAAAAGATTGGTATTGCAAAACGCAAAAAATAATAAAGAAAACATCTCAAAGTAGCTATCATAGTTTCTTAAGTTAATTAGCATAACCACATAACCATAAGCTGAGGTTATATGGATTGTGTTTTCTACATCGAATTCAAAATTTTGAATTTTCTAATTAATCATAAAACCTAACTGATTTTTTGAAGTTCTTTAAAATATTTAATTGTTTATTATCTATATATTCTTTTAATGATTTTGGTTAAAATGTAGGATGCTTACTAAAATTTACTGAATGTGCTATAAATTGTTTTGAATCTAATTAAAGATATAGATTCAATTTGATGGTTTAGTGATGGGTTGATTTAGTTTGATGGGTTGACCATTTATTGGCAACTCTTTACTTTTGTAAATTCAATTGGACAAAGCTACTAATGAATGCGACGGCCCTTATATTTATATGATAGATTTTTATATTTTAACATAGAGTTTAATTATGCACTATGCAGTAGTTTTAAAACCCTCGTTTTATATATAAATTTATAATTTACAGTTCTATACACCTTTGAAAACCATAGTTGTATAGTTCTTTTACACTTTTAAGTTTCATGCGTAATAAGTTTAGTAAAATGTTTTCAAAACCTAATATTTTTAATACTTACTTTAATACTTTACTACTTTATTGATATTACTTACACTAGTATTTTTTACTACTTTACGTATAGTTTATTATATTATTGTATAAGGTCATTGTGCAAATATAATTTATAGTGACTAACTAGATTTATAGCTATATAAACTGTAGTGATAGTATTTCAATAATTTTTATATTCTTAATTTGAAAATATATTAAATGATAATATATTGTTTATTTAAAGCTCATTTTGCATTTATTTCTCTTTCGAAATGAAATTTTATTTTAAAAAAATAACTAATCTATTTTCCGATTTTTTAAAATGCACTTCAGATAATGGGGTTTTCTTTGTTAATATGAAATTAATGAAAGACACACAAAAAATTTGAAATTAGGCTGTATATGGCTTAAACTTGTTTAGATGTAAATTTTTGACCTATTTAAAATTGTGAAATTAATATATGTAGTTCTCAGAAATCATATTTCTCGTAAACATATCGTTAGTGGTGTTCGTTTTCCTACTGTGGGGCAAGCGTCCTATCTTTAGCTTATCACCATAGAAATTAGTTCAGGGCATGCCAGTTAATGGAAATATCTTAAAAACCAAATCTTCAAATAGCTAAAAAAAGTATCATTCCGTGACCGAAAAAGTTATGTTTTTCATTGTCATAAATATTGTTACATTACTGAATAAATGAATAACATCGATTATTGAGTGAAAAGTTAAATTATATCATCACTATACTACTTCGTAAGAGTTATGTTTAAAGATATTACTTAAAATTAAATATTTATATGACATACTGCGTGTGAATGTAATTTATAGAAATAAGTATTGAAATAAAGGGAAATAACAGTCGTCATATTTTATTCATGCATTTTTATTAATTCAGCTAAGTTACTTGATGTGATTCTCGTAAATGTTTAGGCATTTAAATTTTTAAATCTTTATGATATTTTTTTGTGTGTGCTGATTGTTCAGGTTAAGCCATTAGTCAACCGCATGTTACGCGATTGTCAGATTGTCTAAGTACACCACAATTTAAAAATACAGTCACTATATGTAAAACAGTAACTGTTATTTATAAAAGTTTTTTACTACCACTTGCAGGAAAAATAACTTAAAATGATACTTTTGGTTTGGTAATACTGCAAGTGTCTTAAAGTTTCCCAAAATAACTTCTTACAAGCTACCCTGCGTTTAAAACTAAATTCTATTTAGGGAAAGTATTTTATGTAAATAATTTGAAAAGAACTACAAAAAACTGATAGGAGATTTACGGAGATAAAGCGTTTTTTTGTTCAATTACATTAAATATAAAGTTTTTAATCACCCTTTAACATTTTTACAGCATTTTTTAAAAATTAAAATGACATTAAGCGTGCTATTTTGTCGTGCCAAACGAAATATTATATTTTTTGATCAAGAATACATAATATTAAGAATATTTAATATTTTATATTACGAAAGTGTCTGGATCAAGTTTGTTAATTATTTTAGTTTGACCATTATTTTCATTAAATGATGTTTTTGAGGAAATTATAGTTTTAATTGATTTTTTTAATAATAAAGAATAAGGGTGCACTTTTCGTATCACATACCAATCTAAGACATAATCCCCTTCTATTTGATTCAAACGTTTACGGCTGTATATATTTCTAAGCTTTAAGAGGAGCTTTAATATACCCATGTACGCCTTGTAAATTTATGTGGTCAAATAACGAAGTTAAAAGCTGGAGCCGGCAACAAATGAAACTTCGGTCCGCATCGCATTCTATCGCCGTTATTAATTTGTTCATTTGATCTCCTTTGACCTCCTCTATAGTTTATTTGGACACTTATATTATGCTTGGGAAACCTTGAAATTGTGAATTTTTATTACTAGCAAAAATTTGATTTTAAATGGGCAGACGAGCTTGAACTCAGAAAGTATCAATCGACTTAGGTGTATACATTTAACACGGGGAATCCCAAGAAATTATCTTATTTGAGATATAAAGGTTAAAAATACATTGCTAATCGTTACTTGAACGAATCCATAATACAATCCAGCAAAAAACATTCCAAACATTCCCATTTTGAAGCTAAACTTTGCTACTTTCGATGCCAGTACTTTTCAAAGGGTAGTTAGAATGTTCTGTATTGTTCATTAATGTTGAAAAACGGGGAAATTTTTCCCATGGGGTTGGAGTTACAGTTTCAGAGTCTGATAGATGACACAGTACTGTCAGATTACAGCACAGATTGCAGGAACAGTCAGTTCGCCGAATGATGGTTAAACTCATAAATTGAACGTTCACCGATACGAGTCAAGGTTTTTCCCCCGCTTTTCTCAATTGGAATTTATTATCTTTTTTTTTTCCAAAGTAGTACGCCATTCGGGTTAATGAAATATTTTTCTCTGAAATACATTAGCCTTTTTTCCTTAGTCTGAGTTACGCTTGGTATTTTCTTTTATTTAACAATTAATTATTCGTTGAGAGACCTTAATTTTAAAGAAATTTAATTGTGTGATAATATTTTTACTTTAAATTATTTAATATGAAATTAATTAGGTAAGGAACAAATTGCCAGGGAGTCGGAAATCCGAAATGTAGATTTTGTGTTTTCTAGCAGTTTTGGAGGGTGCTTATTCTAAAAAAGTGGTTTTAGAACATTGCTTCGTTTTTTCGACTGTCTGTCTGGAACCACTCTACAGCTTGAACTAGAAGAGCTATGGGTTTCAAATTTGATACACACTTTGGAGTTTCTAGTACTTGCCGTGCGTCATAAAAAGGTTTACGAGAAAATCGCGCATTGAAAATGGGTAGCTGCACTGTAAAAAAAACCTGTTGTTTTTACAGTTAAATACCATATTTTTTACAGTTAAAAACTGTTCTTTAGAAAAACGGTTTATAACTGTTTTTATCTTCGTTAACATGACGTCACTCTCACAACCCATCAAATGCACCTGCCCTTCGGGGAAATTTGAAGAGAGTCACGTGATTGAGATCATCGTTCTGATTCGTTCCCGCGCATTGGGCTTCTGTAGCGTTAATGTTTATTAACAGTAACTTTGATTTAGTTGTATTAACTGAATTTGTAATTGTGTGGCGCTCAGCACAAATACCCAATGCTAGCCCTCACGACCGAGGAATACTTTGTCGCAGACGGTTCAGTTGGGCTCGCACGCAATAGGTTCCTGGATCAAAACCGGACCCGGTCCATACCTCTTCCAGGAACCTCTTGCGTGCGAGCCCAATACTGAACCGTCTGCGACAAAGTAATTACTCGGTCGCGAGGGGCTAGTAATGGGTATTTTATTTTAACAGGAAGAAACTTAAATTAACAGGGAAATTCTGAAATTTCATCAGGGAAAACTGTTAAATTAACGGGGGAAAACTATTAAATAAACAGTTTTCCCTGCTAAATTAACAGTTTCTCCCTAGTTTTAAATTGTAAAAAAAACAGTTATTAACTGGCTTCAAAGTTGACAGTTTTTAACTGTAAAAACAGCAGGTTTTTTTTACAGTGTGTAATTGGACGTTTTAAATTATTGAAATTACCTAAAGGGGTATAAAATTACCTTTAAGTGTATTGATTTACTTAGTGATAATTGTAAGTCGTGTGGTGTTACGCTCTCATAATTTCTGTCAGTTTCGTACAAGAAATGGTATTGGTTTGAATACTAATTTTCATTACATTTCGTCGAATTAATATTTTTTGCCAAGTTAAGATATTTTCATGTTTTTAACCCTTTCAGTCCCAGTGATGCCATTTGACATCATCATGTTTCTGATCATAATTAAAAAAAAAATAATAGGGCTGACATCTATTGGGATTAATAAAAATATTTTCTAATAGAAAAAAGTTTGAAGAATCGAATGATGTGCTTTTTGATATCATAAATGGCTATAGACGATCAGAATTTTTTTTCTAAAATGATGATGCCAAATTGTCATTGGGACTGAAAGGGTTAAGTGTATTATATTGATGACTAAAGTAACTTTATATAAAGTAACTGTAAAGTTAAAATATAAACGTCATATTTTAAATAGACTTTTACTAAATTTTTTAACAGTCAACATGAACTAAGCCACGGCCTACTCTATTACTAAGGCCAAAGAAGCTCTCCCACACACTATCGGGGACGGAAATTTTGACGTCATAGTTCCGAATGACGTTGTTCCGAAGATGAAGACAACCTGTCTCGAAACCTGTTCGGAACCACTCGTTCACGGCTGACCACATTTATAGTGTTCCGAATGCGTCCAAACTAGTTTCTCGATCGGCACTCGGAACAGTGACGTCAAAAATTCCGTCTACGTTCATGTTTCGGAGAGCTTCTCTAGCCTTGTTATTGAAGTTGGGCATGACTAAGCCCACACCGCTTAATGACAAACAGTCAAATTTGGTATTTCACTCAAAAATAAACATAATATTCACAAATGTAAAATTTTGCTAATGTAACTGCTTTTTAAAACCCTTCTATCGTTAGAGCCGGCTCTTTCCGTATTTTGTGCATTAGTCTTTCTTAAAATAATCTTTAATTTAAAATTTTTATAATTTACAAATTTTATTCATAATGTACTTTTACCATCTGGACATGTTTTAAGACCATCTCTTTCAAAATAAACTTAATTCTAATTTTTTTAAAAAATAATTTTATTTGAAATAAATTGAATTTGAACATTATGCAGTGGAAACAACCTTGCATATTGGCCCATTTTCCTTGTCCGTTCGGGAGATTAACAAAAAAATCACATTTTGTACACACTTAATATGCACATATACAACATTTCCCCCCCACAAACAATAATAATTCAATATCTGTCTCCGATAACCCACAATCCGACCTTTTCAGTACATTTTTAATATCTAAAATGTAGACGTTGCAGTAGCGGCGTGTACGGTACAACGGATCTCAACTGGACCGTCACCCGTTCATTAAGTAGTCCGCGACTCTAATTTTCAGCTGACGCATTCCTATCTTATATTACAACCATTGTTGTCATAGTTACCATGTCAAAAGTTTCTCAATGTATGCGACACCGGGAATGTCCGAAGTGTTAAGCCTGGGTCACCTGATTTTCTGTTTGGATAGAATGGAAATTGATGACACCTTTGGAATAGCTAAGTATGTGTGTTTTGTACGGTAGTTTAGGTTTATAGCTTCCTATTATCTGGTTTTAATCCCCTTCTTCTTTTTAACAGACTTAAAACAGCCAATGCAAACAGCCAATCGTAATTTTAACACATGAAAAAAGACGGAGTCAATACCTGATTAAGAATGAACGGGCGGAGCGTGGTTTGTTTGTGGGATTGAAGCAAATATATCATAGTTAAAGTATTAGATTGGCAGATCACGTGACCTCCAATGCTAACGACGGGACGCGCAAGGAGACCAGAATAAGAGGGAAATGGGGCCAGTGTTACCACCAGTTTTAGGAGAAAAACACTACGAAAAAATACCATTTAATTCTAAAAATACAAAAACCATAAAAATACTAGCAAAGCGTATAACGTTTTTTTTTAAAGTCACTAAAGATATTCCAAAATGCAGCTAAAATGTCTATGGTCTTGTTTTGTAATTTTAGAATTAAATGGTATTTTTTCTTATTGTTTTTCTCCTAAAACTGGTGGCAACCCTGGCCCCATTGCCCTCTTATTCTGGTTTCCGTGAGCGTCCCGTCGTTAGCATTGGAGGTCACGTGATCTGCCAATCTAATACTTTAACTATGATATGTATGGATTGAAGACAATGCTTGCCGTAAGTTTAGATTCATGTAGGCGTGTCGGTTATAGTTTAGAAAAATTAGCTGCCGAGTTGTTTGCTTGTGAAGGTTAAGACCACGTTTGGCGTAGATGGGACGTCAAGTTGTCCATTGTTCCATTCCACACAACTTGTATTAAATATATTATTAAAGTTTGGTTATACATTTCCTCCCTTTAATATCAGAAGGAGAGTTTAGCTGTAAATATTGTTTAATATGTATAACATTTATTCATGGAAGAAGTCAATTTTGCACTTTCAATAAAGGATTTCGATAAAATAACGTTAACACCTGACAAAATAGCAAATGCATCGACGTAAATGTATTAACATGCTTAGCACGAGTAATGTCACTCGGCATAATCAGAATTGTGCAAATAGAGAATAAAAACATCGAGCTACGATGTGTATAATCTGAGATTCCTGGACAGTTGCGAGAAGAATGAGAAAAATTAATACTCCAATTGAAGCAAAATTACTCTGTTGCCATGAGATTTTTCGAAGTGTTTGGTAACTCGGGTATTGTTGATGAATTACGAAAAAAAGAGTTTTTGCATTTCTGTAAAACTGTTTTTGCTACTGGAATACAAATGTAGCAGGGAAGAGCTTTGAATTCTACTTCTTTGAGATTTTACTTAATACAATTTTCTATATTTAAATAATTTTTACACCACATATCACTTGTGTAGCTTTAAAAAAATATTTTTGAATGTACTAGTAAATTTAGACTCGTACTATTTCATTCTACATTTTATATAAATTAATGTAATAAGGATGAAATTGTCGAAAAATTAGGGAAATGTCTGAAATCGTAGTTGTGTTTAGAGTTATTCCTGTCTCTAAATATTGCTCTACTGAATAACAAACTGTTAGTATTTTGCTTCATGTTATATAGTTGTAAAAACTAGCATTTGAAATAAATGTAATACGTAATTAAAAATATTTTTCTCAGAGTATGTCGTTAGTGAAAATTTAACAATGTTCTCCAAAATTATTAAACATTTATTACGTAACTTTACTCACTACTTTTCACTTTCTACAACTTGATACATTCTTTAAAAACTTTGAAACATTATATAAAATCAGATTAAACATGTTTTTTGAGTTGTTATTTGCAAATATGTCATAAGTTAAATCAACGATTTTATTATAGTTTCTTAAATGTTTTTTTTAATAAACCAGATAACGAACCGAATATACGATTTATAAATAAATGTATGTTGTTAAAGATTGTTTTTAGTTAACCATCAAAGTGCACTGGCGCGTATAAACTAATAATATAACTTGATTGGGAATGCTTTTTTTTCTTCTACATTTACATTAAAAATCTTTATCAATCACCATTTTCTTGTTTTATAGAAACAGAAAGTTCCACAAATTCCTTAAAAGCTTAACTTACTTTGCATTGATCCAATATACTTCATTAATAAACAACTTTTACGTTGTGCTTTGTTCATTTTATTAAGTGAATTAAGAGTTTTACCCTTCTTATACGAAACGCGTCAAAACGCGTAAAGAATGTTTTTTCGTCCTATAAATAATTTGGTAATATTAATCATATTTTCTCTTTTATTTCTACTTTTGTTTAACTTTTTATTCGGTATTTCTACACTTAGTAACAGAAAAGTTAGTATGGTTGCTAATTGCTTTAGTGGCTTAAGATAAAATATAATTTTTTCATTTTGGTGAAATGTTTCCTCAACAATAATTCTATATCATTTTTTCTCTACGAAATGTAAATATAATTTGTAATTTGTTTAGTACCTTATAACTTATATTTTTATAAATATTTATAAGCATATCAATATATTATGTTTGCTAAAAATCTATAAATACTTATTGCTATCTTATAATTGATAACAAATATAATTATGTATTCTACGTAAATGTTTTTGTTAATATAATCGTTAAATATTTGATACACAATATCATGATTTGGAATATTCAAAATACAAGTTATTATTTGTTTGAAATGGTATAATACTATTATTTATATTTTTGAAATAAATTTATTTTAAAATATATATTTTAAATTTCAGATAATGATACTGTTGACCAACTATCAATTTAAATTACCGATTCACGTTTAAGAAAATAAGATAATTTAACTTAGTCCTAAATTTCGCAAGCTACATTGTTAGTTTTACGAACGTATTTTATGTATTGCATTTATTCAAATTTGAACAGTCAATTTGTTGTAGTTGCAAGTTCTGGAATTTGTCTCGCTAGTTTCCATGCATAGTATCACAAAATATAGTAACATCACATATTGGATGTCGTCACCTATATCGTAATATCATAATTATATTAAAAAACACATTGGAAATGTCCTTAAATGTTATTTTTTGGCTATTAAGGACGTTTATAAAACTTTTTTTGCTTTTATGATACCAAAACAAACTACTGAAATATAAATTCATAATTTTATTTTTTCTTTATTGGTTAAATGATTTTAAAAGTTTTAAATCATTAAGTGGTTACGTTAGATATGTTAAATACGATAGGGAAAATTACAACAACTTGCCAATTGATTACCCCTCGTTTAAAATATCTAAGAATTGAAATATCAATTTTTGAAAATAATTTTTTTTAAAATTAAAGTACATAATTGAATAATGAGTAGAATAACATTAATAAATATCCTTTATTTTTTTATACATTTTTTTTTCATACAAATTTATATCACTAGTATATTTAACTATCAACTATATCTATACTATAAAATTTAAATATTTATATTTTTAAGAGCGTTTAGAACAATTGTCAAATGTCTCGAAAGTATTCCACGAGATATATTTTCTTAAATTCAAATAAAATGAATCGGGGACCAAATAAAGGTATTTAAGAATGAAATTATCCATTAATACATATTTAAATTTCTAAAAATGCTTGAAATCTGGAAAGTATTTTTAAGTGAGTTTTCTCTTTGTTTTGAAATTCAAAATAGGTGCTTCGTCGAAATAATTTCGTGGATAACTCAAGCCTTATTCCGTCTTCTTCAAAATTCAAAATATCCCATAAAAACAAATCTATTCCAAACATTTGAAATTCATTTTCTAGCATTTGTTCGCCTAAAGTTTATTCTAAGGCACATAAGTATTCCCAATACTTTCGTATACTTTTGACGCTATATTTACTAACATAATGGTAGCGGAGTCTGGTAGCGTGCATAAAATTTGCACGAAACGTAAAATAAACAAGTCCCCCAAGGACAAGTTATTAGCATATAGGAGGTGTTATCATTTGTTAAAATTGTTACTAGGTAATGTATTTCTATCTTTTGGAAAGTTTGCTGCATTCTTAATTCTAATTGAAGCAAAGAAAATTTTTGTACTTAAGTTAATTTGTAGGAGAAAGTAATATGATAAGGCTTTTATTGTGAAATTCAATAGCTAACTATTATTGTAATGAAATTTAACTCATAGGAAGACACAATTTGTGGATTAACTAAAGTAATTAGTTTATTGTAGGTAGAAGAAAGTATAATAAAGTAACGGTCAATTTTATTTATTTCTACTTATTATTCATAAATAGTAATCAATATTATTAATTATTATACTTAATAATAGTTACAGAGTTAGTTCTTCTATGTATTCAAAAATTTAATTTCTGTTCTAATTAATATTCAGGGATCTAAGAGTAAAAACTTTAGCTAACGACCATTAAACTTAAGTGTTTAAAATTTTGTTTTAAATGAACTCAGCTGTATTTTAATAGCAGCAAATATTCATATTACGTACGTTTATCGTCTTTTTTTTGAAAAAAGAAATTTTATTAAGTTAATAGGATATTTATGAAAATATAATATTGCACTTTTTTCCTAATTTTTCTTATTTTACAGTGAATGGTATCGTTTTTATAACATTGAAGAAACCGTTTTAAATCAATTAAAGCTTGCATACATTAGTAAGATTAACGTCACCCCTTTATTGGCTTAACATTTCTTTCGTACAGTAAATATACTATTCATTGTTTAATACAGAAAGCACCACCTGATTGTATGTGGCGTAATATATTTTCTTTGGCTAATGGTGGCCTAATTAATGAAAAATATTAATTTGCCTCAAATGGTATTTTACTAATAATCTGTCCCACTCATTCTAGTTTGGTTATCTTTCACAAAGTTGTTCCCGCCCCCCCCCCCCCAATGCTATCTAAACGCATTAATAAGATTTTTATCATAATATGTATAGTCTCAATCAGGGTGGATAACACGTACTATTTCACCACTATTTTTGCTTCTTATCCTTTAGGGAAACTTATGTGTCAGATTTCTCGTATGATGGCGCCAGTTGGCTAAAGCAATCATAATTTTTCTACTATATAATATATAACATGGATCACACCACCACGTTAGGATAATATTTTAATCAAAGCCTAGGAAAAAACACTGTGAGGCCAAAAATTCACAAAAGTCATTGATAATTTGGAAGATCACAAAAGATAACATAAAAATCACCGAAATTTAGGGGATGACTTTAAAGAATTTGAAGCCTCAGGATCTAGTGTAACATGAAATAGGCCTATATTGATCACGCACTGGTCTTAAGGAAATAATACTTTATACATATTTTCACAGTTATTAAATATTTTACACAAAAGGTGAAAACGACATTTACAATAACACACGCTATCAAGAAAATAATATTTTGGAATTATCTTTCTTATTAAAAACTGTGTCCGCAAATCCGACCCAAAAGGTGAACCATCTACCACAACATCGATCGCGATGCATCTTCTAACCATTAAAGCCTACGACAAGACTTGGCTCGTCTTTTCGATTCCAAGACGGTATCAAAATATAACAAAGAAGACAAACTGGGAAAACGCTGAAAAATGAAATACAATTCTCATGGGAAAACTATCCGCAGTGTTACAGGATTAGGGTGTTTTTCTTTCCCCGTCTATACTTTTATTATTTGGGGACATTGGCAAGGAAAGATTTTGCAGAGATTTATCGCTTTGTTTAGTATATAGCGTGCTGTAAATCTATCAGATATTCCGATTTGTTAAGATTAGATGTAAAGTTGGAGTAAATTCTTGGCAGATATGTTGTCATATAGAATGTGTTGGGATTCTTGATTTATTATGCTTGCATTAATAATAAGAAATAATTTTTCACGTACGTTATTTGTTATGATTTATAATAGCTAGATTTACACTTATTTGCTGGTATAATTAAATGTATTAAATGTACATTTATTATTTAAATTTATTTTAAAGCTTAATAGCTAAGTTATAATGATTATACTTTTTTACATATTCGTATAATTTTCAACTAATAAAAATACAGTGCTTCACGAAACCCATGGATTAATTTGTAGCACCTTACTTGTGTTTCATTCTCAAATTTACAATATGTTTATGTGATATTTGAATAATTTTTAACGATAGATGTGACCTCTTAAAATTTTTGTAACGTTAATGTAGAGGTTTTTCAGCAGCTTGATTTAATGACTGCTTGTTTATTACAAGTATCTAGTTCCAAGAAAGTGTAACTCTTACTTTCCAATGTTATGATATTAACCTTTGTTGATATTAGTTTCCACACTATATTTATAACGAACAAACTGGAAGGTTTTATAAACATACGCCCTGAAAAAGCTTGCGTTCAAACAGCACTAGTGGAAACATATCTATAATAATAAAAGAAAGAGTCTGTGTGTCTGTTTGTGTTCGGATCGTAAAAGACCTACTTATACTGCCCTCAGAAATTCAAAATTTTTATTTTATTCTTTTGCCATTACTTTCAGAAACTAAATTCATTATTTGAAAAATAATTGACATGTTTCAAGTGACGTAATTCCACCAGTCTTCATTCCTGGATTTTATTGTGGGTTTATTTGATGATTTTTTCATTGATTTTTCTGTTGACTGCATGTATGCATATTTAAGCAATAAATGTATAGTTAAGCTATTGATGAACTATGATGGTTAATAAAGGCCATCGCACTAGAGCTATTAGTGTTTTATGTCTTTATTTTTTCGCCAAAGACGTTGCCAAACTCGCCAAATTATTAACTAAAATTCGTTAAATAGGCGATTTCTTTTATAAATAATTTATGAGCTGGTCGGTTGTTCGAAGGTCATTGTGTTAGAGCTGTATAATGGGTGTGGGTAGCTATATCTATTTTCTCGCCAAATTATTTCCCAAAACGCGCCAAATGAGCTAAAAGGTTTTATGTATTTATGAGGGAATTGTGATGACATTTATGAGTGCATTTTAAAGCGTATTTTTCATTTTGGAATTTTAAGGCAATGAAAAGGGATTTTATAATTTATAACAAGTGGAAACAATAATAAGTTTATGATCCTATAACAGGGTATATGGTACACATATTTGGAATCTATTTGATATTTTTTTATTCCGTGCGAAGAACGGGTATAAATTTGCTAGTATTGTATATAAGTGTTTAAAAGTACAATATTGTGTTGTTTCAATCCAATAATTGTGTTAATGATATGAACACAAATGTGTGCTGTTAAACGTAATTTACGATCACGAGAGGACACGATAATTATATCCATGCGCAATCGACAAAAAACCACAAACTGCATTGTTTTCTGAAATATTTACAGCAAAATTATACCATTCATTTTAATGGTAATATAATTTTTAAGCTTTTGTAACTATATATTTATCCAAAACATTAAGGAGAAGATACCGAACTACATTTCTGCAACTTCAACGCATTATTTGTGATGACCATGCATTGTTATTTGGTCGCAATCCAATTTTGCTACAACTTGGAAGAACTTGGAAAAATATTTTTTTTGTATTGAAAAGAAGAGCGTGGGGGAATTAGTGTGGAAGCGGTTCTAAGTGACGGTTTCTGTTAAAATCCTACTTGTTATTTATAAAAGTAATGGATTTTAAATATCTTAATAATTTCATACCGTGTCACTGATATTGCAAAAAAAGACCAGACAATAATGTTATTGTATTAAAAATGAAGTATTATTAATAAATATGATGTAAATTTTATGTATTAAAAACGAATTCCATCTTCCAATTCCATTAGTCAAAATATTCATTTCTACTAATTTAATATCTGAAATTATATTGCAGATATCGATAAGTTTTTGTTTCTAAAAAGTCTTTATAGTTTAAAAAATATATATTGGGAGCTCTTATGCACTATAATTCTATTATTGTTAATCTTATATATAAATTAAAGTCCCTTTTTTTCGTTGTGCCGGCATCACGCCTGGACGGCTGGACCGATTTCACTAATTCTTTTTTCGTTGTGTTTGTTATTGTCAGGAGAAGGTTCTTATTGAATGAGTTATTCGAAATTCGAACCTGAACGGGTGTAGGAGTTCAAAATATGGCGTCTCCATAGGAATAGCATTGTAAGATTGGCGTTTATACTTTTTATTAAAATTTTTTCAGCACGTTCCGCGCGAACGAAAATTAAGTATAAGCACGTCAGAGCACGTGAGTTTAAATGGTAGGATTTTTATTTGAATATCATTATTTTATTTATTGAATTGAAATCTTTTGATTTTTTTGTTTACGAATTTTTAAAATTTAATTGATGTTTATAAATGGTAAGAAGTGAAGATATTGCTACAATTTATCATGGCAGTAAAGGCGATTACTATTCTAGATCTGATGAATACTTCTAAGAACTGTTAGTTTCCTCTACGTATAGCGTAAAAACTTTATGTTTATGAAACTGTCAATTTTGGTACAGCTATGATATGGCCAATTGAATGTTGGCATTGGCGGCTTTTGGTGAAGTTAAAAATTTAACGTAAGGTAGCTATTTCCATCCAGTTGTATAGGTTCGGTTATTGTTAGTTTGAATTATCCTCGCACTATAGAGCTATACAAGAGGGATATTGGCCACGGACGTCTTTATTTAGAACCACAGTCGTGTGACGAGCCAACACCTGATTAGGCACCCAATGCAACTTTTACATTGTACGCAGCGTCGGGACTTTGAAAAATATTTAACGTGCACTCCCTGGGTTATTATTCTTTGGACATTTTTGGCTGCATTTGCCAAGGATCGATGGATTTTTCGATCAACCTTCAATTACAATTCAATATTCATAGTAAAGACAAGACAACGTCTGTCGGGTCAGCTAGTAAAATATAAATAATATTACAAAGAAATTGTCAACAGCATTAACGCGACATTATTGTTAAATTTTGTTGTAGCAAATATATTTTTCCTTATTCGTACTATAGAGTTTTATTTCTCTTTTATTTGTTCCAACCTATTTTTAACACTTATTATTCGTTTAAATATTGTTAAGTTACTTCAAAAACATAATAAAGATATAAAACAAGTTACGCGTACAAATAAAATCCAATTTCAATTAATTTTGTTCATTAAAAATCTAATGTTATAAAAAAATAATTCGAAAAAAAGTCAAGTCGGTTGCGAAACATTTTTATTCAAGAATTTACTAAAGCTATTTTGGCTTTTTATAATGACTTTTATTTGATCGAAACAAAAAAAAACCCCGACAAAATTAGTTAAGCCACCATTTAAGAAACAAAATAAAAATTTGGAACCTTAAATTAATTTATTTCTTCAATTGGAATCCACTAAAAGAACTTATACTTTAATTTTCATTACAGTTTCATTTTTAATTGACTTTCGTTCAAAATCATAGTCTTTAAGTTCGTCACCATTGTACTTTGAAATTCTTTGACACCTTAAATATGAATTATTTTTCACTTCAAACATATGCTTTACGTTAAAAGATTTTTAACAAATAATGCTACGAAGAAGATAAAACCTTGTGACGAAAAAGTAGTCCTTATATACATTAGTTTTTCCCCCACTTTTTTTTTTATTTTTGAATACAATTAATTGTAACGAGATTGTGTGAGGGGGGATCAAGTAAATAATTTAATATCAAATACCATCAAAATCAATCTATTGGTGGCATTTAATCAAGCAACCAACACCCATCTAGTGATTTATTATATCAAAAATTACTTCCCCCTCAACTGTAACTCCAAGGATAATTATTTGTGTACCCTCCGTGTAATGTGTCGCTCTGATTATTATCCTTTACTCAGAGAAGCAGTGTGTGACATTTTCTGAGTGATCTTATCAGCTTGATACCTTATTAAAGTTGGTATAAAAATCGGTCTTATATAAGGATTTTTTTTTTCTGAATTTAACAAAAGACTATTTTAGCAACTACATTTTATATATTTTATGTATTTTATTTATAAAAACTGTTAGTTTTATAACTATTTGTTTTTGAAATCCTGCTTGAAATGTATAAAAATTAAACGAAGTGTTTTTAATATGGGTTTCAATATAAAAATATTTTTTAAAAAGATTCTGTTTGAGCTAATTGAAAGAACTTTACTGATTTTTGACTACTTAAAGACAAAGAAGAGAATGACGGAAAGAGTCGAACGTTTGGTAGTGGTTAATTAAAACAAAACAATGCATTCTCAGCTGTGGTTGTATGTTTACTCTTCTTCGTACCGTGTCGCCTTGAAATTATTTAACTTGCACATGAAAAAGTCCTTATAAGGTTGAATCCTGATAAAAAAATTAAAACGAACTTTCTCTGGTGGTTTATTAGTTCAAAAATAACTTATTCTCATCAACGCGTGCACCTGTGCTTGTTCTTTTTCATTATCGACCTTCAATGTTCATTAAAGTTTCATCTTACAATCAACTTTGGTTGGTGGTTGATTAGTACAAAAATAACGTATTTCTATCTACGCCTAAATCTGTGGTTGTTTGTTTATTTTTCTCGTAATGGTGTTATCTCTATTGTCCTATATGGAAAGTAAGAGTTTTAGTCTGTGGTTACATAATTTAAATTCATCAAATAAGATACGTATAATTTTAAACCTTGATAATTGAAAAAGTTTATAATTATCCAGTGGCTGATTAATACAAAAATAACTTATTCCCATCTACAGTCATGGTTGTTTTCTTAATCCATTTCAAAATGAGGCACCCTCAATCGGTAGCATCTGCTTATATACGTTTAACCCATTTTAAGCCAAAGGTGCGTGCACGCACCATTTCTATAAATATTTTTTCATAAGTTGATCTAATTATACAAAATATAAGACAAATGAAGACTCTAGTGCGAAACAATTTGTGTAGGACAAATTCATTAACACGAAAAACCAATTAAAAAAACAAAGTTAACGTTTTTTATTCTGTTATGAGGTTGTTAATGGGTGAACAAAAAAACTTTTTATTTTGAGTCGGATTGATAAAAGAAGTCACTCATTCTCCCGTAGTTAATTACGTGCTAATTTACGTGAATGTCCAATTTATTTGTCATGACTAGATAGTTTAATTTGATCTCATTTATCCAAAATTCTACGAACTTTCACTGTAAGAAGTAATTTTTAGAAATATAAATGGAAATTTATGTTAAAATTATGTTAGTAAAATTTCACAAAATAACACGTTTTAAATTAAACTAGGGGGCACGCCCCCTTCTCGCTATCGCTCGCCAACCCCCGGGAACTGCTTCCGCAGTTCCCTTTGGATCACTTCGCTCGCTCACCGTTCATTGAAATATTTTAGTCTAGCCACAAGGGTTAACCTTGAGGAACATGTCCGGCAATTTTTTCGCCAAATATGGTAACCCCGCCAAATCGGTATTATGGCAGCCATTGGCTACGAAAATCGCAACGGATCGTATTTTAAACGAATAATTATCAAATAGTTAAGTTTTTTAGCCTACTTTTCTTTTTTTAATTCGAAAGAATTAAAAAAATGAAAAAGTAGGAAATTGACATGCGGTCGATGTCCGTCTGTCTGTCTGTCTGTCCGTACCCCCCTTCCAAAATCGGTTCTATCCATCGGATCTTAAAAATTCTTTTTTTGTTAGAAAGCTATGACCTCAGATACCTAACTTTCATACTTTTAGTCCGTCTGTCTGTACGTCCGGACGGACATAAATCTACTATCTGTCGGCGAATTTCCCATTGAATTAGCATTGAAATTCAATTTTGAGTCATTTAAATCGCTGTAGGTATTGAAATGCGGTTGATGTCCATCTGTCTGTTTGTTCGTATGTATGTCTGTCTGTCTTTCCGTCTTTCCGTCTGTCCGTCTGTCTGTCTGTCTGTCCGTACCCCCCCTTCCAAAATCGGTTCTATCCATCGGATCTTAAAAATTCTTTTTTTGTTAGAAAGCTATGACCTCAGATACCCAACTTTCATACTTTTTGTCCGTCTGTCTGTACGTCCGGACGGACATAAATCTACTATCTGTCGGCGAATTTCCCATTGAATTAGCATTGAAATTCAATTTTGAGTCATTTAAATCGCTGTAGGTATTGAAATGCGGTTGATGTCCATCTGTCTGTCTGTTCGTATGTCTGTCTGTCTGTCCGTCCGTCCCCCCCCCCCTTCCAAAATCGGTTCTATCCATCGGATCTTAAAAAAAAAATTGTTAGAAAGCTATGACCTCAGATACCCAACTTTCATACTTTTTGTCCGTCTGTCTGTACGTCCGGACGGACATAAATCTACTATCTTTCGGCGAATTTCCCATTGAATTAGCATTGAAATTCAATTTTGAGTCATTTAAATCACTGTTGCCAAATCAACAATGGCATGAGAAACTTTATTTATTTACACATATTTGAAGCAAAATATAATTTTCATGAATCAGTTTGGAATGACGTCATAAAATGTAGCACAATTTGATTCTTTGATTATTCATTATTTATCTACCAAGAAAGCGGCAAGGCATACTTTTGCATGCAATTATGCTTAGTTTTAATTTACATTTCTTATTTTTTTAATGCAGTTTGGAGTAGTTTCATTACTTTTGTTATTAATAAATATTTAATTATTCTTCGAACTACAAATAAATCACGAGCAGATGATAAATAATATTTAATTAATTTGCGAAAGAATATTAAGGAAAATAGTTGATTTTGGCTTTTAGAAGTTTAAATTATAGCTGGGTGATGTGTTTCGATTTTTTTTCTAATGTGTATAAATCTAGTGTAGAAACGGCTGTTGATGATATTTACTTTAGGAACCTAGTTTTTTTTCCGATTATAACTTCAGTAAGTATTTAAGTAACAGGAAAGTAGGCTATTTTAGTTCTTTATGAACTTCTTGTTTTCTATGTATTCTGTTTGTATTAGAGAATTTATTTTGCTACTTTGATCCTGTTGATCCTGTCCATTCTTTTCATCGCAAAGAATTTTTAAATCGTATTAATATATTTAAAATAATAAATACTATTAATCATTAATTATTAATAGAACTCTTTTCATAAATTATTTTTTGTGCTTATTGTTTTGAACTTGCAGAAAACTGTTGAGTTCTGATTTTCTTATTTTAAAATATCGCTACTATCTACGATCGCAAATGCCACGATAATTTTTAATAAGGAAATCTTTCATATTCTCTCAGCAGACATTTTCAGTTTCGAGCAGCATTTTATGTAATTAATTGTTGTCATTTCACAGACTTGGCGCTCGGTTTGTTGTCATTTTGACGTGGCGACATTTTTCGACTGGCGCCAAATCCGGACATGGTCCTTTAGGTTAACTGCCTTTAAAATCCTTTTAAAATAAAATAATTATAAATTGATGCTTATAAATTAATGGTTATTATTGCGAAAATATTTCGCTGCTCGACTAACATTCATTTGTAAATAAATTGGAAACTGTGGTAGCCATCAACGCTTAGAAACTATATTTAAAAACAATTTGAATTTTTCCTTTTTTATTAACAATAGTGTTTGGTAGTTCAGTCGATCGAAATTATAATTTAAATTTTCAAACATTAAACGTCCCTAATATTATGCTTGTTAAAATTTAAACTTACTGATTCTATCCTAAAGTTGTCGGTTTTTTTAAAACTAATAACGAATCTTATATAACACTTAAAGTATATCAAAATCAACATATCTTTACCTTAGGCGGCATAATATTTATAGTTATTTTTCCCTATTTCAAGTCATTTCTGAAGAAACACTTTTTTGTTGTTTTCAGTCGGCCATTTTGAAATTAGTAGTATTTTTGTTCATTTTGATTGTTGCCATTCCAGAGATAGAAATATAAGGAAATTTGGGTGCCGTATAAGAGTATTATATATATAGATGATAATAAACATAGACTGGTTTTCCAAATAAAACATTTCAGAAAAATTTCAAGTAAAATTCTTGTGATTTCAAAGTTTTAAATGCAATCCAAATTTGTAAAAACGAACTTAAACATCTAAGCTAATTTGACGAAAAACAAGAAGTTCTTAAAGAACTAAAATAGCCTACTTTCCTGTTACTTAAATACTTACTGGAATTCTAATCGGCAAACAACTAGGTTCCTAAGAGTAAATATCATCAACAACCGTTTATACACTAGATTTATACACATTAGAAAAAACGCTAAACACAGCATACAGCTATAATTTAAACTTCCAAAAGCCAAAATCAACCATTTTCCTTGATATTCTTTCACAAATTAACTTATTATTATTTATCGCCTGCTTGATTTATTTGTAGTTCGAAAAATAATTAAATATTTATTAATAACAAAAATAATGAAACTACTCCAAACTGCATTAAAAAAATAAATGTAAATTAAAACTAAGCAGAATTGTATGAAAAAAAATATGCCTTGCTGCTTTCTTGGTAAACAATTAATGAACAATCAAAGAATCACATTGTGCTACATTTTATGACGTCATTCCAAAATGATTCATGAAAAAAAATATTCTTCAAATATTTTTAAATAAAGTTTCTCATGCCATTGTTGATCTGGCAATAGTGATTTAAATGACTCAAAACTGAATTTCAATGCTAATTCAATGGGAAATTTGCCGACAGATAGTAGATTTATGTCCGTCCGGACGTATTGGCAGGCGGGCAAAAAGTATGAAAGTTGGGTCTCTGAGGTCATAGCTTTCTAACAAAAAAAAGAATTTTTAAGATCCGATTGATAGAACCGATTTTGGAAGGGGGTACGGACAGACCAACAGACAGACGGACATTGACCGCATGTCAATACCTACTTTTTCATTTTTTAAAAATTCTTTCGAATTAAAAAAAGAAAAGTAGACTAAAAATGTGATTACTTAGATTACAAACAAGAATTTCTTCTCGGCTGTGGCTGTTTGTTTACGCTCCTCCCAAGTGTAGCAAGTGCTTGTCTTCCTATCGAGACATCAATCATGGCGGTCATATTCAGTAACACGAAAAACATATTTATAAAAAAACCCTTAAAAGTTAACGTTTTTATTATATTTATTAATAAAATTGTTAATGGGTTAATAAAAAAACATCATCATTTTGAGTCCCATTCCTAAGTTTCATCAATCATTCTCTCGTAGTTATTTAGAACAAACAAGAATAACTTCTTAGCTGTGGCTGTTTGTTTACTCCTTTTATCTGCGGGACAATTTAAAGTGCGGGACAATTTGTGTAGGGCATATTCATCAACACGAAAAACAAATGTTAAAATCTTAAAATTAACGTTTTTATTCTGTTATGAACTTATTAATGGATTAGTAAAAATAAACCTTTTAATTTTGAGTCCTATTGATAAGTGAAGTCACTCATTCTCGTAACTAATTAGTAAACACGAATTCATCCTCAGCTGTGGCTGTTAGTTTCCACTCCTCGCCAAGTGTCGCAAGTTATTGTCCTCCTATCGAAACAGAGGTGTGTGACATCAATCGTGGCGCCATCGACCGGTCGAACAAAGTCGGCCTGCCCCGAAGAAGGGACATCGATTTTACTCCGCCAAAGACCCCTTTCTTTGGGATGAAAGTTTGCATAAGAGTTCTATTCAAGAGTGGGATGGATTGGCGACTTTCTTTGAAGGGAGGTGTTAGGGGAGTTTAGTTTATCAATGAAAAGTTTATTGGGTTTTTGTTGGCCTGATTCATTTAAAAATAACACTATTGGGTTTATTTTCCGAGAGGATGACAATGATGTTTAGCTCTAAATTATTATTTTATTAACAGTTAAATTGCTTTAGTGACTTTAAATATTATCATATAATTTTAATAAATAATTTAATAAAAATTCCAAATTCTAAGGCAGACGTATTTAATTGCAAAAGTAATATTTTAAAGTATAGTAAAATGGAATATATGGGAAGATACATTAAGTAGTGACCCTTATTATGCTGTTTTTAATTTTTTTTCGCAAGTAGTAAAATTTTAACATTGTTTAACGCATCTTCAATTAAAAATAATAAAACTTTTTTTATGTTGCTCAAATTAGCCTTTTTTACAACTTTAGCTATTAGTTTTTTTTTGCAAATTTTGATTGCCTTTAAAGTTTATAAATACAAAAAATGACAAAAAGATAATATTTTATTTGCAAAGCCAGTTGATGTTTTTTATTATTTAATTCAAAGCCATGATATTTTGAGTAATTTAGCCAGCTTAAAATTTTAACATAATATTCCCATTTCTATTTCTCACAATTACTGGTTACAGTGAAACTACTTCAAAGTTTGGGTAAATGAGATCAAATTAAACTACCCAGTCATGACAAATACATTGGATACACACGTAAATTTATAAAGTCAACTATAATGAATTTCAACACAAAACATCAATTTAATGTTTAAGATTAATGCAAATTTTTCTTATAAAGGCTAGTTTTAGACTTCAAGATTTATTTAGCTCGATTTTATTTAAACAATTACACAAAAACCTTTCAAATATTACAATGGGCATGTTTCAGGTCTTGAGTGACAACAGAAATTCTGAATGAAGACAAATTCTTTCTCGAGACTGAATGATCAGTGTAACTGAGAACAGGGCACCAATCGGAGTAACTATCGAAGAAAGACTTTGGAATGAAAGTTAATTGGACGACGTCTCATGAAACAAACCAATTCAAACTTAACAAAATCCTTTACGTTAATCAGATATTCTAACGGGAAATTTCAGTTAACTTTCTGGAAAATACTAATTTAGAAGCATTATTCTACAAGTTAAAGCTTCAACTAGTTCGTCACATTCTAATTGATTGAAATAAAAGTAATGAATAACACCCATGCAAACTGAGATCTTTAAATAAGGATTCCAACAAACTTTTAAGTGTAAACAACCAATATTTATCTGAGTAGCCAAGAAACTTTTAGCATGGTTCATTAAAACTTGACGACACCTTAAAATGACCGGAATCATTGCTAATTAGCGGGATTGGCTGTCGGTTATTTAACGGGGGTCCAATACCTTGAAATTGGTAAAATTACACTTTTTTGTTTTATTGTATGGAAACATAATAGAGCTAATAGTGTACAATTCATAGCAAACCAGATAACAAAATTCATAATACCAAAAAAGTTATGATTGATTTCATTAAAAAACTTTGTATTCTGGTAACGTTAAAATGAAACTTAAGAGGCTAATATCTCCGGACGAGATTTTCATATTTTGATCTATTTCAAAATGCTAAGGCTTTTTAACTACAGCACTTTAAACTGCTGTCATTACATTTTTAAATACAAAATAGTATTTCTTATAAAAGTATGCATTCTTTTTGCTTAATTTTCATTTGATTTATTTCGTAAACAATGTTCAAAGTTGAAAATTCGTTTTTTCCCATGAAAATCTGTGATTTTTTTAGTAATATTTTTTTTTCCAAAACAGTAGTGCGTGTTAACTAAAATTTGAATGCATACATCTATTAGGATATTAATAAAGAACCTATAACAAATTTTTAAGCACACAAAATTGAAAATTCGAAGAGGAGTAGGAATTTGAAAAAAGGCAAAAATTTGATAAAAAATTTAAATTTTGTCTAATTTTGCACATAATTTGAAGTTTTTTGGGGCTAAAAAGAATTGTTTATAGACGTTGCTCAGGTAGAAAAAATTTGGATTCAGTAAGTGCAAAAATAAAGAAAAAGTTGTGCAAGGTATCGGACCCCCTTAACATGATACTATGATTAAAGACTTTTCGCGGGCGTTGATAGGTACACAATTGAGTGTAATTAAGTTGTCTAGCATATTTCGGAAAGCAGAGGAAATTAAAAAGGACTCTGTATACTGTGTGTTCTGTGTGTGCGTCTGAATATCTTCCAATTACAATACCATGGTGGTTAATCAAGCGCAAATCATTTTTTAATGCCTGGAACTTTATATGTATGGTTAAACTGGACCTCTGCGCCAGACTAAATTTAAAACACATTATTCACCTATAATGAAGCTAACACTTTAAATGATATTTGAGAATGTAGCATTTCTTCAGGTGGTAAAATTTATGATAACAAAATACGGTTAAATTTCCTTAAAGATTTCCCACTGTATTAAACTATTAATAACAATGTATTCAACTTTCATTACGTAATTTACAAGCACAACTTTAATAAAACGTTAACGATGTCAAACAAATCAAAATGAAACCTTTGACAACTCCACCCTTTACAATAATGTTTAGTTAAGGATATAATGAGTTGCTAAAAACGCAATCAAATGTGAAATTAAGACCTATAACTTAATTTTTATAGATGGAATCAGATAAATTTTTAGGAACTCTCTCTCTCATTTTGAATGTATTATACAATTTTTTTTTTAATTTAACGTACTTAATTACTTTTTGGCAGCTTCAATTCAATAGTTCTTAAACGAAGGACCCCTTTTTGATAGTTTTGGGCATTAATTTCATTGTTCTCCTTGAATAGGTAAAAATATATTTGTTATATTAAAGACTGATCCGGCATAATGCAATTATAATCGTGCATGAACGGCTACCCAATTTGATGCCAAGTATCATTTCGTCAGGAGTTGCGTAATATAGAGCAAAGTGAAAAAAGTGTGCTGATATCTAATATTATAAAAAAAACTGCTATTACAAGCAGTTTTCCACAAATAAAAAGAATGTATGCCTTTTTAAATAAAATGTTTAGTAAATTAAATGGAAAGTAAAGAAAATGTATAGTGGAATAAAACTTATTTATATATTATTACTTTTTATGAGATTTTTTATTGATTAAAAGGAAGTAGAAAGTGTGTTTATTTTATACACAAAGACCTATCCTTGACCAATATTTGAATTCCACATTGATTTAATGTAAAAAAATTTGCATTAAATCATTACACATTTAATTTGTTTTCCTATGTATATTACTACATCAAAGTTTGTGTGTAATGCATACACTATTTAAGTTTGAAACGTTTTACCTATTAATTTTTGCTTCATACCGGTATTAAATTGATATTCTCTCTTTCTCTGTAAGAATACAACACGTAATTAGAGTGTATAATTGGATAAACTGGTTATATTTTGAAATCAGATATTGGAATCATTTTCAAAATGTAATATTTTTTCAGAATAAAAGTTGCAGCTCATAACAAACACATAAATACATTACCTTCACTAAATCAACAAATTTATAAATTATTATTATTTTTGCATATTCCTTAGTATATATTTTACAGTTGACTTAATCAATTCATCGTACATGACTCTGCAATCTGTTCGACAATAAACAAAATGAATGAAAGTTTATAAGGGATTTTTAGTGGCATTTTATAACTTTTAATGGTGACCGAAAGTATGTAAGGATTTTTTTACTTATTCCTTCTTATTCACACGTATTTCAAGATGCTAGTATATTATGAGATAATAAATGTTAAGAAGTAATTATTATATTGAATTAAATTAACAAATAATTTTTAACTCTACAAGTGAATTGTTACTATAATATCCTCAAAAATGCATTTATTTACATTAATATGTTTTTAATTTTTCCGTTTATTACATTTTATCTCAGAAGGAATATTAAAATTGTATTCGAAACGACTAATACTTACCATTAAACATTAATGTAAACATTGGTTTATCGCTTGAAAAGCTAAGCGAGATATTATATTAAGTGTTGTTTATCTTAATACCTATATAGAAATTCGGAATTGATTTAGGTTACAATAATATGCGATTATTTTACGTAAGTGTCCTTGTTGTTAATAAATTTATTAAAAGATAATAAGAAATATAGTGGAATAAAATTTATTTATATATTATTACTTTTTATGGGGTTTTTTATTGATTAAAAGGAAGCAGAAAGTATGTTTATTTTATACACAAAGAAGTTTCCAGTCAAAGTGTGTTTATTTGTTCGAATTCCAGAATATCTTATTATAAATGTATTAAACGAAATTTTATTTATTTTGTGAGGTTTATATTTTTCAAAGTAAATAGAATTTCGTTATTAAGTAACTTTTTAAAGTTGAATTTTGTGAGTGTATGTTTTCGCGTATTATATTTTAATATCCTTAAGATGCTACATTCCTGTAAACTTTAAATAATATCACATAATTTTAATTTATAATTTAATAAAAATTCCTAATTCTTAGTCAAAAGGTTTTTCATCACAAAAGTCATATTATGAACTAGCAAATTTATACCGTTCTTCGCACGGATTAAAAAAATATCAAATCGTTCCAAATATGTTTACCATATAACCTGTTATAGGATCATAAACTTTTGTTATTGTTCCCGCTCGTTATAAAATGAATAAAATCCGTTTCATTGCCTTAAATTCCAAAATGAAAATACGCTGTAAAATGCACTCATAAATGCCATCACAATTCCTTCATAAATACATAAAACCTTTTTGCTCATTTGGCGCGTTTTGGGAAATATTTGGCGAGAAATAGATATAGCTACCCACACCATTATACAGCTCAAACCAATGACCTTCGAACAACGACCAGCTTATAAATTATTCATAAAGAAATTGCCTATTTGGCGAATTTTAGTTAATAATTTGGCGAGTTTGGCAACGTATTTGGCGAAAAATAAAGAATAACACACTAATAGCTCTAGTGCGATGGCCTTATTAACCATCATAGTTCATAATAGCTTAACTATACATTTACTGCTTAAATATGCATACATGCAGTCAACATAAAAATCCAATGAAAAAATCATCAAATAAACTCACAATAAAATCCGGGAATGAAGACTGGCAGAATTACGTCACTTGAAACGTGTCAATTATTTTTCAAATAATAAATTTAGTTTCTGAAAGTAATGGCAAAAGAATAAAATAAACATTTTGAATTTTAAATGTTTTCGTTAAAAGTTTTATTTAATTTTTTCAGCCGATGGCATCAGGAAAGAGAAAAAATGATCGGATTTGAGCGAAAGTGGTGTATTTTTTTCAGAAAATTCGAATTTTCTCTAAAAATGGAACAAATATGAAAAAACTAAGCCTCAGGTGCACACGTTAGTATTAAAGGGAATCTATCTTTAAAATTTCGAATTCCTGTGGGCAGTATAAGTAGGTCTTTTACGATCCGATAACAGACACACACACAGACAGACAGACTCTTTCTTTTATTATTATAGATTACAGTAGAATATATTGGAAGATTTTAAGCTTGTTTTGAAAGTATAAGCAACTATTTCTATTTCTTGTGATTTTGATGATTTTTGAAAACGTAAACGAATTAAAATACTCTTTAGTTTTTTCAATTCTATTTGGTAATTAATGTTATACACAACTTTTTTAAATAAAAAAAGCTAAAATGTTGCGGGGCCACCATATTTTAAATTAGTTTTTAAGATATACTTTACAATATTTTTTTTAAAAATCTGGTGAATCTATGCTTATTTTTTATTTAATTTTTAACAAACGTTTCGATATTTTTACTTTGCATGTCGAATTATAATTCAGTTAAAATTACATTAAAATTTGTTAGGCATAATTTTTAATTCATGCTATATTTTTTAGGTTAATGATAAGAAATTTTACATTTTCTTTTAGAAAATAACTTTTTAATCTCCAAAACTCATTTTATCATTTTTTAAATTCCTGTATATATAATAAGCAGTTATTGCAGTCCTTTGTATATAAGAGTAGCTATAGATAAATAAGTAACCGAACTATTGAAACGCGAAAAGACATTGAAACGTTCTTTGGTCTTCTAATGAAAGTCTGCAATTTTGGAACTTTGTGCAACTGACCTTAAATGACTTCTGTTGAAATTCTGCCAGACGCTTTTTATATAATTTCATTTCAACTCTTTTGTCTTTTTACAATTTACGTGGCATTGACCAAAGCCTCTTCAATGTACATTGTATCATTGTAAAAAGGGTGAATAGTTTGACATTTTTATTTTAAAAATTTCATTTTGTATGAGCTTTTATGTATTTCTGATGAAAATTCTGTGGCTAATATACGAAAGAACAAAAAAAGGTTATCTCGAAACAGTTTTGTTTCTAACTATATCAAACAGATTTTTAAAAAGTAGATTTAAGAATTTAATTGAAATAAAACCCTAAGTAAGTTTATAGATAAATATAAAATAGAAAATATGAAATTATTGTAGTTAGTTAAATAAACTTGGTTTCACAGAAATTTTTTAAAAAATATTTAGATTTTTTTTTATTCTTTGTACAATCGATTAGTTAGTTTGCAGAAAAACGATCTTCATTTTACTTTATTAATATTGAAAATTTATCTGTAAGATAGAAAAAAACTCATAAACAGTTGGTGCATTGAAAATTTATGTAACGATGCCGTTTGAGTAAATACCAGAACTTTGCTAAAAAAGATTACATTTTCATAGAAAATGTCTTAAAGAATTAAAATTTTTATATTAATGTAGTGTATTATTTATTATTAATATCACAATAAAAAGCTTTAACAAAAAATTGTTTCCAAATTTGTAAATGCTCGTATAAATCATATCGAGTTTTCCTGCTTTTGCAATCTTTTGCACTGAACTATTTTTTGTATTTCAAAGCCTTTTTTTTGGGGGGGGGGGGGAGGATAGATGTGTGCAAGTAGAATATCATGTATCTTCAGAATTTGAGATCGAAAAATCGTGTTTCTGCTTATTAAATCTTATTAAAAGTATGTAATCGATTCAAGTTTGAGATAGGTTGAAAGATATTTAAACCCGCATGACTTGAAAGCCATATATATAGCAAAACGTTAGTATTTCACATCAAATGGTAAAATATATTTTGCTCTAGAATAAAAACAGAAGCTTAAGAGAGAGAGGGAGAGAGCGACGCATTGACAGACTTTAAGACCATCTTATTTATATTTTTATCGATTGCATATCTTTGAATCCCATTCGGTGCAGTCGATAATTTTATATATTCATAAATATTTAAATTTTTTTTCCAACGAGTTAAAGCATTAAAAGCTTGTTTTTTTTAAAAACGAAAACGAGTTTTAACAACTCAACGCGAGTTTTAATTATTTAAAACTATTTTTTTACATTATAAATCCTGTATTACAAATTCATAACCATATGTTTCATCTTCATTATCGAAAACCACGTTGGAAATATTTATAGCAAGTTTTTTCAAACTGGTAGGGACCAAATTTTATACTTTTTTCAGATTTTATAAGTCATTAGTGATAAGAGAGTTTTTTAAACAAATTGTTTTGATCGATACTATTTGACGGATTGGATAAAAGCAACTAATTGTTTTCACTCTATACATTTTAATTTTAAACTCTTTATTGCTTATATAAATTATTTGTTCAATTATATTTTTACAAGTATATGGTTTCAACAGATTCCTCCAAAAGATTAAATATTAAAATATATATATTATGATTAATTTTAAATGTGTTTAAAAAAATTCATAATTTCGATACGTTTGTTTATGACAGTAAAACTCTTTAACAGGTAAAATTCTGAAACCCAAGTTTACTTGCATTTAATGTCGGTGTTTATAAATAATTCTTTATACATAATTATGACGTGGGTTGTGTTTTTTCTATTAACGATATAAATAATTAACTGGGTTAAATAGGTTGAACTAAATAAAATGCCTTGTGGGGACTCCAAATCTGGTCTTTGCATTTAAATAATTAATTTTTCCACACTAAAAGTGAAGCCCCCCCCCTTCTTTTTTTTAAATGTGGGACATTGCATACAGATGTCACCTGATTTAGAAAGGAAGCGATGGCACGCTCAGCGCCATAGTAACCAAATTCCAAACACTTGCTTCGCCAAAAAATAAAAATCTATATCTTTTCAACCATGGTTGGTTAGCGAGGAAACCAATGTTGCGGAGTATGGTTACAATTCCAGTCCCTCGGTGAATTAAAAGAAAGAAAGATGGTCTATAATTTGGCCGGCTGACCAGGGTGTGCTGAAATCATGATCCCACTACTGTTAACTGTTGGAGTTATTAACTTCTTAACGATCGCATAATTTTCAAGAAAACGATTATAAAAGGGCCTATTTTTTCGCCCTTAAAATTTTATAAAAATATGTGTATGAACGATATATATTCATACATTTTTAATTTTTAATCGTTTTCAGCTAGAAATTTTTTTAAAGTTATTATTGGCGGTAATATTATTGGCGTTTTAGTGGGTGAATTTGGAGATAGTTTTAATCATATTGGTGCTTTACTACTGAACACTTCCAGACATTGGCGTTTTAACAATTTAAAGACAATCGGCATGAAAACTTGCCACGCGAAAATGCGCTTTCTGCCTAATTTTTTTTCTAAATAACAATATATAGTGCAAATGAAGACCATAGTATTGAACATATTATGTAGGATAAATTAAATTACACGAAAAACGAATAAAAAGCATAAAGTTAACTTTTTTATTCGGAAATGAAGGTGCTAATAGTATTCACGAAGTCGTTGTTAATGGGTTAATTGATCTTATTGGTGCGTTACTACAGAAAACTCCAGTCATTATTGTTATTTTAAGGGGGAATGGGCGCGCTGGATCGCGGGTCTCCAAACTCAAGTGCCTCAGTGTTATTCCAATGGGAAAAAACTAACATTTCTCCGGCTGTATTGAATATTTTTACAACCGGTTTTTTTTAAATAATAAATGTCGATAACTTACAGGTCTCTTACCTTCCCAATTTTTCAAATTGCTTCGAATAATTTGTGTAAAATTATTTATTGAAAATTTACAAAAATATTCGAACCCATTTCAAAAAGTGGGAAAGTCGGGACCTGTAAGTCAGCTACATTTATCACACAAAAAAATCCGCTCGCAAAAATATTCAATACAGCCGGAGAAATGTGGCAGAGAAAATATCTTTTCCTCCATAGGATTAGCACTGATGCACTTTGCATTGGAGACCCCCGGTCCAGCGCGCCCTTTCCCCCTTAAGGTGGATTTAAGTAATTTTAATCTTATTTTCACGTTACTACTGAACACTTCAGCCCGGAAATATTCCGAGAGCGAGAAATAGAAGGCGAAACCTCAACCCGTCATTTTCATGGGAGCGAGAGGGAAGCTTCATAAAAAAGTTGGGGGAGTGGAGATTCTTAATGAGAGGAGAGTGAAGTTTGATACTTAAGTTTTAAAATATGCAGGATTCTTATATACATTCATATAAATTATATGATTTAATATTGGAATGGTACATATAATAAGAACAAAAATAACAGTTTTCCTGTAAATACCAAGAATTTCAGCTTCAGTTTGAGCCAAATGCTCTGATTTCAAACATCCAAGATGCAAATTGGTCGTTGGACTCTAATCAGAGAATAGAACTAGACATCTGAAACTATTAAAAAAAAGACAATACTGAGTAATCCAAATGAATGTTATCCATAGAATCCTTTTTGTAAGATTGGCATTCATGTACCGGTATTTGGCTTCGTGGAAGGGAAGAGGGCGCCGAATTTGAATCGACCATTCTTTTGAGCAACCGCCAAGAAAGTTAGAAGTGTTTGGAATGATAAATGGGGAAGATAGCCATTAGGTGGTCTATTAAATACTTGCTGTTTTATAAAGAGAGGGAAAAAGGATATGGAATCTTCATTTATACCTCATTAATTGCAAATTAATTACCTCATATTTCATAAAGTTTATTGAATACTATTTGATTTAATTATAGTTTACTGAAATGTGATAATTATTATAATATGTGATAAGTATGATTATTTTGGTAATATTTTCATTCAATAAAACAAAATTGACAATGTATTGAATTGAGATTCATATTTATTAGAGTATTTTCCACTTCAAGGTAGGTAAAAGGCAGTATACATTACATTATTTCATTTTGTAGAATAAACATAGTCCATAAGTTTTCGTTAGAAAAAGAACTAGAATTTTTGATTAGAGTCTTATTTTGAAAGAGTTTATTCTAAAAAGATAGCTTCATGAACATTTCTCTTTTAGTTCAGTTCGAATGAACTTGAATGGTATTAAATTTAATTCATTTTTAAAACAAAGAACAGTTATATTTTAATCCTCATTGTTACGAATGTTAAGCAAAAAATTTTAGTTTAATTTATGTTCAATAATTATGTGTAGAATTAATTAAATGTCACACATAATGTCACATAATGTCATTTCATAAATTAAATGTGTGTCAAATTTTCTCAAATTAAAATGTGTCTAATTAACCAAATAAAAACTGTGTCTAATTTCTGTAAAAATGTGGATTATAAATCTTGATTCTGACGATCTAGCATTTCTTGAAAAATAACATTTTATTTTGAAAAAAGTGTGAACTATCAAAGGTTTGTCACAAATATTTTTGAACCGTACTATCTTTCTATTAACAATGTAAGAAATTAAACACAATTTTCACCGCAAAATATACTGCTACACATTTGAAGGAGAAACAAATTGTATTTAAAAATCTAGGGCTATTTTCTATTAAACTTTTAAAATGGTTGGTAGTTCGGTTTTCATCACAGAGAACTAAAAATTGTAATATCTCAACAACTCAAACAAGAATAAACGGAAAAATTGAAAAAGCAGCCAAAATCAAAAGTTCGGACTACAACCTTGCTACACTAGCAACGAATCGAATAAAGAAAAGATACCAATAAATAGTGTTTTTAAGTATGTACTTTTAAATGTGACAAAATTACTGTGATGAATAATGCTTTTCATATTAAAATACAGTAAGTGTTGATCTGAAATTATGATGAAAATTATGATCTATTGACCATTTTGTATCGTCAAACCATTTCTAAAAAAATTATTTCAATTATACGAAATGTTTCCTAGGGGCATATCTCATGAAATAGTTTCGTCAAAACAAATATAGCGTAATTTTTATAAAATTATAATATTAAGTGCTGATAATCTACTTTATATAAAATGCATACTTAAAGTGCAGCATTTTTTACTTAATTATTCTTAAGTGACACTCTTTACAAGTAAAATTGTTTTAAAATTGTATCTTATAAGAAGACCTGTTAAAAAAACTTTTAAATCTTTGCTTAATAAACTGCAAGGAAATAAAAAAAAAACTGAAACAAAGGGAGAAACCCTTCTTAACAATACCCTCCTATGACAAAATAATTCTAAAAAATCCCCACAAAAACAAACATTTACAAACCAAAGGCCAACAGTCTCAATATGGACCCATATGTCTGTCAATAAATTATTATCTATTCCCCATTATCTGATAGCATACTTTATAGAAAGTACAAACTGAGCGTCGTGTTATAGTTTTGACTAATTAATAGTTTTTACAGACAATTTATTGAGTTTTTTTAAAAAAAAACTACTTTTTGAAAATAACCCCTTAAAATATATCTCAATAAATTGCTAAGAATTCCCCCGAAAGGACCATCTCAACAATACCCTCCCTATGGTAAAATAAACCGAAAGCATCCCTAACTAAAACAAACATTTACAAACCAAAAGCCAACAGTTTCCCACACATGTCGGTCAATCAATTCCTACATTTTCTTCAAGATGTGAGAGTATAATTTATATGAAGTACACACTAATCGTCTAATATGTTTGGTTGCAATTTTTTAAGTACTACAAAATATGTTAAAAAAAAGTCGCTTTGAAAATAAGCCCTTAAAATAATGCTCAATAAACTGCAAAAAATTCACCTAAAACAACCATCTCAACAATACCCTCCTTAGTCCTTAGAATAAAATAAACCGTTTTTTAAAGTAATATTTAAGACTGAAAATGCATCTTGAAATATGGCTATATAAACTGCAAGGAATTCACCTGAAAGGACCATCTCAAGAATACCTTCCTATGATAAAATTAACCGAAAGAATCCTCAACTAAAATAAACATTTACAAACCAACCAATATCTTCTTCAATATTTGATAATATAATTTATAGAAAGTACACATTGATCGTGTTATATTTTTGCATAATTTTTTTAAAGCAATACTTTTAATACAAAAATGTATTGACTTCTTATAAAAAGACCCTTTAAAAACAACCCCTTTAAATATTACTCACTAACCCTAGCAGCAAATAATCGGTTGGCCGAGCATCGGCCAAACGTCGCAAAAAAATACTGCGACATCGAGCCGACACGTCGGAAAGGGATTGGGGATGTCCATCGCAGCGGCTGCGTTTCGTCCTTGGCAAGCGACCATTTGCCAATCATGTGCGACCACTTACCGACGCATTTTGGTAGTCGGCAAGAGATCGAAATTAGCAATCGGCAGCACATGGGGCCGATGTACAAAACACGACCTTTTGCCAATCGTCGGCGACTAGTTACCGCCCTTTTTGCGACCCCAAATCATCGGTTATTGATCGATTTAACCATCGCAGCGACTTCCCAAGCAGCAAATAATCGTTGGCCGATCATCGGCCAAAAGTCGCAAAACATTCTGCGACATCATGCCGATCACGTCGGAAAAGGGTGGTCGATGTCCATCGCAGCGGCTGCGTTTCGTCCTTGGCGAGCGACCATTTGCCAATTAGGTGCGACCACTTACCGACGCATTTTGGTATGTTGGCAAGAGATCGGAAATGCCAATCGGCAGTGCATCGGGCCGATGTACCATATACGACCTTTCGCCAATCGTCGGCGACTAGTTACCACCGTTTTTGCAACTACAAATCGTCGGTTATTGATCGGATTTGACCATCGCAGCGACTTCTTGCCAATTCCACGCGCGACCATTTACCCACGTCACGCCAACCTAACTCGCGTTATTATACGACCGTAAGCCGATTATCTTGCGACCATTTTCCTACGTTCAGGTGGTTACCCAATGCTTGGCCGAGTCGATTCCAACGTCTTTCCTACGTATTATTGGTATCTACCCAACATGCTCCCGATGCTAAACCGAGGACTTACCAATGCATTTTTTACCTTCCGCCGTAGTCTACCCGATGTTTATCCGGGTAGATTCCAACGCATTCCGTACGTAATAACGGTTCCTACCCAAGGTTTAACCAACATGCTTCCGATGCTGAACCGAGAACATACCAATGCAACTAAAGCCTTGAAGGTATTTTGGAGCTTAACCCTTTTATTAGAAAACCATTGAAGCAAGTAATTTCTCCATTATTTCATATGAGCCCTGTCTAGTAGAATTTTCTTTTAATTTCAAATTTTCTTCACGACTTTCTCAAATTCATTACCTACCTTGTTTAACAGCTACCTATTGAACTCCACTTAATTTAAAACTTCCTAAAACCTGCAAGCATGTGGACACTCAAAAATTTATTTTAAACACAAGAAAAAAGAAACGCTACTTGAATTACTAATATTTTATTAATAAAATGACAGGTAGCAATAGAAATACAATACATATAAATTGTACTTAGTAGTCTAAGCCCTGAAGATGTTCCCTTTCTATCACATGTGTGTTGTTTCCTGAAACTGTGCAGTCTCACAGCAGCTGAAACTAAAAATTAACAAAATAAGTATAAACAGTGATAATACTACACTTTAATAGATTTATATTTATAACTAGCTAACATCAAGTATATTTTAAATCATTAAAATGTAGAAAAACAAACTTTAATACTATAAATTATTTAAAATACCACTTAACTATTTGAATATCATAAACACTGATCTAAACATAAATTTTCATGCAATCAAGAATTATTTATTATCAGAGATTTAAAAAAAATCAGTATTTTTTCCTGATAAGCAAATATGCAATGCATTAGATCACTTAACACGTTGACTGCGGCGATAGCGATGAAAAATTTTCATCAATAGAGGTTGATGTGAAGTAGAAGAACATCCTGTTTTTTTAAACCAGTTCGTTACAATGAAAATGAACTAACTCTTCTTCATTTTCGAAAAAGTAAAAATCTTAATTCGATGTCTTAAAATTACAAGGTTATTTTGAATTAACGTCGTTAACTAAAGCCACACGACGTCACTAATTATTGAATTGAAAGCCAATAAACAAAGAAAATATATAACTTCACCATTGTTTCATAGAATTTTTTTTTTGTTTATGTTTCTTTAAATTTCTGTCAAATAATTTCCACATTTTACCCTATTATATAGCATTTTAAACAGGAATAAGGAAAAAATATCAAATATCAAAAAATCACGAGGGCTATTGCACCAGGCGTCGTAATTAAGAACCACAGTCAAGTGACGAGCCGACACCTGCGATAACCGAACCCGAACCTAGGACCTTCTGCAAGCAAGGCGAACCAATTGGACCCTCCAGCTTAATATAGGTCTTGGTAAATAAATTACTTTACTTCAAAAATTGATCGAAAGAATAAAATAAATCGAAATTTTAAGTGAGATCTTGCATGTCATATTCACCCTATATTGAATACTTACTTTAATAGTAAAATTGCAATAAATGGTTAAGTGTACTTTTGGTTAATTTTAATTTGACGGTACTTTTGTTAGTTTTCAGTTTTCATTTGGCTGCGAAACATAATTTTAATTCGTGTTAAACTCATTACTAGTATAAAAATAAGAAGTTTTCAACCTCGAATATTTAATTTTTGTTGATGTTTTTTGTCGTTGTTTTTGTCTCGAATATTTAATTCATATAAATCATCAACTCTTTGGAAGTCAGAGGCTAAACTCGTTCGGTAGTTTACATAAGGCAAATTCCATGCAAAATTATCCTTTCTGTAGTGCAAGTCACATGTGTAAAAAGTGATTATTACTACAACTTTTAACATTAAATGAAAAAAAATTAGTGGGAAAAGCTGATCTACACTTATTAAAACTAAATAATGTAGCAAGCTTTATTTATTTTGATTTATTTTTCAAATTTAAAAAGTTTTTAATTTCCTCTTAATTGTGACTTACACTACAGCTACATGAAATTACTCATAAGCACTTAACGCGCTAAGCCCATGCAGGATAGACACAAATGAATGTCTTTGAATCTTACTCAAAATCGTCTGATAAGGTCAGAAGCCTAAATAACAAAATCTGATACTAAATCGTGCACCCTTTCTGGTTTTGATAGTCCACGAAAATTAAGCTAAACAAATCGTATTAGTAGTATTTTAAGAGAAAGACCAAAACACTTTAAAAATATAAATTATTAAATTTACTTACCGTAGTTGCTTGACCGACGGTTGGTTGGTTGGAAGAATAGCTGGTGACCGACGGTTCCTCACACTCACGTGATAAAAACTCTGCGACCTGCGTGATGTAATCGTTTCCGGCTGCATATTTCTGGCCTCCTTTAGGAGCTTTAACACAGCCAATCTGATACTAAATCTGATACACAGCCAATTACGCTTCATAATTTAGAATCCTGGTCAAGTGAGGAGGTCGACACCTGAGTGGGCACCCAACGGAACTTTGAAGAAACTCTGTTATTGCAATGTTTTCGATTATGAAGTTCGCGGTTAAAATTAATGGAAAACCTTTATCGATTTTGAAAATATTAAGATTACATATTCTTGATAAATGTATTCCACGCTACATTTCAGAAATCTTTAAGCTTATTAAGTTTAAATGAATAGAAAACTTCGTTTCATTCATCACAAGGCTTGTCACTAGATTTTTTAATTTATTTTATAATCTATAAAATTTATTATCTTCATGATCGAATTGAAAGATCGTACCGACATTGGTCCAATCACTACAAACGACCACTTTTAATTGATCGCCTGACGAGGTCGGGCCGACCTCGTAAACCGACGTTTAAAATACCAAAAAATCGACTAATTGGCAGACGACTTCAGCCCCATCTCTATCCGACCTCACAAAGCGACCGGTTTTTGTAGACGTCGGAGTGACAAGTTGGCGCGACGTCTTCCCGATCTTCGTAAACAAAGTTCCAATCATTTGCCGATGAAATCGATGATTGGCCAACCATTCACCGATTACGCTTGCTGCCTGGGAAGCTACAAAAAAATCTCCCATAATAGAACAATCTCAAAAATACCCCCCTTATAATAAAATAAAACGAAAGAATCCCCCACCAAAAAACAAACATTTACAAACCAAAAAGCCAACGGTCTCAAGATTGACCCTTATTTCGGTCAATCAATTTCTTCTAATTCCCAAGATTTGAGAGTATACAGCACAGAAAGTTATATTTTTGAAAATTTAAGCAAAAATAGACACTGATCATGTTATATATTTGCATAATTTTTTTAAAGCAATACTTTTAATACAAAAATGTATTGACTTCTTATAAAAAGACCCTTTAAAAACAACCCCTTTAAATATTACTCACTAAACTACAAAAAAATCTCCCATAATAGAACAATCTCAAAAATACCCCCCTTATAATAAAATAAAACGAAAGAATCCCCCACCAAAAACAAACATTTACAAACCAAAAAGCCAACGGTCTCAAGATTGACCCTTATTTCGTTCAATCAATTTCTTCTAATTCCCAAGATTTGAGAGTATACAGCACAGAAAGTTATATTTTTGAAAATTTAAGCAAAAATAGACACTGATCATGTTATATATTTGCATAACTTTTTTTTAAGTAATACTTATGACCAAAAATTTATTTACTTCTGAAAAAAAGATTCTTTGAAAATAATTCCTTAAAATATTGCTGCATAAACCTCAAAGAATTCACCTAAAAAGACCATCTCAACAATTCAACATTCTCTAAAAAAATAAAAACCGAAAGAAAGGAATACCCAACTAAAACAAACATTTACAAACCAAAAGCCAACGGTCTGAAGATTGACCCATATTTCAGCCGATCAATTCCCCATCTGGCCCGGTACCCTTGGGGAGATAGAGGCCGCTACTTAGAGTACGCCCCTTGAAATCTCCGCCACTGAGGATTAGCATCGCTTTCCAAGTCTCTGCATTTCAATTACCCCGTTCTCTAATCTCTGGCGGTTTGCGCGGTTTGGCGTAGATGAAGAATTAAAAATTAACATCTGCTAGGAATAGCTAAATGAGTAATGGCGGCGGTGACTGATATGCACATTTCAGTTATTTGTTTGCGGGGTAGCTATATATCGAATGGTGTTGTGGCTTAACTTATTTTGTTGGGGGTTTATGAAGAGTATGAGAATGATGATTTATGTTTGGTGATGTTGTTCCGGGTAAAGAAATGAATTATGTTTGGGATTTAGCTAAAAGGAAACAATGGAATACGTATTTTTAAAGCTTAAAGCTGATTTATGAAAAGGCTAGCATGTCTTTTACTTTTTTTTAAACATATTATTTTAACAAGATGACTTTTTAGCATGTTATAGTGAAATAATTATTCACTTAACTCATGCAGCTACATAGGAATCTTTTATCACTTTGTAGAAAAATGTATTCCTGTAATTTTATTTTTTAAACCATTAGTAACTTAAATTTTCACATATTATAATCGAGTATGATTTTTTACATAAATCATAAAACTTTCAATTAATTTTGAACACTAGTAAGCAAGTAAATTTAAGCCAAACAGAAAACTTTCAAAATATACTGCCAAATATATATATTTTTTAATTATCTGTTTTTTATAACAATACCTTATTATTGTATAGTGTGGAATTGTAAATATCTCTTTTGAATTATTTATACAAAAAGTTACAATTATTTAAGAGCATAATAGCATTTGTAAGATTTTTATTAGAACCTTGCAATTTTTCTTTTGAATTTTCACACATACAAAGACGAAAAACCTTACCAAAGATGTTTAAAACCAATATTGAGAACAAATAAAACATAGAATCAAATTTGTCCTAAGCCGAACTTTGGCGGCGCTGGATCGCGGGTCTCCAAACTCAAGTGCCTCAGTGTTAATCCAATTGGAAAAAAACTAGTTTCTCTGCCGCATTTCTCCAGCTGTATTGAATATTTTTACAAATGTTTTTTTTTAAATAATAAATTTAGATAACTTACGGGTCTCTATCTTCCCAGTTTTTGAAATTGCTTCGAATAATTTGTGTAAAATTATTTATTGAAAATTTAAAAAAAATATTCGAACCAATTTCAAAAAGTGGGAAGGTCGGGACCTGTAAGTCAGCTACATTTATCACACAAAAAAATCCGCTCGCAAAAATATTCAATACAGCCGGAGAAATGTGGCAAAGAAAATATCTTTTCCTCCATAGGATTAGCACTGATGCACTTTGCTTTGGAGACCCCCGGTCCAGCGCGCCCATTCCCCCTTCAAAAAGTGGGAAGGTCGGGACCTGTAAGTCAGCTACATTTATCACACAAAAATATCCACTAGCAAAAATATTAAAATACAATCGGAGAAATGTGGCAGAGAAAATATTTTTTTTCTCCATAGGATTAACACTGATGCACATTGCTTTGGAAATACACGGTCCAGCGCACCCATTAACATTTTGAGGAGATTAATTACAGATTAACATTGTGGAGATTCTATAAAACTTGTCACTCAGTTTTCAGTAAAGTGTGAACCAACAAAGTTTTTTTATTTACGACTAAATATTAAAGTAAAATAATATTAATGATATAAGTAATTGAAATACTATATAGAAATTCCACTGAAAAATAAAATAAGTAAAATTAGTATTTAGTTAAAGATTATCAATTTAAAACAAAGTAGAAAAACATCTACAAATACAATCTAAAACATTCGAGATAAAATTCAACTTATTTTAACCCTCATTAGAGTGAAAAAAAAATAAAAATTAAAAGTTAATTCGTTTACATTCAACAATTTTATAAAAATGTCGTATTAACTTATTTAGGTAGATAACGAACTTCTTAATTTTTTTGCTAACGTTTTTTGGTAACGGCATTAATATAGAGTAAAATTAAATAATTTCGTCATTTTTTTTGTTAATTGTATGTTTTAATCGTAGTTAATTTTTCTAGAATAATTGGCTGACAAAAAGTAAGTAATTGATTTAATTATTTAAATGGTTTCTTTAGCTGACATAAAAAATTAAATCTTCGTTAATTACCACAATAACTTTAGAATGGAATGCTTTTAATTCCAGTTATGTGAGAAAGAATTTCATGAAGAAATCATGAAAGTTCATTTTTTAGTTGTTGTATTTTTAAATTTATGTTTGCAAAACCATTTTATTGTATGGAATATTATCTGGTTTCACTTTTAAAAAAATATCAATAAAAGAATTTCATTCTTGAATTTGAAACAAAACTAAATTATTGGTTTAGTTATGAAAAATAATACATATAGCAATACTATTTAAAATTAAGTAAACAAATGCACAATATATTTATTTAAATTAAAACTTAACTGCTAACTTTAAAGTTCTTTAAAAAGTATATATTTTTTTAGCTTGATGAACATTTGAAACCTACGTACTTTAGTAGATTAGTGGAATTCTTTTTGAAAACTAATTATAAAAATTCCCAAAATATTTCTCCTAGTAAGTAGCTTCAATGCATTATAATATCAGTTTCAATTATTCAATAAAGTTTTTTTATTAAGATATTGAATTTATGCCAATTGTTTTCAATTCCTTTCTATTTTTTCGTGCTCAATAGTATAATAATTTTAAAATACTTTGTTTCCTTTATTGCTTAAAAATGTTGCCGATATTATTTTTTAACGATTTGTACGTAGTTTTTTCGACAAATAGAACAGCTTCAAGTGTTTTTAGATAGTTTCTGTCACGAAACGCTTTATATCCTTAAAATCTATCATTTTCATAAAATATTCCAATTCCATCATATTTCCAATTTCTAAATAAGCAGTTTAATTTCCATAAAAGTGATTTCCTGGAATACAAAAATGTATAAATCAATTATGAATATTTTTGTATTACGCTTACTATGGTAGATCCATTACTCAAGCTTACTGTTAGAACACATGGCTCGTCAGGTTAAGATGAGGATTACTATAGCCGATAATAATTCTTTTTATTTCTATTTTCACCAACCGATAAAAACACTTTTCACAGCATTGTATTATTTATTATTTTTTGCTGTTGCCATGGACTTAGGAGTGAGAAACAACAACAAAAAGTGAACCACTAAAGCAACATTTGATCACTTAACTTTTTGATGCATCACAAAGCAATATTGTGTAGATTAACTACAAAGATTCCCTGATTATTCCCTTATTCAGACCATTGAACTCTCTCAAGGTCAATTTGACCAATAAATGTATTGTGTGAGTTTTTTTTTTTGTTATTCCTTCCATTTTAAATATTTATCATGAATATCATGTAAAGAAAATTTAAGTATCACAACACTATGACATTACGTAATGTTTGGCAACTTTTTTCCTTTTCAAACTGTTGATTCATTTAAAAGTCATATTTTAAAGGTCAAAGCAGAGGCAATGACGTTTAAATGCAACTTTAAGAGCCTAAGACATCCAGACTAGACTATCCGGTGCCAATTATTCGCTCAAATAGTTTTCTGGCGGAAAATGGGGGATGAAGAAATGTTTTTAATTTGCTTCCGAAACTCATTCAAATCTGAGTGTCCCTTCCAAAAGTGCATGGGAAAAATGCTAAAACTTCCCTCAACATTGCTTATTATCGTTGATATGGAAGTATTATTCACTCACTTTAGTGTGATTTATGCTGGTGTGGATGGATGAAAGTTATGCTAATGGTCCTCAAATAGTGCTGGTCGCTAAGTTTGAGTTCTCTTATAGCTATCGTTTTTTATCCATTAAACTTCCGATTTTTTGCCAACATATTGATATAATGACTGAAATTTTTAATCTGTTGTGATTTGAAATTACATTAAATATTAGACGAATTTATCTACACTATTAAAAAGTTTGGTGCAGAATTGTACTGGAATTATGTAACTTTCTAGCTGCCACCACTATTTTTTAACAGCGTAGCTGGTGATGTACAGCCTAATAAGTTAGTCGAATTTATCGGAAGCGCACATAAAACTTCTCAGTAAACCTTAAAAAAGATCTTAATTCTCGAGTTTTATGGGCTGAAAATTAAGGAGGGGAAGTAACATTCTACTTTTGACGCACTTAGTTTTTGGATGAACGATGATCATCATGAGAAATACACTTTCCTTATTTTGCATTTTTTATTATGGTGGATAACGTCTTGATCTGCTTTTATTTGCCAAATTTTGATTTTATCATTTTATTATTTATGAAGCAGTTTCTATCTTTTTGCTCGTTTCTTGTTATCTGTGACTGTTTATTTGTGATATTAAATTATTGTATAACTTTATAGAAACTTTAGTTAAGGAATAACTACTAAAAAGTTAGTTTAAATAATTAGTTATAATTGCGACCTTTTAACCAAAAATGTGAAAAATCAAACAACGCTGATAACAAGATGTATTGTGGAACTTGGTATACTTTTATCAATTGTAAATAATTAATATTGATTTGATACATATAATGTAAAAATTGTATTTATTTTCTTAATTCAATTGTTATGATGCCATTATTTAGTTTTCATCCTTATTAATTTTACATTGCATAAATAATTTTGTCAAAGACTGCTTAAGTTTTAATTTTAATTTATTAAATTGATGTAAAGTATGTACCTTGGAAATAAAATTTGCGATCTTCTAGTTTATTGTACTGAATTCCGGCACTTTGTATTGTATTTGTACTGAATTCCGGCACTTTTTCAAGGTATAAAAATATTCGACAAGCTTTGAAATAAGTAGATATCAATAGAAATACTGTTACAAACATTCGTTGGTACTGAAATTATTTATCTCATTTACATCAGCTAATAGATACCATTACATATTAATCCGCACTCAAATTATTTTTTTTTTCAAAAACTTCATTTTTTCTAATCAGTATTCGTGCCTATTTAAATAGCTCGTATTTAAAAACAGCAATTCAACAAAACCTAAAAAGACCCATCTCATCACATCAAAAATATTTCCCCAATTAAACCACAAGAAATGCATGCCCCGCCAAACATCTTCAAGACTAAGAGACGACGCTCCGTCAGCTTTTCAATATCTTCCTAGATGATATGGCCCCAATAATGAGACAGATCATTTACATAATAGACAAGAGTCATTCCCCTATTGCTTCTAGGGGAGCTCAAGTCTCCAGTACACATTAATTCGATTTGGGAGCGCCACATTGCCTGAAATGTTTTTTACTCTCCGGTACTTGGTTTATCGGAGCAGATTGATTAGATTGGTAATTAGGTTTGAAGTATGGGGATTTGGCCCCAGTGCTTTTCTGGTGGAAATGTAGTTTTGTTCGGTGGAAATGGTAATGAGTAGCTAATTTTAGAAATGAATATCATTTTGGATGAAATATGTAAATGCTATGTGTGTTAAATGGGATATGAAAGATGTAAATATTTTATGATGTCATATTCAGTTGTGAATTTTTTGATGAATTTTCTTATGAATTTAAGGCAAAATTTTAATAATTTTATACCAAGAAAGGAAATGGAGTGTTTTGCAGTTAACTAACTATTGTCTGACTAAATAAGATATATTATCAGAATTTTAAAAATAGTTATCTTATTAAAGTGAATACAGTACCATTTTAATTTTCTTTAAAAATATTGACTGTTTTACGAAGAATTCAATTTAAATTGTATAGATACATAGAATCTTTATAACACAAGACAATTTCTAAAGTTTTAATTTAAAAAATTATATTTCTGGGCCGTTTTAAACCACTTTAAGAACCAATACATTTTAAATATGAACAACGATAGTTTTCACTCAGATAATTTTATGTATAATGCATAATAATTTGTCTTAAAATTTAATCTATTATAAGTGACTTATTTACAAATATTGTTTAATCGAAAACAATTGTAAAATTATTAATAAAACACATTATAGCAGTTTAATAATGAGCAATTGTAAAAAATATAGAATATCAATTTAAAATAAACAAATTATTATATTTTAACGTGGCAAAAAACGGAACTAAATCGATACGATATTCAAAATATTTGAGCATTTAAAGCAGCATTACTGCAAGTCTGTTTTGGTCAAATATTAATTATCTCATGAAAAACTTCGGTTGAACATTTAAATATCTCCCCATAATAACAATATCTATCTTACAATATAGATAACATATATCATTCCATATTCAAAAAACTAAAATAAGCTAAAGCAAGTATGACCAGCGATGACCCTTCAAATATTTGTTAAAAATGTAACATATCTGCCTGTGAACTTTTACACACTTTACTTTGTAACAAACTTTATTTTTTCTACCTTTTCGATAAAACATCTACGTGGCATTTCTAACTCTTCTTGGTCATAAAAGTGATTTTCTTGTTTGGTCATTCAATCTCTCCTTCGCAAAACATCATTCTCAAATTTATTCCCAACTAATAAAAGCGCAGAGAACACGGGAAAAAAATAGATTCTGGTTTATTATTAACTTATCGATCCCATGCAAAATGCCTCACCAAGGTACGCCGAGTACACAAAAAAGAGATGTTTTTTCGACTTCCATAAAAATTCCAGAACGGGATTTTAATGGCATTTATAAAGGCTTCCGTCAAAAACTCTTTCCATGTTCATTTGGGTATTTATAGGACCGTGGTATCTGTACCCCCAGGGTAAGGGGAATTCTTAAAAGTCGGGGAGTTTTCGCCAAGTTTCCGATTCAATGCTTTAACAAATTGATAATGTCGCCAATGCTGCTTACCTCTAGTGCTTTAAATTCTATTACACATTAGTATTTTAAAATTTTATTTAAAAGAGCTAATTTTTTGTTCATAGTAGAACATCAGTGCAGGGTTGCAGCATTGCCATTAAGTTATTTAAAACGCTTTTGGCGAAAAATCGGAAGCTTGGCGAATAAAAACACCGATAAGTAGGATTTTGCCTGGGGGTACCGCAGCCCATTTCTTATTTCAGTGTCAAGTTGCACTCGAGGTAATTTCCGAGAGTGGTTACTTATAAATAATGCCCGTTGCAAAAATAGAAATTTTATCCCTCTTTTGTCCCCTTGGCGACTTTTTATTCATCCAACATACGTTGTTGTAACTACGTTTATATCGAATTAACATGGTGGATTTTATCACTAGAATTAAGTACCAGTTTTCTTATGCAATATTTGTTTTCCTATGAGTCTCCGAGGGGAAGTTAAAGGACCGTGTACCATAAATTTGGCTTCTTTATTTGAGTCGCTAAATGTGAATAGGGATCGTCTATTTGGAAATTTCTCACTACTTTTCTTTATTTAATAATTTTTGTGAAAACAAATTTCTAATGGAAATATTTTTCCAGACTTAACAATTTTTTCACATTAAACGATTTATTTTGATGTTAAGACGTGAAATACTGCAGTGTATCGTATACAGTTGGGAAGATTTATGAATGATCAAAAAATTTCCTCCAATCAAAAATGAAACGCTATATTTGAGGAACCAATATATCAAAATCTATCTAAAAAACTAATTTATCGAAAAGAAATATCCATGAACTATCGATTAGATATTTAAATGACTATTAACTTAAAAAGTTAAAAAGAAAACACTTGTTTTTAGACTAAGAACTGTTAACACAGTCAAATACTAAAAAAACAAAAATTGACATTAACATTAACAAAATTAATTAAACAATAATTATTGTGATATTTTTCTGGAACATTTAGAGAATTAGCTCTAAGACATGTAAAAGATGTATTTTAAATCGAATATTACTAATTGATAAAGGATATTACGACATAAAAAAATTACGGTAGAAAAGAAAATGGGAAAATTTGATGCTTAGAATAAATTCTGATCTTCATCCATCATTAAGTATGAAGCATAAAAAACTTCAACTTCCTGGTATTATTTTTGGGAGATACGTTCGAAAGCTTAGAAAACTTTATCTTACATTTCAGAAAATGCGCTTTACTTATAATTTGATGAAAATTGATATCCAGTTTTTTTTAAGATGCTGAATATTTGTTATTAATAAATTATATTTTGTATTAAGCTGTTTTTTTATAATTTAGTACACTTTTAAATAAATGTGTGAAGTATCTTAAGTGCAAATTTTATTTTCATAAATCGACTAACACATTGCGTTTTTTAAAGCATCAATAAAAAACATAGCTTTACGGAGAGTAGTTACAAAGGGAATTTTCTCTCAGCTATTCTTATAAACAATTACATTAAAAATAAAATTTTACATTATTTTCTGCATTCTTCTGTTTGCGTAATCATTTTCAAAAACTCAGATAATGAAATCAAGCATGCATGGTTATTGTAGATTCAATTATAAATAGTATGTATGTGCATTCCTTCTTTTTATCTCACTAAAGATAAAGGCTTTTTTCCATTCGATGATTGTCTTCTTTGACCCAATAAATAATCTTTTCTAAAATATCCACCCCCCATCCCAACTAAAATCTCTTATCCAAAGCCCCCTTCAATCGACGTCCACATTGCCAATAATTGATTTGATTTCATTTTTAAAATCTTGCTTTCATATATTTCATTCCCTCTTTCTGTGAATAATGGGGTATTTCGATTGCTGATACTAATGGTTTTTACCTATAATCTAAAAACTTATGTTGACTTTCAATGCAAAAAATTGTTTCCCAATTGTTACAAGTTGTGTTGAAACAAAACAAAAATGTTATTGATACTGAATAATAATGTATGGCTAGCACGAATAATGTATTAAAGGCGCAGACGCATGTATTCTTCGAAATCTGCTCTTAAATGTTTAGGATAGATATCTGTACTAAATTTTAAAAAAACATACATTATGGTACTTTTAAAGGAATGCGATACAAATTATAGAAAGCAATATAGTTAGAAGTTTTTTTTTTATCAACCTCGCATCGATGTAATAATCGTATCTTCTCTCGATCGTCAGTTATTAGAACAACTTAAATTTGTGTTCGTATGTCATCAACACAATTCTTGCATTGAAACAACACACTAAATTATGTTGCCAATTTTACACAATAAATGTGTTTCACTTGTACTGTTTGAACACAAGTGTTTTCTGAGTGTAGCTTGTAATATCCAAACTCAGTTAAAAGCTTAAATTTAATCTTGGCTTTTAGAAATTTATCCTATGATATAATTAGAAACTTTTTTTTTTTGCATGAAGGCGTGATTCCACAGTCCCTGTCAGCAGCTTTTTCAAAGACTGATTGGTCGGATTATGAGTAAATCTTATAACTATCCAATAAGTGGCCGTAAAAGCTGACCGTATCCGTGCGGACCTTTACCCTTGGGATCCAGCCTTTACTTTTCCATCTAAAATTTTGATTTTAACTACCAAATGCGTGATACGATCCACCATTACAAAACTAGAAATTACTCTTTAATCTATATATAAAATGTAGAATTACAAGATTTTATCAAATATATTTTTTTATTGTAATGGTTACTATCTTTATAAACCCGACATTGCACGTGTGTACTCTTAATAACGGTGAATTGCTTTTTAGGTAAACTTTGATTTTTATGCCAGTTGATGCATTCTCCACTGGTCAGCATCCCAACAGGATATTTTAATCTCCTCTCATTATGATATCAGCATTAATTTTAAAAAAATAAGTGGATGCCCGATTATACAAATCCTTCAAATTAAATACGTGCTTTTACGTGTTGTGTGCTTCTACGTGTTGTACTTAATTTTCGCTCGCGCTGAAATTTCTTGAATGAAAAATATGAAACAAAGTTTATAAGAATGCACAAATCTGTTCCCATGGAGATCGAAAAATTATAAATATTAAAAAACCTAAAGCAAATCGGAAAAAACTAAGCCTCAGGTGCACACGTAGGTATTAAAGGAAATCTATATTAAAAATTTCGAATTTCTGAGGGCAGTATAAGTAGGTCTCTCACGATCCACAGACAGACTATTTCTTTTATTATTATAGATAAACAGCAAAACTCAACTCTAGGGAATGAACACATTCAAATTCCTTAAATCTGATGAATTTCGATCAATATTGTTTTCCAAGTCCGCATTTCCAACTAAACTCGAACTTTCAAAAGGCCATCGACGTGAGGCAACCTGACGAAACCTCACGTGTCATTCTCATTTTAAGGCAGGAATTCCAATATCTCTAAACGTGTCCTCTGTATAAAAAAGAAAATTCCGAACCACAAAAATACCCGCGTAACGCCCATTTGGCAGGCTATCAATTCTCTTAAGATGCACAACAGCAAGTGAGGAATGCAGTCAAAAAATGCGCAGTCGCACTCTACATACCTATACAAATCTTGCGGACAGTGACAGACGGAATCTTGTCACGGTTCTTTAGTCGCCAAGGGCAACGGTGATAGTCTTTTTTTACAGGGTTGAGAAATTCCTAAAAGCATTGACCCTATCTGAATTAATTCCAAATTGGACGACACAAGGTATAGTGCTTCGTTTCGAATTACGTGGATCATCAAATGTTTTGTAGGTGAAATTGAAATTGTTTTGTTATTTAGCAAAAGACAGTGACCTATCTTCAAAATATCATTTTTGTATTAATTTCGTTTGTATATCACTGAATTGTATTAAATACTATTACTTGGAATTCTGTTTTATTCAAATTACTCCTAGATCCTTTGATTTGATTAAAATTTTCTTGTCTGAAACAATCAGAGCTCCGTAAAAAATTCAATCAAATTTTTATATGGTTGAGAAATTCCGAAAAGCATTGACCCTATCTGAATTGATTCCAAATTGCCAAATTGGCAGACCCAAGGAATAGTGTTTCGTTTCGAATACTGTGGTTTGATAATCATGTGTTATGTTTTGTAGTTGAAATTGAAAAGTTTTCTTTTATTTAGCAAAAGACAGTGACCTATCTTCAAAATATTAACTTGGTATTAATTTTGTTTGTATATCGCTAAATTGTATTAAATACATTTACATGGACTTTATTCAAATGATTCCTAGATCCTTGAATTTGATTCAAATTTTCTTGTCTAAAACAATCAGTGTTCTGTAAAAAAAATTCAATCGTTTTACACCTATTAATTCGTAGTAGATATTTTTAGTCCATCAATTAAAAAAATACATAAAATACTTCAAGAAAACCCTACTAGTTAAATACAATCATATAACAGACAATCCCGGCTTCCATTAAACACGAGCAACATTTATTTATTAGAAGTATTCAAAAATCGAAAGATAATCCCAACAAAAAAACTACCATAACATCAAATCACCATAAACAAGAAGTTCATAAAGAACTAAAATAGCTTACTTTCCTGTTACTTAAATACTTACTGAAGTTCTAATCGGGAAAAAACTAGGTTCCTAACAGTAAATATCATCAACAACCGTTTCTACACTAGATTTATACACATTAGAAAAAAAATCGAAACACAGCATCCAGCTATAATTTAAACTTCTAAAAGCCAAAATCAACTATTTTCCTTAATATTCTTTCGCAAATTAACTTAATATTATTTATCGTCTGCTCGATTTATTTGTAGTTCGAAGATCAATTAAATATTTATTAATAACAAAAGTAATGATACTACTCCAAACTGCATAAAAAAATAAGAAATGTAAATTAAAACTAAGCATAATTGTATGCAAAAATATGTCTTGCCGCTTTCTTGGTAAACAATGAACAATCAAAAAATCACATTGTGCTACATTTTATGACGTCATTCCAAACTGATTCATGAAAATATTATTTGCTTCAAATATGTTGAAATAAATAAAGTTTCTCATGCCATTGTTGATTTGGCAAGTGATTTAAATGACTCAAAATTGAATTTCAATGCTAATTCAATGGGAAATTCGCCGACAGATAGTAGATTTATGTCCGTCCGGACGTACAGACAGACGGACAAAAAGTATGAAAGTTGAGTATCTGAGGTTATAGTTTTTTAACAAAAAAAGAATTTTTAAGATCCGATAGATAGAACCGATTTTAAAAGGGGGGGTAGGGACAGACAGATGGACAAACAGGCATACGGACAGACAGACGGGCAGACAGACGGACATCGACCGCATTTCAATACCTACAGTGATTTAAATGACTCAAAATTGAATTTCAATGCTAATTCAATGGGAAATTCGCCAACAGATAGTAGATTTATAGCCGTCCGGACGTACAGACAGACGGACAAAAAGTATGAAAGTTTGGTATCTGAGGTAATAGCTTTCTAACAAAAAAAGAATTTTTAAGATCCGATGGATAGAACCGATTTTGGAAGGGGGTACGGACGGACAGACAGACAGACGGTCATACCGACATCGACCGCATGTCAATACCTACTTTTTCCTTTTTTTAATTCTTTCGAATTAAAAAAAAGAAAGTAGGCTAAAAATCCCAGTCATCCCAATTACGAATTCTCAAGCGCAAACAATTCCTTATCCTTTAAAGCCTCAAAATAAGCCTCATCCGGAGACCATGAAAAAGTTGCAAATGCGACTGGGCGGATACCACCTTTGCCACTTCTGTACACTTTGGAAGATCTATTGAAGGTTATGGGGCAATGGAACGGAATGATCCCGATGATCATAAGTATTTTTCTTGGTTAATCTTACTTTTTAAGTTGCAGTTTGGGTTTTGGTTTAATTTAATTAACGATTGGGCATGGACATGGGCTATTGGCTAATTTAAGGTGCCAGGTCTTGGGTCTACTACGGGTACTTCTGAGCATTTGAATAGGCTTCTTCTGTAATTTATACACCAGTCTCTTCAGCAAAAGCCATAGATTTAAAACTTTTATAAATAGTGACTTTTATTAATATTCCACTTTTTCTAATAATAATTCTTGTTATATACAATTATATAACAATCTTGGTTTCCATTAAAATCAAACAACATTTATTTAGTTGTATTAAATTCAAAGATAATCCCAAAAATAAAACCATAAGATCAAATCACCAGAAAAAGTCCCAGTTATCCCAATAATTACCAACAAATACTCAAGCGCAAACAATTCCTTGTCCATTAAAGCCTCCAAATAAGCCTCATCCCGAAGACCATGAAAAAGATGCAAATGCGACTGGGCGTATACCGCCCTTGCCACTTCTGTATACTTTGCGAAGGCCCATACCGTGGGGGGCGGGGTCTCTTGATTTGCCGTCTCATGCAATGCTAATGGGCGAGAGAGTGTGTCAAGTTCAGAGAGTGGGGAGGTTTATGAGGCAACGGAACGGAATGATCATGGGTATTTTTCTTGGGAGATGGTGGTTTTTATTTTTTATTCCATTATGGGTTTTGGTTTGGTTTAGTTTAATTAACGATTGGGAATGGGCTAGTGGCGAAGGGTGGATCGTTAATTTAAGGAGCCAGGACATGGGACTATTATGGTTACTTCTGGGCGTTAAGTCCGGTTGGGGTAGGGAGTTTGGTCTTTTTTTAAAGTTCCATTATGGGTTTTGGTTTGGTTTAGTTTGATTAACGATTGAGCATGGGCATGGACTATTGGAGAAGGGAGGATCGTTAATCTATGGTGCTAGGACATGAGACTACAACCAGATTCTTCTGATGGCTAGACCCGGTTTTTTCCGTAATTTATGCACCAGTTCAGGCAATGCTAATGGGCGAGAGAGTAAGTGTGTCAAGTTCAGAGAGTGAGGGAGTTTATGGGGCAATGGAACGGAATGATCATGGGTATTTTTTGGTGGTAGGAAGATGGACTTTTTTTTAAAGCTTCATTATGGATTTTTGTTTGGTTTAGTTTAATTAACGATTGGGAATTGATATTTATTGGCGAAAAGAGGATTTTTAAATTAAGGTGCCAAAGACGGATTCTTCTGAGAGTTCGATTTGCTTTTCCGTAATTTATGCACATCAGTCTTTCCATCAATAACTATAAACCTCATAAATTTCTAAATAATTAATTTTTATTAATGCTCCACTTGTTTTCATTTGTAAAGGATTTTAAGATAACCTCTTCAAAATAAAAACTCATTTTGGTTTTCTAAACAAATATGACATTTAAATAATTAATTTCTTTCAAAACAGGGAGATGGTCTTTCTTTTTTTATTCCATTATGAGTTTTGGTTTGGTTTAGTTTGATTAAAGATTGGACATGGATTATGAAATATTTATTGGAGAAAAGAGGATTTAAGGTGCCTGGACATAAGATTACAACAGATTCTTCAGAGCGTTAGCCCCACTTTTTGTGTAATTTATTCACCAGTTTTTTCATCACTAACCATAAATTTCAAAATTTTATAAATAATGAATTTCTATTGATATTCCACTTTTTTCATTTAGATTTCAAGAGATAATCTCTTCAAATAAAAAATCTTTTTGCGTTTCTAAACAAATATGATATTTTGAATACAATAATTTTAAATTTATGGAGAGACAACAACCAAATATTTGTGTCCATTTTCCGAAGAACATGATGATATATTAGGGGACCTCACGTTATATTGGATGTTTTTATTACCGTGATGATCTTTTGAGTAAATGTTAAAAAAAATATTTGAGAATCCTATAAACAAAACTAAGTAGTGCTCCAAGCCGTCTCTATGCTAAGTAATTCCCTGTCGAATTTATACTTTACAATCTATTCATTGGATGTTTGTGTCGAAGATAGTATTAACACCCACGGCCCGTCATGTTCACTTTATTTTGAATTAAAACGTTTTACCAGCTGAGTTCTCTAGCTCACATTTACTTTTCATGAGAAAAAGAATTAACACAGCTCAAAAAAGTTTTTAGTAACAGAAATACAAAACGATATATATAGTAAGAGAAAATATAATCGGGAAAGTGTTGAAATTAAATTAATAAAACTTATATTATGTTCTGAGGTTTAGCTTTTTTTTCTAATGCATACGTAATTAAAGGTGTGTGTTACGAATGTGCTTACAAAATGTACAAAAATTGCTTTACTTTATTCTAAAGGTTTCTAAAAATATAAAGTGTTAACGGGAATGTTTCAGATGATGAATACTCTTGTTTTCATTTTTCCGTGTCCTGTGATTTCATTGGTTGCTTCGGTTTGACTCTTAAAATGACCGTCACAGATAAAAAGAAACTTTTCTCTCTATGCCAGCTTTCATTAGAAAATGATTTAAACAACCAACATCACAGCAAGAAGTTGGCATTTTAAAAATGTAATTAGTAAAATATTCTTTGAAAACTCACTTTCAAATATCAAAACAAAAATATTTCTAGAAAAAAAAATAAAACATAACCACTGGACCTGTTGCCATTAACGACGTGAAACAACACTTTTAAAGTTTTTTTTAATTGTTCGAAAATTCACCTAATGTTTTTTTTTTTTTTTGGGGGGGGGGGGGGGGGGTAGTTAAAAAATTAAATTTAAAAAAATGCTTATCGTATATGTATTATTATTATAATACGGATACAGTTTTAATCTTCAGTAAATAAGATAACATTACCGGCGACTTTGTGAATACCATTGATACCTTCATTTCCAAATAAAAATGTTAAATTTTCGTATAACTTAATTTGTAACCTTCATAAATTGATGGTCTTCATTTGTCTTAAATTTTTATTTAAATGTTTATGTTGATAAACTTAAGCAGAAAGCCTCATTTTTGCTCGGCAAATGATCTTACCAATCGTCGTTAGTAGGTTAATAGTCTTAATTATTAAGATTATCTGTACAGGCTAAAAAGAAACTCAAGTACTTTTAACTCATCAACAAATCAAAGTATCTTAGAAAACACTCAATAATGCTCAACACCATCAATCGCATTACCAATAATTAATCACCCCAAAGCAAGAATTCTAAATTATTTATCAATAACTAATTCATTATTTCGTTCTCATTGTCTAATCGTTTGCCCATTTTGAAAGCAAGTACCATTCCTTTAGACAGTTTCCCAGAACCCAATAAAAAAAAGCAGAGTGATTGGCTCAAAAATTACATTCCACCACGACGTCACAAAGTTTCCTCGAAATTAATGACGTTACCCAGTATTTGTTGGAAACGCGATTTCAAGTGGTATCTGGATGATTGTTTGTTGGCATTCGTTGCCATAGAAACGCTCTGGCAGCTCCCATCTTCTTTTTAAAAGGGGAGGAGAAGTCAAACAGATTTTAACTCTTTTTCGGATATTTTTCTCTTCACTCTTTCGCGATGAGTGATGTTTTATTCGGATTGAGCGTTAAATCCAATTCGGTTATAGCCTTCATGATTCTTATCGGGGGAAAAGATTTTATATTTGCTTTTCTGTTCCAGTTCTTTGAAGATAAGTACAGTCTTCGAAGATTTAGGATATTTCTCTGAAATGCGATTGTGACCATATGATTGTTGGATATTGATTTATACTTAACACTCAGCTTTTTATCTGAGAGATATAAATGTTTTATTCCAAGATTTATTTTGTGTAATGTTGAATTTAGAAGATCGAGGTTTACTTTTCTAGTCATGAAACACTAATTAAATTTTTTTAACGTTTACGTTATTACAGATATAAACAAATCGCTGCAAATGTTATTTCATTTTGATTTATTTCAGCTTAAGGGGTAATGGGCGCGCTGGATCGCGGGTCTCCAAACTCAAGTGCCTCAGTGTTAATCCAATGGGAAAAAAACTATTTTCTCTGCCTAATTTCTTCGGTTGTATTGAATATTTTTACAAACGGGTTTTTTTAATAATAAATGTACATAACTTACAGGTCTCTATCTTCTCACTTTTTGAAATTGCTTCGAATATTTTGTGTAAAATTATTTATTGTAAATTAAAAAAAAAATATTGGATCCCATTTCAAAAAGTGAGAAGGTCGGGACCTGTAAGTCAGCTACATTTATCACACAAAAAAATCCGTTTGCAAAAATATTCAATACAGCCAGAGAAATGTGGCAGAGAAAATATTTTTTTCTCCACTGGATTAACACTTTGCTTTGGAGACCCCCGGTCCAGCGTGCCCATCCCCCCTTAAGTTAATATGCAAAGAATTTAAACACCAAAAAATACGAAGGATACAAAAACATGCAAATAGCAATTAAGCCTATATTCCTAAGTCGTACTAAGCCCTATTTTCAGAAAGTAAGCCAAATTTTGTTTTATTTACAGTTTCTCCATTTTATAGCATTAGGCTCTCACACACATACACAGAAAACACTTTAACAAAAAGTGTTTTGCAATGAAAAAATCACGTACAAGTTCCTGTTTGTTCAAATAATCTACAAATAATTTTCCAATCCATTTTAATTTAAAAAATAGTTTGCTTCTATCTTATTTTACTGACACATAAATCACAAATTATTAAAGAGATTATTTCCTAATATAACCCTTAAAGGGATAAGAAAAATTGACAGAAAACTTATTTTATAAATATTGGTTTAAGTTTAGTTTTTAAATTCATTAATTGGGAATATTTATACGTTAGCATTTTATTCCTTTAGCACATGTTTTTAAAAGATTTCCTAGAAATTTAAATAGTTGAAAGCATACGATTTTTAAATTTAATAAGACTGAAAAAAAAATTGTTCCAACTTTGAACTTTTTTCCATTACTTTTTTTTCCATACTTCGAATTTTAAAATAAATAAAATTATAAAATTTAAAAAATCTAAGTAAGTAAAATTAACTTCTCGCTATTATTTGATTTTGCAATTAGAATTTTTTTAAGACGGCTTTAATTACTTTTGATTAAGGTTTGATTACTATTCAATTAAGATTTGATTACTATTTAATTAAGATTTTATTACTATTTAAATAAGATTTTATTACTATTTGATTAAGTAATATATTTGATTTAACACATTACTAGTTGATTAATTAATGTGTTAAATCAACTAATTTATAAAATTAGATTCAACTTGAACCAGTCCCACCTAATACATTTTTTTAATATTATTCTTGAACTCTACATGTTATTACTTTACTCGCCCTTGAGTGCTCTTTAAGAAAATGTAGAAAAATTACTTTTTTAGACGAATATTAAAACATGATTGTATCCTAGGGTACCTCACGTTATATTGTATAATTTTATTACCTTGATAAGCTTTTACTTAAAATATAAAATAGTTTTAGGTTGCCATTTTTTCACCTTGACCTAAATTCGATTTGAAGTATGATATGCCGAAGTAAGATACGACTTTTCAATTTTTATGAGAAAAATTATTTCCGGACCTACATAAAAATTTTAAATGTCCTTTTTTTTCATTTCTACACATTTTTTAAAAGCACTGTTTCTGTTGTCATATAAATTATTTTTATATCTTACTAGCAAATAAATACCCGTTCTTCGCACGGACTAAAAAAAGGTTTAATCGATCCAAGTATATATAACATTTATTCTGTTATAGGATAATAAGCTTATGTTATTGTTCCCGCTCGCTATAAAGTACAACATCCCTTTACTTATATTACCTTAAAAAACCAAAATTAAAATTACGCTTTAAAATACACGTACAAATGTCATCTCGTAATTTCTCTCAAAAATACATAACACCTTTTAGTTCATTTGGCACGTTTTCGTTAATAATTTGGCGAGAAAAAGATATAGCTCTCTACAAACACAACCATTTAACTTCTAAATTTAAAAAAAAAACATTTTGTCCATTTGGCGTGTTTTAGTTAATAATTTGGCGGTTTTAGCAACGTATTTGGCGTAAAAATGAAGATATAAAGCCCTAATATGAAGCTCTAGTGCGATGGCCTTGAGCAACCATCATAGTTCAGTAATAGCTTAACTATGCATTTATTGCTTAAATACGCATAAGGCACGTTTACATGAGCCATCGAATCCATGGAATGAAGAGCAAACTCCGCAATTTTTCCCTCTTCGGGATTTTTCGTCCCGGCAGAACCGGTAATTGCAGGGTTCATTGGGGGGTTTCGCAAACCCTCCAATCAATTAGGGTTTGAGTTTAATTCCATGGTTTCCGCCACTTATACTTCGACTTCTTGTCTGTGGATTCGGAAAAAACATTTGACATAAACACATGTAACCATCCTAAATATATTTTTAAATTTTAATTTTTATATAACTCAAGCTCTTAATTTATATAACTTTTGTTCAATTTGTTTTTATATAACTTAAGCTTAATTTTTATATAGCTCATCAAAATATTGCTAATCATTATGAAATGAAGGTTTTATAGAAAAGTATTGCTAGCTAAATATGCGAGTCACAATTAATACATTACTCAAGTATAGTTGTCAAGAAATGTCAGATGTCCCGCGCTTCTACGTCATCAACTCCCGGTTCCCATGTAAACGCCTTATATTACGAAGGGGGGTTGATTGCGGAGTTTGGGTTAGAAATTCTGCTCGACCACTTTTTCCCCTAATGGAGGATTTGTCATTCCATGGATTCGATGGCTCATGTAAACGCGCCTATACAAGCAATCAACAGAACCATCAATGAAGAAATCATCAAATAAACCCGCAATAAAATCCTACAATGGAAACTGGCCGGAATTACGTCACTGGAAACATGCCAATTATTTTTCAAATAATGTATTTAATTTCTGAATTTAATGGTAACAGAATAAAATAAACATTTTCAATTTTAATTAATTTCGTAAAAGTTTAGATTAATTTTTTCAGCCGATGGCAAAAGGAAAGGAAAAAAAATGATCGGATTTGGGCGAAAGTGGTGTAGTTTGTTTTTTAAAAATTCCAATTTTCTCTAAAAATAGAATATTTTGAGCTCTGAAAGTTCTAAAATCGTAACTTAAGTATGACCTACACATTTGTACCAAGTTACAAGTCAAACAGTTGTCTAGTTTAAGAGTCTATATGGAACATACACACACACAAAACTTCATTTTTATTATTATAGATTTAACCTTTTCAAACACTGGCATTCGCATTCCACCAATTTTCTCTGAAAATTCATTCTATTAATCATGTAGCCATGTAAGTAAAATAGTAGAGAAGTTTTTTTCAAAATATTGCATAGAAATTATATCAATACTTTCAAAGAGTTGCTTGTTAAAATTCTGTTTGTTAAGTAGTTGTTAAAAATTTTAAATCTGCTAACAATCTCAATATCTAGAACTGGAACTATGCAATATTAAAAGTGTTAATTAATTTTTGCTTGAATGTAAGGCTTCTTGCTGGGTTCTTGTTAAAATCGCTTTGCACTTGAAAATGATGACTGTGATGTACTATTGATATGCTACGGATATATAGTCCCACATTTGTCTTATTTATATTAAGGCACATTTATAAGACAATAAATAGTACATATCAGTAACCTAATTTAAGTTGTTTAAGTTTGAGTTTAATTTGTCATCTAATTAAGTTGTCTAAGTTTAAGTTTAATTTGTCATCTAATTTAAGTCAGAGAAAAAAGTCAGACTTCCTCTCAATGGCAACTGCCGGTTTCCCACTGATAGCATAAGTTACAACTACAATAGCTGTCAGGGGGATAAATTGTACCTCAAATTCAAAGTAGCAATAAAGTTCATGAACAGTTTTTCCATTTATATAAATTTTTGTCAGTATTTCTTTATGCAATATAAATAAATAAAATATTTTTCTATGTAATATCATTTTGGATTTATTCTAAAATTGTAATGATTTGTCAATATCCCTTTCCTATATACATAAAAAGATTAAACAAGCGTGTTCTTTTTAGTTTTTATTTACCTTCAAACAACTGAGCAAACATTTTATACACAATAATTTTAGTGTTCGTTTCAATAATACATATAGTCATTGAACTATGTTTAAATTTGATTTCTTAGTTTCTAGTTAAACTGACATATTTTAAATTATAATTGTAAATTTTAACTTTTTTTAAAGGTTAGTTGGGCATTAATTTTGATTACGACTGAAACACACTGAAATAAAAAAAATGTCAGTTTTAGATAAATACGTGTTGCATAGCACTGGTGGTAATGGTTTCTTCATGGCCAACGATCATTGAAGCACTGTTAGCGTCCGCTTTTTCTTTTCTAGCTATCATCAAGCCACCATTGGTGTCACTTTTCTCTTTCCCAACCATAAGCAAAGCTTTGTTTTCGTCAGTTTTCTCTTCGCAGATCATTACAGAGGCAGTGTTGGTGTCAGCTTTATCTTCGTCAACCACCAAGGAAAGACTTTTAAGATTAACTTGTGTATTTTCCCCAATTTTTTCTGCAACCTTTTTCTCCATTTCAAGACTTTTCACTGTTTCATTAGTTTCAGGAGTTTTGACTTTTGGTTTTTCCGTTTTATCTGTGGACTTAGTTTTCTTTAAATCAGTTCCTATAGTTGTCTTCTTAGTTGTAGATGTAGCAGCCATTCTGGTTTTTGATTGAGATGCTGACTTTGGCTTCTTCATTTCGGCTGTGGTCTTGGTTTTCTTTGATTCAGTTGTTGACTTTGCTTTCGTTGGTTCAGCTGTTGACTTTGCTTTGGTTAGTTTTTCTGGTGCTTTTGTTTTCTTTGATTCAGCTGTTGCCTTTTCTTTAGTTGGTTTTCCTGGTGTTTTTGTTTTCTTCGATTCTTCTGTTGGCTTTGCTTTTTTTGTTTCTTGTGGTGTCTTAGTTTTCTTCTTTGCAGCCACACTCTTTGTTTTCTTTGATTCAGCAATTAATTCAGCCTTTTTATTTGCAGTTGCTGTTTTCGTTTTCTTCGTTGCAGGAGTGGCCTTTGTCTTATGTGATTCGACTTCAGCTTTCCTCTTCTTTTCAGTTGCTGAAGTTTTTGGCTTTGATGGAGTTAGTGGCTTCTTTTTAGTTTCCTTTAATTCATCCATTGGTTTAGCCTTTTTATTTGCAGTTGCTATTTTTGTTTTCTTCGTGGCTTTGGCTTTTGTCTCATGTGATTCAGCTTCAGCATTCCTCTTCTTTTCAGCAGCTGAAGTTTTTGGTTTTGAAGGCGTTATTGGTTTCATCTTTTTAGTTTCTTTTGATTCACTAAGTGGTACAGCCATTTTATTTGCAGTTGCTGTTTTCGTTTTTTTCGCTGCAGGAGTGGCTTTTGTCTTATGTGATTCAACTTCAGCCTTTCTCTTCTTGTCAGCTGCAGTATTTGACGTTGCTGGCTTTGTCTTTTTAGTTTCAATCACTGCCTTCGTTTTTTTCGATGCAGACATCTTGGATACTTGATTCTTGGCAGTTTGATTCTTGACAGATTTTCTTACCTCCATTCGAGTTTCTTCCATTTGTTGGATAGGTATAAGAGAAACTTTTGCTTTGCTATGTGGGTCGTTCTGTATTTTGCTCAAAGAATTTTTTTCTAATATGGATATTCCTTTAAATCAAAGTATTATAAACATCGTTCCAGATAAATTAAACGTTAGAAGAAAGTCGTTTGAAATTTGAAACTCAAATGATTTTTACAATTTCTAGTATGATACTTGAACACGAGACTATATTTAATCGCTCTATGCTCGAGACTTACTACTTAGTAACGAGGATAAATTATAAAATACCATCAGATTTCTAAAATTGCCCGTGATTTAGATTTTTATTAATCTTTAAAACAATTTTAATAAATTTTTTGTCGGAGTTGTAAGTTTTACTAAAATTATCGATTAAAATATATGGAATGATGTATGGTGACAGAGCCCGGAATTGAAGATATATAAGTTAGTATTCTTGCAGTCCTTTAAACAAGTACAAGAAAGTTTATCCACAAGCACATTTCCTTTATATTTTTTACCACGTGATAGGGTAACTGCGACTACCCTAACTAGATTAAGGACAGGCCACTTCAAAGGTATGGAAATCCAAAAAGATGGAACTAGAAAATACTCCAGCCGCAGAAGCTGCCCCGACTCGGAACTGGATCCAAAACATATTTTCTCTTGTCCAGCCATCCTGGCAAAATTGCAGCAAATTACCAACTCGCCCTACGAAGACCTTTATGAGGACCACTGTCTGCAGATCGCTGGGGCGGTCTATGAGACCTTTGGTCCTATATAGTCTCTATCCATGGACACGACATCATCATCATCACCAAGTGATTTTAAATTCAATAATTTTTTAGGTAAAAGTCCACTTTATTTTTAAATTCTAGTGTATTTTTTTTATGTACGCACGTTTTACATCGGATAAAAACAAGGAATGCAACCGTAGACAAATTTAATCTAAATTAGGCGAATCTTGGCATGATTTCATAAAGATAGTTAAGATGCCACTTCAAGCGGCATTTAAAACCGATTACGCATCTTGATTATTTTATTATAAGAATTCTATCAGCTTTCAAATGCTACATTTTATAGAAAATAATATCTGGTGCATTTCATTACAAATAATATTTTGGTAGATATTTTTTACTTATAACTGTTTGCACGAGTGTTATGAATGTTATTTTTATTCATTCCAAGATCTAAACAAATGAGGACTTTCGAATTTTTGCTAGTCTATAACATTAACGATCAGCTATATATAATCGGTGCTATGGATCACTCACAATAAAGTATCATTTGTGTTCAATTTTACGAATTTATTTCCTTTTTTGAAGTTAAAAATTCAGATTTTAACAGATTTTATCATGGAATTCTAAATTATCGAAATGTGTAAATATAGGGGTTTTTTTAATTCTAATTATTTAACACTTCATTTAATAAGTATTTAAACATCATTTAATAATAATAATAATATAATAATAATAATAATAATAATAATAATAATAATAATAATAAAATAATAATAATAATAATAATAATAATAATAATAATAATAATAATAATAATAATAATAATAATAATAATAATAATAATAATAATAATAATAATAATAATAATAATAATAACAATAACAATAACAATAACAATAACAATAACAATAATAATAATAATAATAATAATAATAATAATATAATAATAATAAGTAATAATAATAATAAATAATAATAATAATAATAAATAATAATAATAATAATAATAATAATAATAATAATAATAATAATAATAATAATAAATAATAATAATAATAATAATAATAATAATAATAATAATAATAATAATAATAATAATAATAATAATAATAATAATAATAATAATAATAATAATAATAATAATTTTATTACACACAAACATAGAGACAAGAACTTGAAGGGAATAAATGTATAAAATAGTAATAGAGTAGTCAGAACACCAAGGTCAAAGGACCATATTGATTTTTGATTTCAAAACAACATAATGATTTTTCAAGTGCGTTAAATCTTTTCAAGAATAGTTGGAAAATTTGCCCCATCCATTTTTGGCAGTCTGGGAAAATGTACCCCGTATAAGGGTTACATTTTCCCAGTCAACGTGTTTGCATTTAACCACTCGCTGTCAGAAAAGTAATAATGGTAGTTTGTAGATAACCATATGAGGAAGGCAATGATGTTTTGTTTTCTTCAAAATAAGTAAAAGTAAAAAAAATATCCAATCAAAAAGAAGAAAACGTGGGAAACCAGCCCCGGTCTCCCCTAAAAAGATGACAGATGAATTGATAGAGTTGTTGTAAAACCTCTTACTTTTTGCCTTGACATCGCGCGGTGTAAAAAATAATTCTTGTTACGTTAAAGAAAATATCCTTAATGTTACAGAATAACAGATTTCTTCGTAACAAAGAAAATATTAGTGTCTAACAAATATATTCTAGAGCGCATGGTAAGTTAAAATCGAAAGAGTAAATTAGCGAGTTTGAGCCGTATACGAACCCTCGTCGATGGCATAGGACACTGTAATCGCAGAATCGGATGCAATTTGTATGTTTCAAATATTCTTTTCGCAATAAAACAGAAAAATTAGTTTTCAGCAGGTGCAATGTGTTTCAGTAGTTACTGATTTTATCTGTTTGCAAAGAAAATGTGTCTTTAGAGAAATTGAGGTGTAATTTCACAATAAATTTCATTAGTTTTAGAAAACAGAAATCTTTTGTAAGATATTAGCAGAACTATTTTGCTTTCTAAACAGAATTTTTACGTATATTTAAAAAAAAATATATTGTACAAAAATTTGAATTTAAGTCTTATTAAGTGAAAGGAAGTGTTCCCTTTTGCCAAATAACTGATTCCTTAAAGGGTCAAGGGTAAATTATGCAGTGAAATGTTTGCTCCGTTTATATGAAATTGAATATGGTAAAAAAACTGATTTTCACAACAAATATCTGAAAAAATAAGCCTTTAATGTTTTATAATTAACAATAAAGTTCTTCAAACGGGCATGGTTCAGGTCTTGAGTTAAAACAGAAATACTGACAAAAAATTGTTTATTTCTTGGCCTACGATTTGTGAATAAATGTTACGTGGGAATACAGCACTGGAAACACCACTCGAAGGAAGTGCAAGTGTAGAATTTGCAACAAAATACATCAACTAATAAAAGCCAGTTGTCGAACTTAGGAGCTTAGAGAAAATGTAACACATTAATTCAGTATGCTAAAAAATATAAACAATATTTTTCGTCAAGTTTTTTAAATTAATGTGATAGTATTTTCTTCGTAAAATAATACTGAACATTTACACGGCTTCTTCGTGCCAACGTCAATTCTAAGAAAAGAAAAAGAGGGTCATTAGAACATTGCAAATTCGTGTGGATGCTTTGACATCGGAAGCCTTTTCTTAGCAGCTGAGTTTATGCACGCATATCATGCAAGTCTTTTTTGCAAAACAAAATACAAAAAATAAATCAAAAGGCTGGTTAACATTCATTTATTAATAACACTCATTGAGCAGGGAGGGGGGGGGGACTGTATCTGTTTTATATTAATGTATGTTAAATTATTTTAATTCTAATTATTTTTCGTAGTATTCAAATCTTTTAAAATCTTCAATGATTAACAACGAGACCTCCTATTTTTTTAATAGTTATTTATGTAACTAGTGGTAAAAGTAAAACTTTTTTAAACGAGTTGAATAAATTCACGAAAGTGAAAAAAAAATGTTTGCGTGAAATTCGTGTCATTACTTTTGTGTAATTAAAATTCTTTTAATTAATAATTCATGTAAAATAAGTCAAAAAAATATCCGGGCTATTGTGCCGTGGTCCATTGAAGTTAAAAGCTTCTGACGTTTCGCTTGGCATTGCAGCAAGCATCATCAGTGAGAGCGCTTACGAAGGTTCCAAGGGAAAGACTTCGGAGCAACTGAGCGGAGCTTCGGAGCTTCTCTCACTGATGAAATGCACAAAAATGCTTGCTGCAATGCCAAGCGAAACGTCAGAAGCTTTTAACTTCAATGGACCACGGCACAATAGCCCGGATATTTTTTTGACTTATCGTTCCGGCCGTGAAAGCCTACATCATTTCATGTAAAATAGTTTCTAAAAATATAACTAGTTGGCGAAAAAAAGGATAATCAAATAATTTTCGCCGATTTAAAAAGGAAATTATCGCGTGTTTTTTATGAAACCATTGAGTTTGGAAGATACTTTTGCTCGTATGGGCTTGTTTCAACACTTTGTCAAAGAAAACAGAACAACCAATAAAATCGCAGTTCTTAGAGCGTGACGTTATAAAAAAAACATTGAGCTTGTTTCAAGTAGTAGCCAAATAAAACAAAACAACCAATGAAATCGCAGTATGGAGAGCGTGACATCATAAGAAATATCCCCATTGCTTATTAATTATTTTATTACCACATTCAAATGATTTGAACGTGATTATTTGTATTAATGATTATTTTAAAATCACGTGCAAAAAGTATTTCTTAGATTGGCATTGGAAATAAGATGCCAAATAAAGAATCACGTTCAAATAAAGAATTTTACACCAATCACAAAGCCTCCGAATAAAATATCACGCTCAAATAAAGAAATTTACACCAATCAGATGATCTTATTTACTGTCGCACTAATGCGTAAAAGTAACCTTGAAACACGATATCGTTAAAAGCATCACTTCTGCCACGATTATTGATTTGAAAAAGTTAGTTTCTTTGCACGATATTATAAAAACAATGTTTGCAAACCATTTAAATAAATTAATTTAAAAAATCGTTTTGTCAAGTATATGAGTAATTCCACGTCAAATCGCCCAGCTCAAAATCTTCATGTCACAGAATTCAATCTTGATTTTTTTCCAAGTACTAGAGACAAATTTATTAGACCCGTATTTTTTTATTTTTTCAAAATTCCAAGAATTAAGATTTTTTTGAAACCGAAAAGTATAATAAATATCTATAATAAATAAAAAAAAAATATTAAAAATATAAATTAAAATTTGAAAGGAAGAAGAGACTTACATTTTTCAATAATACGAAGTGTTTTAAAAATGTTCGCTAAATATTTGAAATTTTAATATTTTTACTTAATTAAAAAAATCTTATCGCTTGCACATATTCTTTCAGATGCACAAACCTATTGCACCCATTTCTCCATTGGAACTAATGTTATTGTCCTTTGACTTCGAAAAAAATAATTTCAGTAGAAGGGTTTTTGGGAACAACAGCTCACTTTATCAAAATGTCACCATCAGTAATAGTATTCCATAAAAAAAATTTATTAATTGTTCCCAGGTTGGCCTTTTCAGTTATACCCGTTCAAAATGACTCAATTTCCCATAGACCGCAATGCTAAATGGGAAAAAGTTAGCTTAACTTTTCGGTTTCAAAAAATCACAACTCTCTTAATTCTTTGGAATTTTGAAAAAATAAAAAATACGGGTCTAATAAATTTGTCTCTAGTACTTGGAAAAAAATCAAGTTTGAGTTCTGTGACATGAGGATTTAGAGGTGGGCGATGTGAAGTGATGTCATATGTTGCTTTTTTTTTATTTTCGCAAATAAATATTGCGGTGATTTATTGCTTCCACATATTTTTTCCGATTCGATACTTTCCCGCTCCCAAACCGATTGGACAACAATTAACTCCCATAACTTTATTTATCAGTCCTATTTTTGATTTTTTTTTATTTAAACCACGAGAACGTTAGATAAGAGTGGTTCTGAGAGCTCAATTGGTTGGGCATTTTTACGGCCGAATATATCGACGGTGAATTTTAAAGGTGATAAAAACTCTTGAAAAATTTCTGTATACTTCTTTACAAACGGTGGAAGTTTTTATCGGCTGGACGGTGAGCTCAATGAAGTTTAGAAGTATACGTTTGCTATCAATTGGTTAATAGCATTCGAAATATATCACATGAAATATAGATTTTAGAGGTGAATGGAATATAAACGTTATCGAAAACTTTTTTTTCTGGAAAGTGATAAACAAACCAAATAAACTGGATCTATTTGAATTTTAAAAATATTTTATTACATTGATAAAATGTATATACGGAAATTTTGGCGTATTATCATATTTTGCACAATAAAAAAAATTTAAAGTAAAAATGAAAACCTAGCAAAATAACGAAAATGTTTAGAGGCTTGATCCAAAAATCTAATAAAAGTTACGTTTTCATAGTTTAAAAGTGTTCAAATGTGGTGGTATTTTTAAGGAAAAGGCTTTATTATAAGGCTTTTAATGAAATTAATTTTAATCACTTAAGCATATATGTAATATGACAATAATATCGCTGAAATAATTCAATTTAAAATACTACAAAATATAATTTTGTGCTAAAGATTATACTATTCTGTCATTTGTCTCAATATATTTGAATCTATATTTTAATTTAGAAGGCTTCGCAGAATAAAAAAAGGTAAATGATTGTAAAGTCCTTTGTCAAAATAGTCATTTTACACAGTTTACAGAAACACGATACATAATTTTCAAAAAATAATATTATAATAACTTTTAATGAAATTTCAATGCTTTCTCTTATTACCCAAAACTGCAAAATAACAATCCAAATATTTTTCTACCACACTTAGCAAATTAAAAACTTATTTAATCAAATTATGATTGAGAAAAACTTTACTGAATAATTAGATAATTATAATCGTAGTCAGAATAATGGCGTAATTTTAAAATGCTTTTGGGAATTATAGATGGCTTCGAGTGACTTTTTAAGATAGACTTTTAAAAAAAAATTGCCTCTTTTTATTATATACTAGCAAATTTATACCCGTTCTTCGCACGGAATAAAAAAAATATCAAATAGATTCCAAATATGTGTACCATCTACCCTGTTATAGGATCATAAACTTATTATTGTTTCCGCTCGTTATAAATTATAAAATCCCATTTCATTGCCTTAAAATTCCAAAATGAAAAATACGCTATAAAATGCACTCATAAATGTCAACACAATTCCCTCATAAATACATAAAACCTTTTAGCTCATTTGGCGCGATTTGGGAAATAATTTGGCTCTAACACAATGACCTTCGAACAACCGACCAAATTATAAATTTTTATAAAAGAAACTGCCTATTTAACGAATTTTAGTTAATAATTTGGCGAGTTTGGCAACGTCTTGGCAAAAAAAAAGACAAGTAAACATAATAGCTCTAGGCGATGGCCTTTATTAAACCATCATAGTTCAGTAATAGCTTAACTATACATTATTGCTTAAATATGCATACATGCAGTCAACAGAAAAATCAATTAAAAAATCATCAAATAAACCCACAATAAATCCAGAATGAAGACTGTCGGAATACGTCACTTGAAACATGTCATTATTTTTCAAATAATGAATTTAGTTTTGAAAGCAATGGCAGAAGAATAAAATAAAAAATTTGAATTTTAAATGTTTTCGTTAAAAGTTTTATTTATTTTTTTTCAGCCGATGCATCAGGAAAGAAAAAATGATCGGATTTGAGCGAAAGTGGTGTATTTTTTCAGAAAATTCGAATTTTCTCTAAAAATGGAACAAATATGAAAAAACTAAGCCTCGGGTGCACACGTTGGTATTAAAGGGAATCTATTTAAAAATTTCGAATTTCTGAGAGCAGTCTAAGTAGGTCTTTTAGGATCCGAACACAAACAGACACACAGACAGACTCTTTCTTTTATTATTATAGATATAGCATTGTATACATATTTTTTTTATCGTATAACACTCAATTTAGTTGTTATGTAGCTTGGAAGTTAAATAGTTTAAGATTTTGCAACTATATTATGTATAATATATGAGAAATGTTTAAAAAATATCTACTTGTTATGCTGAAACTTAACCTTGGAAGAAAAGTTATTTAAAAATTAATACAGTGGTGTTTTGTTTAAATATTACATTAATTTCAGATGTATAAGAAAATGGTGCAAATATTTTTTGTTTTGATACAAATATATTTTAATTTACTTTAAAAACTGCATCAAAATATATGAAAAAAGTCGTTATTGTAATCTTATCACAAGTATATATTTAAAAGTTTATGGTAATTTTTAACAACTATTTTCAATCTTTTTAACATGGTTGTTGAAACAATGTCTAAATATTTTTCGTAACCGGAGTATTTTTAAACAATTTTTTTAAAAGTATATTCAGCTTATCGTTTGTAGATATAAATGCTATTTTAAGAACATGAAAAAAGAGTTTGCTTTAGACATATGACCTACTGACCTACATTTTAATTAATGAATATATCAGTTCAATTAGTTAAAGAATGGATATGATAATGAATTACTAGTACGTACTCAGATTTTTGGCTCATTCTCAATTAGATTTGTGGTTTTTATGGTTTTCATCCCTTAACTTTCGATACAAATTTGATACAAGCTTTCCTCATTAAAAATGTTTGAACGCCTCCGGGAATTTTACGATGTGTTTTTCATTAAAAGATATGTATAATATGGAAACAGTTTCACCTTCAACTGCATGATATGATTAAGCCCTTTATTCTATTTTTATTATTTAGATTAATTAAAAAATTCTTCGAAAAATCCCGAAATACATAGACGATTTTAATAAACATTAATAACTATATAAAACAAATTTGCAATACATACACATTTTTGAAACTATAAGAAAGACTACATTTTTTAAATTTAGAGTGCAGAGAAAAAGTAATTTAAAGTTTGAAATAACGTATTTTATAAAAAATTTATTGAAATCCCATTTTCTATAGCAAATTTTTGGAAAAAGCGTTTTTACAAAGAGAAGTTTATCTATTAAACTTTTATAAAATTTCTGAAGTAATGTTATAATTTTTTTTAAAAAAGATATGAAATAGTCTAGTAAAATTTGAGCTTTCTCTTCTCTGCAAAAAAGATGCAATATTCAACAGTTTTCCTGTGTAATGTTACATTAATTATGAATTAAGCAGACTAAAATAAAATTAGGTGAAAAAACCAGTTTTTGACAGACAGCTAATGCATGCGAAATCATGAATTTCTAAAATTTCATAAATTAGTATGAACTAAAAAAGATTATGAAGGTAATTACAGTTTATATCAAGCCGGTGTTGAGTTGCCATTAAAGCGAGTTTTTTGTAATCGAATGACGACAATATCAAATCTTGCCACAAGGCAAATTTTGACTTGGGCATATAAATACAAAATATCGCTTCAGAATTTACACTGTATGAATAAATTTACACTAAAATATGTTAAAATCCAGCTGTCAAATTCCATAGAAAATTTGTAGTCAGTACACTCTTAAAACAAACGAGCGGTTTTAACTCAGTCTGAGTTAATTTCCACTCCTTTCCGTGCCGAAAATGCACTTCTCCTATAGGAGTGAATTTCACTCTTTTTCGGAGTGGGTAAAAGAAATAAAAGAAAACAATCTGCGTCCTACACTCCTAAAACGAGCGGTTTTAACTCAGTCTGAGTTAATTTCCACTCCTTTCCGGTGCCGAAAATGCACTTTTCCTATAGGAGTGAATTTCACTCTTTTGTTTTAAGAGTGTAATGCCACTATATTTTACTCTTACTTTGTAGTGTGAGCTTACATGGTTTTTGTGGTGTAACATTGCTCTATTTTACTGGAATAAGGTTACCAAATACTCAGAATTTGTGTTTGTTTACTCTTTTTTTATGCCGTAACGTTACTCGATTAAGCTGGAGGGAGTACTTAATGTCACCAGTTTTATAGAACAACGTTATACAAAACGTTTTACAGTGTTTCAAAATTTTATTTCGATTTCAGTTTTATTATGAAAATTTTGAACAATTTGGATTTTTTGTTTTTCTTCCTTTGTTAGCATACACACAACATTGCATTCAATAGTTGAATGATCTGACGATTTAACAAGTTTCTAAATATAATTTTTCAAGTATTTTATTCAAATAACCACCATTATTGGCAATTCCCTGTTTTTATACCCTTGAACTCATCGAACACTGACAAAAACCATTATAAATCCACTTTTCCAGAAAACACCCACAGGTTTTATAGCTGTTCCAGTTTACGATAAAAAAACTTTTGAAAATAAAATACCAAAAATAAATCACCAAAAAATATAACTCTTTACTTTCCCATTGCTTCCGAACAATGGGGCTAGTCGATATCCTTCGTCGCCTTTTACCCTCTCCCCCATTGGTCGAATTGAAAAATGAGTGAGAACAAACACTCTCACTTTAACTCGTCCATTCCAATTTTCCAAAGTGACACGACCAGAGCGCCTCATGGTGGGCAAGCATAGAGTTTAGAAGAAGACGGAGATGATTGGCGCTAAATAAAATGAAGCTGTTAGAAAGTCGCCAAGTAACCCTAGTAAGCCCAAACAAACCGCCCACTCAACGTTAGTTCAATAAAAAATCGCAAAGTTTTATGCTTTAAAGAGCGTTTATTAAAAAATCAAGAATGTCTTTTTGCCCAGTTGTAGGTTGAAGCACGAGATTTGAATTTACACAAGATGGTAATAATTTCCTTCAAAGGTAAGAAATATGCGTTGTAATTATAGCTTTTATTAGATAGTCAGAAATCGCCAAGTCGATGAAGTAAGCCTATACCAACTCCACTATAGAATAGTGCCAAATGGAAATCACAAAATTTTATGCTTTAAAGAGCGTTGATTAAAAATCAAAATGACTTTTGGCGCAGTTGTAGGCTGTAGCACGAGATTGGAATTTACTCAAGATGGTAGTAATTTTCTTCACAGGTAAGAAAAATGCGCTGTAATTATAGTTTTTATTAGAGTCAGAAAACGACAAGCTGATGAAGTAAGCCTATACTAACTCCACTGTAGAATAGAGCCAAATGGAAATCACAACATTTTATGCTTGAAAGGGCGTTTATTTAAAATCAAAAAGGACTTTTTGCGCAGTTGTAGGCTGTAGCAAGATATTTGAATTCATACAAGATGGTAGTAATTTTCTGCACAGGTAAGACAAATGCGTAATAATTATAGTTTTTATTAAAGAGTCAGAAGTCGCTAAATCTATGTAGTAAGGCTATGCAAACTCCGCTGTAGAATATAGCCAAATTCTTTGCCCAGATAGTTTGTTTGGGCTTACTGTAGAGCGATTGATGGCTTCACTTGGCAAACCAATTTTTGTAATAGTTTTTGCCTGGTAGCATCTCCATCTTCTTCTTAACTCTATGTGGGCAAGTGATGTATGACGAATCGAAATGGTTCGATCGGAATTTGAACGCTCTTTCGAATTGGAGAATTCCGTTGTTTCGATTCTTCTTTCAGTGTAATTGCAAGCTACAGTTTTTAATGCCCGTTTTGGCAACACTCGCCAAACAATTCGTATTTTCGATATTTTTTAAACTTTTTAACGGTTCTTCGAGGGACGTTTGGAAAAAATGGAGTAAAAAATATTATTTTCAATTTTGTGATGGGGAAGAAAATGTTGGCTCTGCTCTTCTTTTTTATGGATTTCGCTCAAAATGATGTATAACAAAAACGTTTTGTGTTATACGTATGGCGCAGCAGTTTTTTTCCTAAACTGGGTAAGGATTTTGAAATTGTCAGGAAGTAGATAGTATATCACATAGTTTAAGGACATAACACAGACATATGAATATTGTATTTACTCTCTGAAAAAACACTTAAACGTAAACAGAATGCTTTTAGCAAAAGTCAATAAATGTTATAAACACGTTAATATTTATTTCCATGTTTATTAATTCAAACAAGTTGGTTTGTTACAGAATCTGTCACTTAAACCGCTTCAACACAACATTTGTATTCAACAGGAAACACTATTTATACACCACAGAAAGAAATTCACCAAACAGCGCCTTTAGCTAGTTGTAATTCCAAAATTAACTAATTTCTTTAATCTTCTTTTGCAGATTTAATAATTAATCTTTATCGTTTGCTAATTTTTTTTGAAGTTCGAACAATAATGATATATTTTTTTAATGAATATATTTTAGTAGCCACCAGTTTACAGTTCGAAAAATAAATTAATAAAATTGATGCGTTAAAAATAAAAGCGAAACTTTGCATATTCTTTATGCAAAGTTAGAATTCTTTATGCATCTTTTTTCATACATATATAAAGAATCGTCAAAATAACTCTATTGTGATATTACAACAATCCAAATTGAATTATATCCATAGATAACATAGTTAAAGTATTAGATTGGCAGATCACGTGACCTCCAATGCTAACAAAGGTATGCGCATGGATGCCAAAATAAGAGAGCAAAATTGCCAGTGTTGCTGCCACTTTAAGGAGAAAAATACTACAAAAAAATACCATTTAATTCTAAAATTTCAACAAAAAAAATATCGTAAAAATACTAGCTGCATTTTGGAATCTTTTTAGTGACTTTAAATCGTTTTCTAGTATTTTTTTAAATTTTAGAATTAAGTGGTATTTTTTCGTAGTATTTTTCTCCTGAAAGTGGCAGCAACACTGGCCATTTTGCCCTCTTAAAAAGCCTCCATGCGCGTCCCGTCGTTAGCATTGGAGGTCACGTGATCAGCCAATCTAATACTTTAACTATGATATCTATGATTATATCACATAAATAAATATTCTTTCAAAAGTTTTTATTTTTATTTTAAATAACGTTTCTCGTACGTTTAACGAAATGGCAACAGTGAAAACATTGAATAAATAAATTTGGCTAGTTTCATTTAAATTTTATTTCGACAATAATTATTACTTATCGTTTGCAAAAATTAATCTATATTTTAAAGAATAAATATGTAATATTCCTCGCTTTTAAATAGAATGAAAATATTTCATATCAACATACGAAGAATCTCGTAGTGAAATATATTTGGCGTCATTTCAAACTGATCGATGCCGCAAAAATAAATTTATTTTAATTTATTGTCTAAAAGAACGCTAAATTTTTTGACGTATCACACTTGTCCGTAGCATTTGTAGTTTGGGCTATGAAAGTGGGTGACGGACGGACAGACAGATGGACTGATCTATTATAATACCTTCCACTTTTTACGTTATAAACGTAGTGTGGAAACTAAAAGCCTAAATAAGCTATAAATTGAAATATAATTTATAGATATATTGTTAAAAAATTATTAGCAAACTTAGGCATTAAATAATTACACAAATTTTAAACTTTTCAAACAAACCATTTCTAAAATGAATAAATATTAAAAGCGAACGATCTCATATTTCCAGACCGGACTTTATCAAGTTTAGCTGTTCTTTAGAAGATACGTTTAGCCATTTTGTCGATGATTTTTTATATTATGCTAGTTAAGTAATAATTGACCTTAATGGCATAAGAGCATTTTTAAGTATTCATTAATTAAATTTGAAAAGTCAATTAGATAACTTAAGTTTCTTTTTTAAATATCATTTAAATCTTTTATATGTTTAAAAGATATGGCAAAATTAATGAATGATAATAAAAAATAATATTATCCTAAAAATAATCTTTAATTAAATTTTTAAACGGACTTTATTCATTAATGATTCAGTAAAAATAGGATTTCTGCTTCAAACACTTGAAATGATATTAGTGTATAGGTTTGCTTATTCCAGACATGAAAGATAAAGGGTAAAGGGGGGCTCTGTGAGCCTAGAACTGCAACCAGAGGTCTATTGTACTGTCCCATGGAAATAAAAATAAATCCCTGCCTTTTTATGAAAATACTTATATTCCAGACATAAAACAAGTAAAGGTTATTTAGCAATAAAATGTATCATTCAAATGTATTTTTTATCGTTGTAGTATGCATCATATAATTTTAAAATTTATAATTTGGACTAACGACATAAATTAATCAATAGAAAACATATGAGAATAAAATTTAAGATTAAAATTTAGTTTTATAAAAGTTTCATTATTATTAATTTGACAAACATGAACATTATGGGTTTTAATCATAACTCTCTAAATGATTTAAATGATTTAAAAATAATTATTATGAAAAATACTGTACATTTGTACTGGCATTTAATCCTGCTGTTGTTTACTTTTGTATTCCGAGGTTGCTAATTTATGTGAGTTTTCTTTTGTTTGCCTGAACAGGATTGTTTTCCTGCTTGGACAACATTTATACAGCAATGTATTTCTTTTTGTTTGAATTATAAAGATTATTATTTTATTTCATCTTTTACAGATTATCAAATCTTTTTTACAGATATTTTTTTATGTTAAAGGAATTTATAGACCAATTTTTTTTTCAGAATTGTAAAAACCACTACTAAAAACTAAAAAACCTGAACCCACTACAAATTCCGCGATCGAAAAAAGCCCTTCTTTCGAAACTTCACTTTTTGATTGATCCAGGTCTTTTATCACTACTTCCCCTCCCATTCCTTGCCACGAATCTTTTATTTATTCACTCTCTCGACTTCCTAGACTAATACAACACTCACCCTTGGGATATCGTGACCATATGATGAAAACAAGGAGGTTTGAAAGAGAAGGTTTGCATGGCGAGATTTTCTATGAAGCCGTCTGAATGTCGCCAAATTTTTTTTAAAAAATGAGCCCAAACAAGCCGAACTTTCAATGATATTTCAACTAGAAATTATCTATTTTGTTCGTTAACAGACAGAAATTTAATGGTAAATAATAATGTTATCTTGGTATTCAGAAATATTCAGAAAACATCTTCAACTTTGAGCATGAAACATGATAGGATTCACGAATTAAACAACTTAGATTATTGGCGCAAATAGTTCATTTGTAGGTACAAATTTTACACGCAAAGACTACCGAAACATGAAATTTTTTTACCTACAAATAAAATTTGTGCGCCAATAATCTACGTTGTGAATCCTTTGTGAATCTTATCGTCTATCTTGGTATTATAGGGTTCTAATTCTGTAAAATTAGGAATTCATACCAATTAGTTCTCTAACAGTTCTAGGTTTTGCTTCTATACAGGATTCTAGTTTTACAAGACTCTTTAATTTCTCTTCCCACGTAAGATTCAAAAGGTTTGTTATTAATTCTAAATATTAAAACTATTTTGTCATGTCATAGTAAAATTACGGTACAAGTAATAGAATCGAATCAAATAGAATCGAAATCGTAATAGAATCAAATAGAATTGAATTGAAGAGTATCGTCGCTATGCAAAAACGTGATAAAATATCTGTAATAAATAATAAACAGAAACATATTAAAAAGCGGCAAATAGTGTGCCAAGCTTAATTTGGGCTTACTTTTAAAGCAATTGATAGCTTCACATTGCGTTCGAATTTTCAACTCAACGGCATCTATATTTTTTTCTTACTTACTTGGATTAAATTGACATCTATGTGGTCAAGACGAATCAGGTTGCAGAAATAAGGATGAAAAGGCGCCAGAGTTCTTACTTCCTCCCATGGGTAAGGTGCCCATGGGAGGAATCCATATAGCCTTGATTTTCAGAAGTTTATCTGTTTAAAAAGATAAAAAATACTTGTAACATTAGTCTCAAATAAATACTAAAACGCTTTAGAGATATTTTAGGTACTAAAATGCAGTTTAGAGGTTTTCATAGGATTTTTTTAAGTAATGAAAAAGTATTGTGGGCTTTCTTTTTAATTTATTTTCATTTATATATGAAAATGTAATGAAATTTATTGTTATTATTTTTAAAAAAATCATTGATTATAAATTTGTAGCAAGGTATAAATTATGAAACATTTATTGACTGAAAAAATAAAAATCTTGTAGAAATTTATAATTCGAGCAAAATTTGCAGCATGTAATTAAATACTTTTCTCTATAAAAGAAACTTTTATTTGTGAAATTTATAATTTTTATATAGTATTTTCAAGTATTAATTATTCAAGATATGTAACAGAATTTTCAGGGCCATTAACAGCAAACTTTTGTATATAAGACTGGTGCACGTTAAATATGTCAGGGTTCTGAGTCCTGACTGGGTGTACGTTGAGTTGGATGTGAGCTCAATGACAGTGGTTCTAATAATTCACAATTTGTTTATAGGATTAAAAATATCTTATTTAAAAAAATATCTAATTAATTAAACTTTTTTATTGTTGTAATACTGTAGTACTTGCCTACTTAAATTACTATTTATGTGGTATTCTATACAAATCTAATGTATTGTGTCAATTCTAATGACGTTTTATGGTGTAAAAGAATTTATATTGGAATGCTCTGTTAAAATATAGATTAAAAAATAAGAAGCATAATCCATTTAAAATGTGTCAGTAATTCATAAATTTTGAACAAGAAGTCTCCAAGCCTTTCTTCTATTCTGAAACTCCATTACATTTTTAATGAAACTTTCTGTGCCATTCCTTTCTGTCAGACAATAAACTTTTAAGGCGTTTTCTCTATTTCCGGATCCGCTCACAGAAAAGTTCATCAATGTAGCTTTTAAAAGAACATGAATACTTTACTCAAACGGCAGTTGGTCGAAATTACACTTTTTTTTTTAACAAAATACCTTACGTTTTAAAAGGTGTCTCCTCGCGTGATTGCAAGGTTATTCTTTTTAAGATAAAAAGTGTCTTTTTGTAGTTTATTTTTAGCTTGTATCTACAGTTCATTTTATTTCAAAACAGTTATGTGGATTCTATTCAAAGGAAATTTTGTTTCTATCTGTAATAGATTCTGTCAAAGAAAAGCTTTGAATTCGTGTGTTGTATGATGTCTTTAAATATTTGCAATTTATCAAATCATTTATGCAGTCAAATAATTTAAAGAACATGAATACTTTACTCAAACGGCAGTTTTTCGAAATGACACTTTTTTTTAAAATAAAATACCTTACGTTTTAAAAGGTGTCTCCTCGCGTGATTGCAAGGTTATTCTTTGTAAGGTAAAAAAAAGCGTCTTTTGTAGTTTATTTTTTTAGCTTGTATCTACGTTTTATTTTATTTCAAAACAGTTATGTGGATTCTATTCTAAGGAAATTTTGTTTCTATCTGTAATAGATTCTGTCAAAGAAAAGCTTTGAATTCGAGTGTTGTAGAATGTTGTAAAATATTTTCAATTTATCAAATCACCTATGCCGTCAAATAATTTAATCAATTATCGCTTAAATTTGTAACTTTTCGTTTATTTTAGTTTCAAGAAAATATCCTTTATTGGTAATGTGGGGTATTGACTAAATTTTTATGACAATAGTGTTAATTATAAATAAAGTTGTTGATTATACAAGGATAATTAAACTTGAACGCACGTAATTTTTAATATTTTTTATCTATTTTTTTTATCTGAAATAAGTTTTTAAAATTAGTTATATTTTATTTTTATTTAACTGTCATCTTTTTATTCTAAATATTCTTTTTAAAAGATTGGAATATAGGAATTTAATTGTGAGGATTTCGTTTTTCCGTCGGTACCCACTTCCAAATTCCATTCTAATAAACCGATATTAAAAATTCTTTTTTTAGAAAGATCTGATTATATGAGATTAGATTATATAAAAGACCTGTCATTTATACTTTGTGTGTGTCATTTGAGGGATTTTGTCCCTCTGTACCGTACGCTTTAAAAATAATTTTTGTTTGAAGGTATGACTTTATAGATCTATCTAATGGTTTTTTTGTCCTTGTGTATATATACGCTTCTTTGTACGCTTGTCATCCGCATATATATATATATATAATATATATATATATATTATATATATATATATATATATATATATATATATAATATATATATATATATATATATATATATATATATATATATATATATATATATATATATATATATATATATATATATATATATATATTATATATATATATATATTATATATATATATATATATATATATATATATATATATTATATATATATATATATATATATATATATATATATATATATATATATATATATATATATATATATATATATATATATATATTTTTGATATTAGATACGTATATCATTACTTTGTCCGTTTGTCTATAGGTACTCTAAGAGAACTCGGTAATATCACTATTATCTAGAACTTGTAATGCTATTATTAATAATATTCCTTTTTTTACAAACTCTCTATCATAATCATTGAGGTTTATGTTTCCTTAACTTTTTAGAAACATTTATCCTCTCAAAGAGTAATTTATTATAAGAAAGTAAAAATCTATTTTTAACTGTGTACTTCATTCTACAAAATTCCCATTTCTTATTTTATAGCTTCATCATGACAACCGGAGCACCGAATATTTTCTACCTTAAACAGCATTCCCAATCCATCGAGCAACGTAATTTCCCCCATGCCTATTAACTCCCCTAAACATCGAGTTATTCCCGATGAAATCGAAGGTTAATTTCATAATGACCTTGGAACTATACAGAATCCTAAAATAGTTCTTCTGGAACATCGTGGAAGGGGTAGTCGAGAGAAATCGGTTTTAATCAATGCGATTGGGGCATTCGCTTCCTGATAGTTTGCTGAAGTGGAACCTCCTAATAATAAAAAAAATCTCCCTCGTGTGCTTCCTTGTTATTGGATTAGCGGGAATAAACATCGAATCAAAAAGCTAGTTGATCCAGGACTTTGGCGGAATACGAAAGTTTGTTTTTGCAGCTTTTGCGAATTTTAATTTGCGACCCCAATTTCCGACCGAGTTGGGGAAACTCGAGTTATTCGTACAATTACCTGGAGAGTTTTTTTCTTCAGGTAAGTTAAGTCTTTTGGGTTAGTTGAGGAAATTGTAACATTGAAATATTTAATGAAAAACTCGCCACTATTAAAAATATATCGTACTTGGTTTCACCAAAAAAAATCATAGTAGCTACAAAGGTTGTGTGATGAAATATTTCAATATATGTATGAAAAATTTACCGGTTTTTTTTAGGTTAAACCATTTTTTAAGTTTTTGTTTCAAAAATCTTAAAATTAATTAACCAAATTCTAAAAATATGGTGAAACATTTTACCAAACAGCCGTTGAAGCTGGTATGAACCAATTTTTGTTGGTGAAACGTAGCATAAAATTATTAACTGTGTACCCAGTGCTAAACACGTGTACGTAAATCTTTAGAAATCAGTCGTTTTGAAATTTGCATCATGAATTTTAAATCATTTTTATCTGCCTAATGAGAGTTTTCTATCGAGTTTAATAACACTAAAAATATAAAACTGTTTATTGGCAAATGTGTAAGATGCATTTTTGTCAAAAGCCATTTATGTAAATTGAGTTGTGGACATAGTGAAGGGATTTTAATGAGTTTTTTACGGAAGGAAACGGAAGGATGTTTGTAACTTGTGTGGGTTAATAAAACGTTTTATGCTTTTTATTAATTTTCCTAACTAAATTTTGGTTTTCTTTCTTGTAATAAAAAAACAATTGAATTGTAGCATAGATAATTGTGTTAGAAAATTGATAACATTTTACAGAAGGGTTTTTTCATTTTTCCACCGTGAAGCATGGATTTATTTACGGATATATACTAATATGTTGCATTAATGAAAATACGATATAAGCTATAAAGAAAATCTATAGTAATTTTACATTTCATAATTTATGGGAGAAAGTTACATCGGAGAAGTCAGTAGCAGAAAATGGACTAAAGATTGAAATCAAAACATAAGAAACGACAATATTCAAACAACGAAATTTATTGCAATAGATTTTTTTTGCATAAGATGACATTGTGAATATTGCATGTTTGTACATTTTTGAAATTTATCTGGAAAACAAATTACGTAAAGAACAACAAGATTAACTACGTTTTAACAATTTTGTTTTATAAAGTTTCACCATCATATAATGCATTATAATGTTTTATAATGTTTAAATAAAATTTCTGTCAATAACATTTGTTATGACATTGGTTTTTTTTCCCTGATATATATCAAGCTAAACAGGAAGCGGAAATTAATAACTTTTTCATTTTTATACATTAGAAGTAAAAAAGGCTTAAATATTAAAACGCCTGTATCACAACATTTAAAACGCTATCAAGTGCTCTGTAAAACTTGTTTTACTGTGCATAGACTTTTGTAACAGAAAAACCAAACTTCCTGAAGAACGGGTTTTACCACACTTCGTCCCTATAGTGTAAAATAACACACTTTACACGTTAATTCATACACAAATGATTTTTTTACTTTAACAAAAATTAATCTGAATATATGGTTTGGTATAAAAAAAAGCATGTGCTAATACGTTACAGCTATAGGAAACTCTGTTTAGTTTATTGAGTTGGTTCTGGGTGTTTTGGCGTATTTTATCATTAGGGTTGCTAAAATAATAACTATAATAACTATACACATTACGAAAAAAAAAGTTTGTTACATACGAATATATTCTCTGTTTGTCAACAAATTTTATTTCTCATACAGCTAAATAATATATTCTAGAGCAGTATCCAATGTGTTGTTTTCTCTGAAGCATCTGAAGAATTTGAATTACATTCAAGAGATAATGGAATAGTCTATTTTTAGCTGCTTTCTTTGTTGATGTAGTCTTGTATATTGCCCTTAAAGAGTAAACATAAGTATTCTAATGTATGTAAGAGAACTCCAACTATCTGAATAAATTGTGCAAGTAACTATCAGAAAAGCAAATATTTGGGTAATCAGATATTTCCGAAAAAGTTTTGTATTTTAATTTACTAATGCACGTCTGTTAAAAAAATAGGCTTAAATATATTGTCAATCAAAAAGAGCTGTTAATTCACTGAAAAAGCAACATTTTCCTTCGCCAAGCCTAACTATGAAGGAATGGTTGGGACAGAATGATACTACTGGTATTCTAATACTTAGGGTTCGGATAATTGGAGTTCTGCTTTTTATGCAACCCTTAATAACGATGAATACAATGAATACTTTTGCAAATGTTTATTTCATCTGATAAATTTTACAACAACAAATTCAAACCAATTAAAAACAAGTAGGTTTGTTACAGAATCTGTCACTTAAACCGCTTCCACACAACATTTGTGCTCAACAGGAAACAAACTATTTATACACCTCAGAAAGAAATTCGGCAAACAGAGCCTTTAGCTAGTTGTAATTAAACATTTAAACGATAAAATAATTTATTTTCATTAATCTTCTTTCTCAGATTTAATAATTAGACTTTATTGTTTGCTTAATTTGTATGAAGTTTGAAGAATAATAATGTAATCTTTTTTTAATAAATATCTTTGTGTCGTCACAATTTCCCATTTACATTTCTTTCGAAAATTCAGTCATTTATCGTTTGTTAAATTAATTTACAGTTCGAAAAATATATAATTAGTGCAATTGATGCTTTAAAAATAAAAGCGAAACTTTGCATATTTTTTATGCCAAGTTAGAATTCTCTATGCATCTTTCTTCATACATCTATAATAATAAAAGAAAGAGTCTGTCTGTCTGTGTGTGTGTGTGTTATCGGATCGTAAAAGACCTACTTATACTGCCCTCAGAAATTCGAAATTTTTAAGATAGATTCCCTTTAATACTAACGTGTGCACCTGAGGCTTAGTTTTTTCATATTTGTTCCATTTTTGAAGAAAATTCGAATTTTCTGAAAAAAATACACCACTTTCGCTCAAATCCGATCATTTTTTTCTCTTTCCTGATGCCATCGGCTGAAAAATTAATAAAACTTTTAACGAAAACATTTAAAATTCAAATGTTTATTTTATTCTTTTGCCATTACTTTATAAAAATTTAATTCATTATTTGAAAAATTGATTTTTCTGTTGACTGCATGTATGCATATTTAAGCAATAAATGTATAGTTAAGCTATTACTGAACAGATGTATTAAACCTTCCACACAACATTTGTGCATCAACAGGAAACAAACTCCATTTATACACCTCGAAAATTCGCCAAACAGGCCTTTACTTTTAATTAAACATTTAACGATGAAATTTATTTTCAGTAACTTCTTGTCTAGCTTATAATTGACTTTATCGTTGCTATTTGATAATGAAGTTGAGATAAAATGTATTTTTTTTATAGATATCTTGTGTCGCACAATTTCGCATTTAACATTTCTTTCGAAATTTCAGTCATTTATCGTTTGTAAAATTAATTACAGTCGAAAAATAATAATTAGTGAATGGCTTAAAATAAAGCAAAACTTTGCATATTTTTTTATGCCAAGTAGAATTCGTGTATGCAATTTCTTCATATATAATAAACCATAAAAAGAACTCTATTGTGATATTACAACAATCCAAACTGAATTATATCACATAAATAAATATTCTTTCAGAAGTGTTTATTTTATTTTAAATAAAGTTTCTCGTACGTTTAACGAAATGGCAACAGTAAAAATATTGAATAAAAATGGAATTTGCATGTTAATTCCATAATTTCAATGTAGATAAAAAAAATTTAGTTATTTAAATTTTAAATAAACTTCTAATTTAAATTTTTTTAATGAAATTTCGAATGTAGCCTAATCTGATTTTTTGCTTCAAAATGACGTATTCCACTTGTCTGTGAGACTTGTGGTTCTTTCTGTGAAAGTGGGTGACGGACAGACAGACAGACGGACAGACGGACGGACAGACAGACGGACTGAACGATTATAAAACCTTCCACTTTTTACGTTATAAACGTAGTGTGGAAGCTAAAATGGAAATACAGAGAGCTCCGTAAACCATATACATTTATTATATCAAAAACCGTTTGTAAAAATATTCAATACAGCCGGAGCAATTTGGCTTAGAAATCTTATTTTTCCCATTTGATTAACACAAAAAGGCACACAGGTTGTGTCTGTTCTCTCAAATTTCCTCTTAAAATTCTACCAATACTTTTTGTCCGTTACAGACATTTTCCTGCTTACATCAAAGTACATATTAGTGTAAATATTGCCTATTTGAATTTATCTATTCTTATCTAAAGCCTGTGTTCTAAAAGAATGTTTCACATACGCTTACCAAAGTGCACATCAATGTAAATCATGTCCATTTTAACTTAAAAGCATCTCTAACAATGTATCTTTTTGCACCCTAGATCGGCGCTTCCTGTTGGCCAATGCCCAGGTGGAGCACTTCCCGATCATCTACACCAACGACGGGTTCTGCGAGCTGGTGGGCTACTCGCGGGCCGAGCTCATGCAGCGGCCGGCCACCTGCGACTTCCTGCACGGCCCCCTCACCAGCTCGCAGGCCGCACACACCATCCGAGAGTCCCTCGACACGTGCCTGGAGAAGCAGCTCGAGATCATCTACTACAGGAAAGACGGTACGTGCTGCATGCACACATTCACTCAATATATAGGCTTGAACTTACACTGTTAACATTTATATGCGCACAGTGTTAACCCTCTGAGAGATACAGACGTATAAACCGTCACCTAGCCTTCGGGTTTTCCAGCAACACACATCATTAAAAAATTAATTAAATAATTTTATTAAATTTTAAAATTTAAAGCATTTTGGAGCATTTACAAGCTTCTACTACAGAAATATAATTTTTTAAAAATGTAAGGAATTAAATTTTTGGTTAAAAATTTTACTCTCATTCATCGAAAACAAGTTTACACTTCAGCCAATTTGCTTATCCCTCAGAGGGAGAGTGAAATCCTCAAAAACGAATCACAGGATGTTCTAATTTTATAATGGGAAAATTCCTGGTACTCGTTTTTGCAGGAAATACGGTACGTTGCATACTCAAACACACAATATCGATCTAAATTAAAATACACACACTGTTAAAAGTGAAACTCTAAACAACGGGCAAGAGGATTTTTCATTTTATAGTGAAAGAGCAATCTTTAATAATTATAATCTACAACAGTAAAGACGATGCGTTGCATACTTACTCAGTCCCTCAATATCCCTTTTAGCTAAAATATGCGTATACTATTACAAGTGAACTCTCAAAAACGAGTATCAGGATGTTCTTGTTTTATACTGCGGTCCTGCAGAGATCATCTACCACCATAAAGACGGTACACTGTATATTAACTAAAATGCGTACAATGTTAAAAGTGATACACTCAAAAATGAGTTCCAGGATGTTCTTATTTTATAATGAGAGCAATATTCTAAAGGAAAATACTTCAAATCTCAAATTTCAGGTCATACATCGTAAAATTCAACAACTTCAAATATCCTAAACACCTACTCGCTGTTAGCGATGGGATGGCTCAGGTGGACTACGCAATGTGTTAGGGTTAGCGTGGTTCCTCGAATTATGGGTTTGAGCCCTCGAAGAGGATATAATTTTTTTTCTCAATTATTTTTAATGGGAACATGCATATTCTAAAATTGAAGAGCCCAATTTTAACAGTGTACAGAAAAGTCATGATCCCATTCATATACTAGCTTAAAATTCAACAACTTCAAATAGCCTAAACACCTACTCACTGTTGCCGATGGGATGTCTCAGATGTATTACGGAATGTTTTAGCGTTGGCGGGGTTCCTCGAATAGGGGGGTGGGTTCAACCTCGCGTCGGAGATGTCATTTTATCTCAATTATTTGAGAACGTGTATATTCTTAAATTCGAAAACCCATTTCTCACAGTCATGATCCCACTATCTAAAAAACTGCGTAACGTTATCTTCATTTTTGGGTGTAACGTTACATCAATTTTGGAGTACGCTTACTAAACTTAAAATATATGAGGAACATTTCACAAGACGCTGGGTAAAGCGGGGAAACCTTCTACAAGCCGAGTGCATGTGCAATGACAAACATAAGGAGGAAAAGAAGTTAAATTTCACTATAATTTTTAAGCAGCATTGATGCCACTTCTTTTTTAACTCATTTTTTTGGAATAACCATACTATATTTTGTAGTGCAAGATTACTCAGCTTTGGTGTAAGTTTACACTGCTTTGTGCTGTAACTTCTTGGTCTTCATTTTATTGCACCGCTTAAGGGACAAAATACTGTAGTAATAATACTGAATAATACTGAGTAAACTTTTTCCAATCCGAGATTTGAACCCTGGATCTGCGGCTAATCGCTACAACTTAAGCCACTGAGCTTCCAAATTGTTAACTAACTTACATTAAAACAAACTTAAAACACTTAAAATAATAAAGTTTAAATAAAATAACAATTATAAAACGAAAAGATCAAATTTCTATTTTTATTACAATAGCATTTATGTTTTCCCATAGTTGTAAAGCGAATCTATATATATAAAAGAAAGTCGTGTTAGTTACACCATTTATAACTCAAGAACGGCTGGACTGATTTGGGTGAAAATTGGTGGGGAGGTGGCTTAGGACCAGGAATAGGCTATAGGATACTTTTCATTCGAACCCAAAGGGTGTAGGAGTACAAAACGTGAGCTGATTTCCCCATAGAAATAGCATTGTAAGATTAGAATTTATACTTTTTAATTCAATTTAAAGAAATTTCAGCGCGTTCAGAGTGAACGAAAATTAAAAACGAAAAAAAAAAAAAAAAAGAGCACGTGGGTTAAATTTTCTGGATTTTTATTTGAATATCAGTATTTTATTTGTTGATTTTAAATCTCTATTTTATTTATGGTGGATCTGCTTTCCTCGACTAGATTTTAATTATGTTTCCGAATTTAATTTAATTGATGTTTACAAATAAGAAATGAAGATATGAAGGAATATATGTTAACCTAAAGAATCGTGGCCGGATTTGGCAAATTTTCAAAAATGTCGCCAAGTCGAAATGATAACAAACCCCGGCACTTGCCGAGATGGTTGCCATCTCGAAATTACTAAAAATACTACCTAATTTCAAAATGGCCGACTTAAAACAACGGAAAAATTCATTAAATTGCAGACCAGATTTATAAAAAAAGCGGAACTTTAAAATGCCGAAGAATTGATTTAAAAAAAGTAATTAATTATTTAAAATCATTAAGCATCTAATTAATAAAATATTAGTATAAGAAAATTTCAGAATAAATTACATGCGTTTAAAATTTAAATAGATTAATATTTAGAAATTGTCAATGCAATTGCTAATTTCGCCAAAGTTGCCATCGGGGTTACCAGATTTGGCGTAAAATTGCCGGTCACGATTCTTTTGGTTAACCGGAATATATTCGGCATAAATAAGGAGTTTGTACTTTATAAAACTTTTCCAACCATACAAGAAGATGAATGTCTGTTTTGTTTTCTGATGTTAAGATGGCGTAATGGTCGATTGAATTTTGGCGTTTGGCGAAGTTGAAAATTTAACGTAGGGTAGCTATTCCCATCCAGTTTTATGGGTTAGGGTTAGTTTGAATTATTATCGCATTAAAGTTACACACGAATGCTATTAGAAACGGGAGTCGTAATTTAGAACCACAGTCAAGTGACGAGCCGACACGTGAGTAGGTACCCAATGCAACTTTTAAAGGCGACATCGTACGCAGCGTTGGGAATTTGGAGGAAATTTAAGTGCACTGTCTCTACACGGGGTTATTATTCTTCGAACATATTTTGGCTGCGAGAGCCGTTTATAGGTCGGCAGTTATTTTGGCGATGCCCGGACCTGAACCTGGGACCTATCGCATGCAAGACGAAAGTTTTTACCAATTGGGTCCTCCAATCCTATCGAGTTGTATGAAATATGAAGTGGAATGTTTACCACATTTGGGCAGTTTCGTTTTGCGCTAATTGTGAAATAGAAACAGGCCATTATATCATGTAGCTGTTCTGGCAATTTGAACAGGGGCCTATGGGAAAGACCTCAAACTCCTGGAAGGGCCTGGATAAAATCAACCCCTTATATCAGAATGGCAGGAGATTATAATATCCTGATGGAGTACACCAGTAGTGGAGGGATCAATTGGTATAAAATAAAAGTTTACATAATAAAAACTACTAATTTGGGTTATTAAGGGTACACCCGTGCAACGCCGAGTTTATAAAGCTAGTTATATATAACATGTACGAATGAAGCAGTTTTGTTCTTTATAGTCAGGTTTTTCTGCTATAAAAGTACATGCACAGTAAAAAGACTTTTACAGAATAAATTTTACTTAAAGTAGGCAACAGTGAAATAGACATGCAGGGGAAACTACAGAATATTTTGAAAGAAATAAGCGTGCTGAACATGAATATCAAACTGAAAAAGGTTTTATAGGTCAAGCTTTAGGCATATTAATTTTTTCCGTAAAAATGTCTTTTTTTTTTAAATTAACGATTCTTATGTTTTTTAAATGCTTAATTCGAAACTTTTTTCCGTTGATTTCTACCTCCTGTGGTTTTGTGACAATAGTTTTTATTTTAAAATGTTGCATTTTTGCGTTTGTTTGTGGATTATAATAATGAAAAAACATATTTACAAAAACAGCTTCTTGATAAAAATTAATTTTTAGAGTACCTTAAAACATAAAACAGAATGCGTTTTTCTATTATAGGCCCTAGTTTACTTATAAAAATCCGGCTATCGCTTATTAAAACGAGTTTTCCAGTAAATCGGTATAAAAACTTTCTTTTATAATCCCGTGCAAAAAATCCCTCTTACTCAAGCCAATAATCGTGTGAAAAGTCACGTACGCTTCTAAGAAATCAACTGTGCAAAAGGAACTTTTAAGCACAAATGTGAAAAAGTAGCTTTTTCCACAGTTTCATCCAACGCTGAACCTACATTTTTCACTTGATAATAAATATACCATATTAAGCACCAGAAGAAATTGCATTTTAAATTTTGATAACTATTAAGTAACGTTAAAATCATCACAAAAAATTATGAATGCAAGTTAAACGTTATAAAACTTGGAGACATTTATTTCATCTTTGATAAAATACTTTACGTTGCATAAATCGATAAAGCCTATTTTTTTTAACTCATTACGTATTTTTTAAATAAAAATTTGCTTTTTTATATGCCATCAGAAATTAAACGTGCAACTATATTATCTGTATATATAATACTCTTATACGGAACCCAAATTTCCTTATATTTATATCTCTGGAATGGAACAATCGAAATGACAAAAATACTATATTTCAAAATGGCCGACTGAAAACAACAAAAAAGTGTTTGAACCAACAACTTTGGATAAATTAATAGTTTAAATTTAATATGCATATATTGGAGTTTAAATTTGAAAATTTAAAATTATAATATCTATCGACTGAACTTCCAAACGCTTGTTAATAAAAAAGGAAAATTAAAGCCACTATATATGGTAATAAACACTACATATGGTAGTAAAACATTCATAAAGTAATTAAAACCAAATGCAGCTACCAAACATCATGGTAATGAAACATATTTTTCTAGTAATTTTACCATAACTCATACCAAACCGATACTGGTGAAAACTACATTTTTTGGTGTTCCATATGAGCCATAGAAATACGGTTAAATATACCAGATTCTGGTAGTTGGACTAGAATTTTTTTTTCAGTGTACGGAGCTTATTAGTACTATAATTGGCAATCCAGCCATCTAGTACTATAATTGGCAATACCAGCCCATCTAGATTATAATAAACTAGGGGTCACGACCCCTTCTCGCTATCGCTCGCCAACCCCCGATATGATCCATTTGTAAATAAATTGGAAACCCGTGGTAGCCGTCAACGCTTAGAAACTATGTTTAAAAACAATTTTTCTTTTCCCTTTTTTTTATTAACAATAGTGTTACCAAAACGAATAGTAAGGTTACTAATTGAATGGTTTAAGTACCTGGTATTCTGGTTTTATTACTAGAAATACCATTACCATACAATTACGTTTTTTTTGCAAGAATTTTTTTTTTCAGTGTAGGTCAAATGTTCATTTCATTATAGTGAGTAAACCTTGTTAAAATTATCCCAAAATCCTGCTATAAGCTCTCTTTTTTCAAAAATATAGATTTTATAGATGTTTCAGATTACGATATAAATTTGCTTTTTAAAAATAATTTTCTAAATGTCCTTAATCCAAAACCTTTTCGATCCATGCACTTTAAAATTTGCAAAAACTAATTTTTACACTTTAAAGTGTCACAAATATATGCTATACACATTTGTTCTTCATTTAATAAGGTACTCTGCAATAAAAGAATGTGCATAGAAAAACAGGTTTCTTGAAAATTTTATGATTATAAGCCTAAGGTAAGCGAGATACGCGCCTAAGATGGGCAAAGTTGGGACACATTTATACATGAGGCACCTTAATAAACCATTTCTACTCCACGCTAGGTTATTGCAGGACGTTTTACAGCAGCATTAAAATGTATTCCGGATTTGCAGTGGCAACTTTAAACTTTTGTAAACACAAATCTACTGAGAACCTTGTCGTGATACAGTAAATTGTTCAAATATACGAGGAATTAAATCTATATAAATAACAGAAAGTCGTGTTAGTTACACTATTTATAACTCAAGAACGGCTGAACTGATTTGGCTGAAAATTGGTGGGGAGATAGCTTAGAACCAGGAGAAGGACATAAGATACTTTTTATTCGAACGCAAACGGGTGTAGGAATGCAATACCTGAGCCAATTTCTCCATAGGAATAGCCTTGTAAGATTAGAATTTATATTTTTTATTTCAATTTAAAAGAAATCAGCGCGTTCAGCGTGAACGAAACTATAAACACGTAAGAGCACGTGAGTTTAATTTGTAGGATTGTTATTTAAATATCATTATTTTATTTTATTTATTGAATTTAAATCTTTTGATTTTTTGGGGGTTTCCGAATTTAATTTATTTTATATTTACAAATGGTAAGAAGTGAAGATATTGCTACAATGTCTCATGACTTTAAAGGCGATAACTATTCTATATCTGATGAAAACGTGTAAGAAATGTTAATTCCCTGTACGTATAGCATACAAACTTTATGTTTGTGATATCCTTATGTCTATTTTGATAGAGTTATGACATAATGACCTATTGAATTTTTGCATTGGCGGCTTTTGGCAAAGTAAAAAAAGGTAGGGTAGCTCTTCCCATCCAGTTGTATGGGTTAGGGTAAGTTTGAATTATCGTCGCACTATAGCTATACACGAAGGCTATTGGCCACGGGCGTCTTAATTTAGAACCACAGTCAAGTGACGAATCGACACCTGAGTAGGCACCCAATGCAGCTTTTAAGGGCAACTTCGAACGCAGCGTTGGGACTTTTGAAAAATATGTAACGTGCACTCCCACCACATAGGCTATTATTTGTCGGACATTTTTGGCTACATTTGCCGCTTATAGGTCGGCAGTTATTTCGACGATGCCCGGACCCGAATATGGGACCTATCGCATGCGAGGAGAACACCTTTACCGACTGGGCTCCCCAGCCCTGTCGAGTGGTCGGATATGGAGCGTAATGTTTACCACATTTTGGTACATTTTCGGGTGTATAAGGGCAAATGTAAACTGGCCATTATATCATAGCTATTCTGGCGATTTAAACAGGCCTATTTGAAAGCCCTCTAACTTCTAGAAGGGCCTGGATACAATCGGATTTTTTTTTAAATTAATGCTGATATTAGAAAGGGAGGAAATTATAATATACCGATGGAGTGCTGACCAGTGGAGAAGGAATCAATTGGTATGAAATAAATGTTTACATAAAAAGAAACAATCACCGTTATTAAGGGTAGACCCGTGCAACGCCGGGTTTATAAAGCTAGTTTATAATAAATCGAAAATAAATTTTAATTGTACGAATTTCACTTTTGTTATACAACTGTTCCAGGTTTAAATAGGAATGATCACTTTATTTTTTACCCTCTGAGGAATTGAGACGTATAAACCCAATTTTTAATTTTTTTTAAATAATTTTATTTAATTTTAAAATTAAAAGTAAGTAGGACCAATTTAGTAATCACCGGACAACAGAAATATAATTTGTAAAAATTTAAGAAATCAAATTTTCAGTCAAAAATTTTAATTGAAATCTCATGCAGTGAGAACAAGTTTGCACTTCAACCAATTTGCTTATACTTCAAAGAGTTAAATAAAATACTCATTTACTTCCTCATGCTATTTTTTCGGTTGAATAAGGAATCGTTGGAATAGATAATCAAATTATATAAAATTACAACTTAAGACACATCGATACATCCAAAGAAATAATAATATTTTTTATCAGCCTCCCTACTTTAGATGAAACGTTTTTGTAAAATCAATGTCTATCAATAAAATAACACAATCATAATAATAATATATTATTCAATAATAAAACACATAAAATGATATTTCAAACAAGGTCAATTATTTCGTCTGAGGACTATTGATTAGTTTAGTCGCAAGGCACTTTTTGCATTTGACGTTAAAAAAAATAGTTTTATTGATTCAATGAATTAATAATTCTTTCGGGGCTAGTTACGTATACGTGCGACTTGGAAAGATGCCAGGTAAACAAATAATGTAATTTAAGTGGTTTCGTTATTGTTTTTTCGTAGTAGAAAGAATGGTTGTAGTACCCCTACTAAGTTTTGATTTTTTTTTAAAGTTATCTATCTAGAAGCTTCAAAATTACGGATTATACACATTTGCTGTTTTAATTTTTTGGTATTTTTTAAATTATTTTTTTAACAAAGGAAAAGACTAAAGAGTAATATCCCTGAAAAGTATCTATTTAACAGTCAAATGTTAAAAAGTAATAAATAAATTTTAAAATAAATTTTAATTTTAATATGATAACACCAAATATATTTTCTTTCTTAAATTTAAAAAAAAAAGTAGGTTTTGAACAGTAACTGTTACTTAGAACCGCTTCCACACACTATTTATACACTCTATTAAGTGAATCACCGAATACGGTCTTTAGCTTATTCTAATTTTAACTTGTAAACGCCATAATTAAATTTTCATTAATTTTTTGTCGTCGAAGTAATTAATAGTCTATATCGTTTGATCAATTTGTTTAAAGTTCAAAGAATTGTGATGTATTTTTTTCTGTTAAAATGGACTCGAAACTCGTTATAGTATCATTTTACTTTACATCATTTTGAAAATTAAAAATAGCCAAATTTTTTTGCGAAAAAAAAACCCCGTTATCTGTAACTTTCTTAATTAACAATTTTTAGTAGCCATTCCATTTCCCATTTTCATTAACTTTTTTTAGAAAACTTACTTAATATTATTTATAGTTTTTTAAATTAATTTGAAGTTCGAAGAATAAATATTTCGTAAAGTTGATGCTTTAAAAATAGAAACTTTACCTATTTTTTTATACAAAAAAGTTTGAACTATATCTGTATCTTTCTTAATACATATATAATGAACCAACAAAAGATCTCGATTATAATATACTAGCTTTACAAACCCGGGGTTGCACAGGTGTACCCTTATCCTTACTAACGGTGATTGTATTTTTTAAGTAAACTTTTATTTTATACCAATTGGTATCCCCTCTCCACTGGTCAGCACTCCACTGGCACCATTCTGATATCAGCATTAATTTTTTTAAAAAGGAGTCCGAATGTATCCAGGCTCTTCTAGGAGTTAGAGGGCTTTCCCAAAGTCTGTGTTAAAATTGCCAGAATAGCTATGATATATTTGCCAGTTTCTATTTGCACTACTACACCCGAAAATACCCAAAATCTGGTAAACATTCCACTCCATATTCGACCAATCGACAGGGCTGGTGAGCCCAGTCGGTAAAGGCGTTCGCCTTGCATGCGATAGGTCCCAGATTCGGGTCCGGGCATCGTCAAAATAACTGCCGACCTATAAACGGCCCATGCAGCCAAAAATGTCCCGTGTCCCGAATAATACCCCGTGTGGTGGGAGTGCAAGTTAAATATTTTTCAAAATGCCGTACGATGTCGCCCTTAAAAGTTTCATTTTGTGCCTACTCCCGTGTTGGCTCGTTACTTGACTGTGGTTCTAAATTAAGACACCCGTGGCCAATAACCCTCGTGTATAGCTCTAGTGCAACGATAATTCAAACTAATCCTAGCCTATACAACTGGATGCGAATAGCTACCCTACGTAAAATGTTCAACTTCACCAAAAGCCGCCAATGACAAAATTCAATCGGCTATTATATCATAACTGTACTAAATTGCCAGTTTAATAAACATAAAGTGCATACGCTATACGTAGACAATTGACATTTCTCAGAAGTATTCATCAGATCTAGAATAGTTATTGCCTTTACTGACATGAGACATTGTAAAAGTATCTTCATTTCTTATTATTTGTAAAAATCAATTAAATTAAAATCGGTGACAAAAAATATCTAACGATTTAAATTCAATAAATAAAATACTGATGTTTAAATAACATTCCTACAAATTAAACTCACGTGCTCTTACGTGTTTGTACTTAATTTTCGTTCACGCTGAACCCGCGGAGATTTCTTTTAAATTGAAATAAAAAGTATAAATTCTAATCTTACAATGTTATTCCTATGGAGAAATCGGCTCACGTTTTGCCCTCTTACACCAGTTCGCGTTTGAATTTCGAAAAATCGCTTCTTAAATGACGCCTACGATATAAAAAGAATTTTTTCCTAAAACTTGGTATCTGTACCTCCAGTAGTTTGGGCTGGGCGTTGATACGTGAGTCAGTCAGTCAGGACTTTGCCTTTTATCTATATAGATACTAAAGCGTCATTCCAAACTGATTTCCATCACATAAATAAATTTCCTTTAAATATCTCTATTGAAAGAAATAAAGTTTCTCGTGCTATTGTTGTAAGTGGAAATGATGATTTATTCTAATGAAAATGGATTTCTAATGCTTTTTAAATTATCATGTCTTTAATATCTTCTAATTTTGATACCCTGAATTTTTTGACGCATCACACTTGTCTGTAGCATTTGTAGTTTGGAATATGAAAGTGGGTGACGGACAGGTAGATGGACATAGCATTCCTATAAAATCGTATTTGTAAAAGCTTCAACTTTTAACGTTATAAACGTAGTGTGGAAGCTAAGGAAGTAGATTTGTAACATAATTTATCAGTTAAACAGCTTTTACACAACATTTGTGCTCAACAGGAAACAATCTATTTATACAATTTTGAAAGAAATTCGGGGAAATTTTTTGGAAAAAATTGAAATTTTTTGAAAAAAAATTTGAAGAAAACTGGTCCTTTAGCTAGTTCAAATTTAAACTTTTAAACGACGACGTTAACTATTTTCATTTATCTGCAGATTTAATTGATAGTCTTTATCGTTTGTTAAAAGTTCGAAGAATAATGATGCAATTTTTTTTTTGTAAAAATGAAAGCAAAACTTAATCATAATATCATTTAATTTGACATTATTTTGAAAATTAAAAAAACTAATATTATTTATCATTTGTTAAATTAGTTTTCAATTTGAAGAATAAAATTGTTGCGTTAAAAATAAAACCGAAATTTACATATTATTTATGCAAACTTAGAACTAATTATGCATCTTTCTTCACACAATTTTCTAGTAATAACAACAGATTAAGCTTTTAATTATTTAAATTTTGATTGTAATTCTTATTTAAATTATTTAATGAAATTTGGGATGTAGCCTTGCTTGATTTTTTGCTTCAATATGGCATATCTCCCTTGTTTGTGGGATTTGTGGTTTGTTCTGTGAAAGTAGGTGGCGGATAGACAGATAGACGGACGGACTGGACAGAACTATTATATACCTTCTACTTTTTACGTAACGTAGTGTGGAGGCCAAAAGTACGATTTATCAAAATTTATTTTTTTATATTTTGAAACAAATCTTTCCGTCTGTTTCATGTTTTACAGTAATTCTCAGGAAAAGAAAAGTAACAAACGAAAAATTTCCAACGTTGTAGAAAACATTATCACTCTAAGAGAACAATTTTATTAGCGAAAAACAAAGTGTTTTATTGTAATTTAGATTTAAGTAGCAAAACATAAATGATAAAAAGAATGGGTAGATAGAATTCCAAATCATTTTTGAATCATTATCGTTTGATTTGAAATTAAAAACATAATTTATTTGTTCAAGTGAAAACTCCACTTTATTTTACACTTTATATGAAATTATTAATGTAAACTTGAAATGGGCAACATAACATTCTTTTTTCCAGCTGTTTGTGGCTGCAACTTTTTTTACAGTGTCTTGTATACTTGATTTACGCTGCACTTAAAAAATATTAAAGGAAAATTCAAGCAATTTGTTACTGCAAACACGTCTGAGATATAAAATGCTCGTTTTATGATTGCTTTTAGGTTAAGATACTAACAGATAAAATTCTGTCATTAATGCTCTTTTATATATCGTTCTTGAATGTTCAAAAAACTTTTTTTCTATGGAATCGTGACAAAAATAATACAATGCCTTATTTGCACAAATATTAAAATAATGAATCATAATTGTAATGGTAATAAATAAAAGATATGTAATTTGAGTAAAACTAATGCTACAAAATCTTTAGATTCATGCTGTAAATGCATATTTTATTTCGAATAACTGCTCAATAATTAATTTATAACACTTGGTACTATTGTTATAGTTTAATTACGATTAAGTTGCAATAGTGAGTACCACAAAATTTTGAATTTTGTGTTATTTTCCACAAAAAAAAGTTTTGTAAAACAAATATTTCTATGAATAAATGTTATTTATTGTTAAAATGCCCATTTTATCATGTAAATTTGATATCTATAAATATAAAAAAAATTGTGTGTTTGTGTCTGTGTACTTTATAACCCTTAAACTAGCCATTTGTTTGACCCGTAACTTAGAGCAAATGTGAAGTTCATAAATAACTTACGGTGCTTGAACTTTCAGAGTTAAAAATGTCCTTTTCTTGGACAAAATTCGAATAATCTAAAAAAAACTACACCACTTTTGGCGCAAAATCGATCTTTTTTTTCATTTTGCCATCAGCGTAAAAAATTATATTAAACATTTACAAAAATAATGGGCTTGTTTCACGTGGTACAGAAAGAAAAACAAACAACCAATGAAATTGCAGTACAGAGATCGTGACGGCACAAGAAACCAATTGGCTTGTTTCTCGTAATAAGGGGAGAAAAACCAAACAACCAATGGCATCGCAGTAAGAAGAGCGTGACATTACAAGAAACATTCCCATTGAAATTAAAAATTTATTTTATTCTGTTGCCATTATATTCAGAAGATCGCACTAGAACTGTATATAAGGGTTTTGTCGCTCCATTTTTCTAACAAATACGTTACCATGTTCGCAAAAATATCAACAGTAAAGGCGCTAAATGAGAAAGTTCGTTATTGATAATTTTTAAGCTGCATATGATACATACAGTGTCTCCCAAAAGTGTTCGTACACTAAAGAAATTTGCAGAAATTGTGCTATGTACTTCGTAATAAACAATTTTATCAGTTGAATATTTTTTAATAGTATCGTTGAATAGTTCTTAATAAAAGTGAGTAAGATTTTTAAAAAGTCAAGTAATATTTTTCAGAAAAAAATAAATAAATAAAAAATGTAACAAAATTTGCACACAAAAATCTTCGTACACCAAAATTTATTTCTTTAAATTCAATATAAAAATATTTTTTGCAGATTATTTTTTATTCTAATTGTAAAACACACTAAAATCGTTTGATGTTAGTGTGTTTTAATTTCTCAATTATTTATTCTATTTACTTAATTCTTAGATATGATGCGTGTTCGCAAAGAAACGAGTTTAGAAGTTTGAAAATTAATTATATTTAATTTTAAAGCTAGAAAATCACTTAGTAGAGAACCGCAACTATATTAAATCCACCTCATTTAACTGTGCAAAGCATAATATAAAGAGGCAAAAAAGATGGAAAGCAGGCCGCTTAACGATCGTTCTGAACTTCTGTTAGCTAAAGGTTAGCCAATTAGTGTGAGTAATTTTCTTAAAAATCCATGTCTAAGTACAGTATTTCTGTAAGTACTTCTACTAAGTACTTCTATTTCTTGTGAAACTATTCGTAGAATCCTTCGGAATGCTGGTATACATAGCAGGTATACATTCTTTGTAAGTTGAAAGAACAGAATTGCTAGGCTTTTTTGTTGCTAAAACTACGGTAAATTAGCCAGAAAACTACTGTAATTGTGTCTTATTTACAGAATAGAGTAAAATTAACATCTTTGGTTCTGATGGGAGTATAATTGTATGGAGAAAAAAATGAACTTAATCCCAAGAATTTAAGAATTCAGTTGGAACTGTAAAACATGGCGGTGGAGGTATTATGGTTTGGGTCAGTGAATGGAGTAGGAAATTTAGTATTCCTGGATGGTGTAATGGATAATACAGTTTATGTCAGGATTTTCAACAACAATTGAAAGGTTTCAGCAAAATATTTGGTATTTTAAACAACTTTGATGGCAAGGTTAGGTTAGAGGCGCCATAGACGAACATTCGAGGCCATGTGTTGGGGATCGTTATCTTTGTAGTACACAAACTCTTATAACACCACATCATTCACTCGATTAAAACCTTATAGAACATAGTTGGAAAGAATTAGAGGTTCGAATAAGAGTCACCACATTAAATTGAAAATTCAACTGAAAGCAGTAATGATCGAATAATGGAACAAGAATGATGCGGAAATTACCAAACCTTTTGTTAAATCTATGCCCAGACGCTAAAAAGCTTTTATGAATAAATGATATCTACTAAATACTAAACAATTATTTTTAAAAAATCCAAATTTTCAAATTAACTAATGTTAAATGTACGATTACATTTATGTTTTTTATGCATTATCATGTCATTTTAAAAATATTCAGTGCAATTGAATTCATTCTAATTGCTTCGTAAAATGTTTAAATTGTAAAAATTTATATTCAAATAAGTACATATATGGAATATTGCTTTTTGATCTGTTGGTTCGATCACTTTTGGGAAACACTGTAGGTCTGTATAACGTTTCTGTTTTATGGCTATCTCTATATTCTCGCCAAAAAAAGTTACCAGGCTCACCAAATTGTAATCAAAAACAAGACAATTATTACCAAAACGCGCCAAATGAGCGAAATGTGTTTTTGAATATTTTTTTTTGCTGGTCGTTCAGAAACACATCATGTTCTAGAGCTAAGTAAATGACCATTTACTGCAATTTTCATTTTCTATTTTTAAATCTTATGTGATTAGGAACGCTAAATGAGAAAATGTGGATTTTTTTGGTTGGTTTTTGGGAAGTCATTGCACTATAGAGTTATATTGCTATAAATTAAGCCTATCTTCCTTTCTTGCCAAAAATGTCGCCGAATTCCCTAATTAATAGCAAAAACCACACCAAAACAGCGAAATGTGTTTATTCTACCTTACAATTGAAACTTTGACTTGACTGACCCTTTTGGTTATCTCCATTTTCTCATCACTTCATGTATGTCACTAAGTCCATCAAAGTAGCCATTAATGAAATTTTGTATCTTTTATGTATCATTTGTAGATGATTGTATCGAAGATAGCTAGTATTATTATCGTCAACGTCAAAACATAAATCATTCTTCTTTTTCTCTTTTCCTTCTAGAGTACAAATATTAAAAATACCTCTTTAGAATATATGTCAATTTAAAATGAATTCTGTCCACTAAATAATCTTTAACTTGATCCTCTTAAGCTTTTTTTAATAGTTTAAATATTCTTTGTACATTCTTTGTTTATTGAAATCGATGTTATTTCTATATCTTAGTATTGTTTTTTATTAAGTTTCTAATATTGACTTAGTAACAATACCTATATATTTTTAAAAAATTCACTTTAAAATAGTTTCCAGCGATATAATATTTCACTTAACAGCTATGCATAACTTTTTAAAAATTAAATATTCTTTCTTTATAATTTGCAATTAAAGTCAATAGTTTAACGTTACATTTTTAGGTGATTTTTTTTAAAGAAAAGTATGCCAATAAACGTAAAAACCGTGAAATTTAGCACCATTGCCTGTATATTAAAATTGTACAAATTTAAAAATTCAAAAACAACCCCAAATTCGTTTTCTACATTAAAAAATTAATTAGTGATTGGTTTATCTTTTATAGAGATTGCTAATTAATCTCTTTTATTTCTTTAAATGATTTTTCTTTAATTAGAAGCATTTAAATTGCACTTTTGTCATGCAGTTTTTGCAATTAGTTTGAAAATGATATTGTAATATAACACTTTCTGGTATTCCACCTTTTTAACACCATGTATTATATTGTTTACAAAATAAGAAATAAATTAACTTTTTTCCTTGTATTAGCATTGTGTATACAATTCATAGATGGTTATTTGGGTTGATTATACAAAAAAAATCAAAGCTGAATCATAGCTCAAATCAAAAGTTTATGGAAAAATCTTATTGAACAATTTAATTTCAACCTAAAATTTCTTTAATTAAATACGATATCTTATGACCAACTTTTGAATGTTCGAATGGTAGTGGGAAAACGTTAGACGGATATCTAAAGATAGTGTGTGATCTGAGGATTACGTTAGAATAAAACAAAACATTTTTTGACAAATCTTTGGTAGCCAGTATAATTTTGTCTAATATAGTTTTCGATGAAGTAAAACGTATTACATAGCATTGACCACGTGTAAAGGCAAATTTCAATATGAAAAGTCCTATTTTGAATTATTCTTAACTTAAAACAGTGATATAAACACATATAAAAATTTGTGGATCGTATTACTTTGAAGTAGAGATAAAAAGTATTGTAACCAAAGTTGTTGTTTCTTTCGATTTCTAAAACGACTTTCATGAAAATACCTGAAAAGGATCTCAAAATGTCGGACTTTATATCGAATAATATTTCTGGTAAAGAAATACTTTTTTCTCTAGTAGAAAGAATGTGTTAGAATAAAAATGCAAAAACTATTCAAGTGAATGTATTCGAAACACTAGAAAAATTCGAATACTTGATTTATTACCAGTATTAAACGTTATAGGACCAAAAGTATTTTTGAATGTATTGCTAGACGATAATTTACCTTTTAACATATTTTGAACTTTTGTTGTTGTCGTGTCCATGATATATGTAGAAAAAATTAGATAGGTCCGAAGTTTTAGACTTTTAAAACGTGGGATATACAATATAAAATTCTAAGCACAATGGTTTTTTTTTATGTAGTTAACATTTTCACATAAATACACATGATTTATGCACCATTACGATTATGATCACTAATGGTGTATAAAAATGCTAATATTATTCGTCTTTAGTTATTTAAACACAGGTACATTTTATAATTTTAATGGATTAATTCGTAAAATAACGACTAAATTAAATTATAAATTGTTTTCAAATCGCTATATGTATTTAAATGACTTTATACACATTTTTGGATTTATTAAATTAGCGTAATAGATTGAAAGTAAGTCAAAAGTGTGTAATTTTTCATATTTTAAAAGCTTGTTTAATTGTCAATTTACATGCGTTAGCTAATTTTTAGCTTTTTAAAGTATTTTTTAAACTAAACTCATTTTTATTTTCTTCAATGCAGGGACCAAATTTTTATGCAGCCAGGTGACAGCTCCTATAAAAAATGAAGATGGAGAAATTAGTATGTTTATTATGAACTTTGAAGATATAACAGACGCTCCTTACAGAGACGAAGTTATAACACCTTGTACAAGCCCCTTAATGTGTAAGTATCAAATCTATATTATATCTTTATCAATAACTTTAAAAACTTTAAAATACCATTAATAGTAGCAAAAATTTCAATATATGCTTTTAAGAAATCGATTGAAAACTATTAAAAAACACTTTTTTCCTCTTTTACTGTACACTTGTTTTTCCTGTCATAATTAAGGGAAGTTTATTTTACAAACTGATTACACAACAGATGGCGCCACTAACATGAATTAAAATTATTGATATTACATTTGTTTACTTTTTTATTACAAAATTGAAATTGTTTTCTGATTTAAATTAATTAATAATAATAAAGAAAGTTTTAACTTCCACTACTGAGGTATAATATGGCCTGGAGAAGCTTGCATAAAATATTTTAGTGTTTATCATTCAGTTTACTATTTATGTGATAACAAAGATATGTTTATTAAAGTACTTGGTGACCGAACTAAGTTTTAAAAATAGAACTATAGCTTTGAAAAAATATTTTATTAAATTAAAGAAAAGAACATTAAAAAATTTACTTAATATAGTGTGTTTAATTTGGAGTGACTTTTTTTTATTTGTATTTTAACCCAATCTAAACTTATAAAGTTTCATTCACCTATTTCCTTTGTTATTTTCGAAACTTTCCGAATAATTTTTCTTCAATCCCCCCATTTAACCCTATTATTATCTTACTTAATTCAAATCAATATTGAAATGGATTCCTTAAAGCTTTTTATCTTTCCCCTATTTTAAATTTATTTCATCTTTACAATTCTTAATACTTTAATACTTCGTAATCTTTACTTTCATCTGACAATTATTGATAACTCAAGGTCAAAAATGATGCTTTCTATTATCCCCTTACCAGGTCAATGAAAATCTATATTATTTATTTTAAATTAGTTAACTATCCTAGCATTACTTATACACACTTGTTAACCCTTTCAATCATTAAAAATTATATTAAAAAGGAAAAAAAGGTATACAAAATGTTGTGTTTCCAAATTGACTGTAGCTATTTAGAAATCTGGCACTCACTACAGGACTCGCACCTTTTCTCTTTTACCCACTGAATTCCTCTAAGATGTTCTGTTTCAGTCTTCAAGAGATTCCCTCAAATTTCCCGCCAAATCCAGCGAATACGGCCCAGCAGGCCTCATAACAGTATCCGATCCGTCGAAGAGTGCGCCAACAATGAAGGACCTCCAAGAGGTGCTGTTAGTCATTGGTGCACCATACAAATAGCATGGCCACGTAGGCATCAACACAACAAAGGCTAGAACTTAAAGAGGCTTATAGTTATTTTTTTTTTAAATCCGTTACTTTACCGTTTCCGGTCTAGTAATCTTACTGCTAAAAATATAGTCTCCTCAAATGAGACACAACAATGTTTAAATTAATTTTTAAGACAGAAATAAATTGGGACCTCATAGTTGATAAAAAAAAATAATGTATACTGTTAAGAGTTTGATGCAAGATTGCACTTTAATCCTGGAACTTTCTAGCTGCAGCTACTATTTAGAGCGTGGATTTACCAATTTTATGGTAAAACCAAGACTTTGATGCACCGCAAAAGTGTTAAATAAACACTCTTTATAGGGACAGTTAGAAAGTACCAGCATTCCCGTTTAATCTTCCACCAAAATTGTTAACTGTGTATATGTAGCCCATTAGAAAAAGACCCAGCGTTTTTTGTTGTAACACATTTTCCAAATTATCTTTTTCTTTTGCTGTACCTATACTCTATTGGACTATTTTTTGTTAAAAAATTGCTTAAATTATATTATATTACAAATACTATACGTCGTTGTCAATTTAATAATGGTTTTTATGCCTCATGTTGTTATGATGCCTACGACAGGTCGCACGAGTATTCAAGCTCATCTTCACGCTTCTATCTTCAATTAGAATAGCAAATTTCCTGGTAATAAGTCTGTATTATCGGAAATCACTTCCATACACGCTTTTATTGAAGTTGTAAGCACATTATGTCAATTAGAATAGCAAATTTCCTGGTAATAAGTCTGTATTATCGGAAATCACTTCCATACACGCTTTTATTGAAGTTGTAAGCACATTATGTATCACTGCTTTGAAGATAGCGCAAATTCAAATATTAAAAATTGGCTTTTAGCATTCTCTATTGTATTAAAATACAACTCCTTTATTAGTTTCTTGATAAAACTCACTTTGAAGTAGATTAGCAAAGCACTGGAGTATAAATTATTCAATTTACTATGCAGCTTCTTAAAATACTTTTTGAAGTTTCATAAAATGTTAAATTTCAGCTTGGCTTTTTTGCAGCTTTATATTGCGATTCATCATTTATACTTTATATCATACATTCACCTTAGCCATTTTACAAATTATTACCACATTATTATAACCACAAATTTACAAGCACTAGGAAATCCCTGATAACATGTAAAAGTTTATTTCTCTTTATTTTCAATAAATATTTATCGTAGACTTACTTACCATTGCTAAAAGCTTTCAAATAAGAGAAACAACATTTCACTATATGTATTAAACAACGAATCCTAAATAACAGCTGTAAATTTTCACATTATTCTGCATTGATGCAAACACAAAATTATTACATTTTCTAAAATTTTAATGAAACTATGTTTTACAAGCTTATACAATCATAAAATATTCGTAGAAATAAAAAAATAAACTTTGGAAAAAATTCACATTCTGTGAAAAGGAATGAAAAAAACTTCTTACATGAGAAGTATTTTTATGTGAAACAGGCACCGATAATTCTCTTACATTATTTTGTCCTAAACTTGGCTAGAATTATTAAATAATATGGTAAAATAAGTCAATACGCGTATTGTTATATTTTTAGTACATCGAATATTCTAAAGTTTCATACTGTCTTTTGTGTTTCCCGAACAAATTAAACTAACTTAGTAACACTTAGAAACGAAAAAAAAAGCTATAGCAAGCAAAAAAATCTCAATTTAGTAGCTAATATGTTTTAGCGATGAGTTTTAAATCGACCGTATAATTTAAGTTCTAAAAATCATTATTCTTCATTAATTAAGTTGTAAATTTCTTTCTTTGAAGATTCCCACAATAGCTTCGCTTGAATCATGGTAATTTGCTTAAATGCGTTAAAATGCTATTAGCTTGTTTTCTTTATTTTAATTTTGTTAGAACGTAAGCTATAAGTAGAGTTTTAAACTTTCATTCTTTTTACATTTTCTCTACTACAATTTAAAAGGAAATATTCTGTGTTTCTTCTTAATTTTCCTATCAATTAAAATCAATCCTTCAAGGCACGAACATTACAATTCACCTTTATTAGAGGAAGAATAAAAACTTGAAAACTTAAGTTTTTAGCTTCTTTTAACTTCACTGTTAATGAAATAAAGATAATTGTTATTATTGAGCCAATTTGTATCACATCCTGAAGTTTACATGCAGGATATGAGTTTATATAATATCAAATATCATCTTTTGCAATATCAGCTCTAATTTTATTGCCAAATTAATATACCAGAATTAAAAAGTGAGGTAAAAACGTAACTTTTCACAGCTTTTTTTTAGTTGAAACTAGCCATAGGTTTTAATTTCCTAAACAACTATGCAATGGAAAGATCTGCATTCTGCATCTCTGTAAAGACGTTGAAATAGAGGATCTTTATACTCTGTCTAGAAATGGGCCAATATTTTATGTCATATGATATTGAACTACATTCTATTGTAGCATCGAATTTATAACTAATGCTGCACATTAAGGTGCATGTCATAAAATATACGCCATAAGTATGCATGAATGTTTTGTTTCAAGCAAAAGTCACTGAAGAAGAATACTGCACTAATATCTTCGGCTCTTCAAGTACAGGTACTCTTTTACTTGACAGTGCTGTTTACTTTCTTCAGCACCAAATATGTTTATTTACTTCAGCTTCAGAGGGAAAGTACGATCCACCCCTCATATAATTAGCAGGAAGAAGTGAATCGGGTTTTGTTTCGCTATTCTACAAACAATGCTTGCTGTTAGGCCCTTTTATTTACAGATTACGGAAGTAACCATTTCTACTAATACAACAAGTTGCTAAGGACATTGAAATAACCTCCAACCCTAAGGCCCTTTTCATACGGAACGGTTTCGGTTTTGTTTGCTGTCATGAAGGGAAGCGAAAACCGTACTTAGGGCTTTACCTGATGTAGTCAATCAAGTAGTAACAATGTTAGTTCTGGACTGGAGATTTTATATAACTGGTATGGAATTTGTTTTAAAAGTTCAGAAGTACACTGTAAAAAAATATGTTTTATTACAGAAATCTTTTGTCAGCAAAATTGCCAGAAAATATCAGTTAGGACAGAGAAGTAGAATGTACAGAATTTTCCAGTATCATAGAAATGCAGAAAATATTCTTATATAACAGATGTTTTTGCAGCTCAGAATACGTTAAAAATCATAGGTCAACTCATGACCGTATTCGTAGCGATATCATGACATGGGATAAATTGAATTACCGTCGCATCTATACGAGAGCTAATGGCGACGGTCTTCATAATTTAGAACCACAATAAATGACATAGGAGTCAGAACCGCTAACCACTATACCATCGCGGTCATAGATGAAGTTGGTACATTTCAAATTTTACTTTTGTTATCAAATCTGAAAAAAAAAGTTCTTAACAAGTGCAATTTGTATCAGTGGTTGTAGATTCTTTCTATTTTACCGAGAAAATATATCGTTTGACAAACAGAGATGTAACTTTACACTCAACTGCCGTAGTTTTAGAAAACAGAAATTTTTCTGCTGTAAAATAACAGAAACATTCCGTTTTCTAGCAATTTCTTCTTACACTGTTTTCAATGCCGTACTGACTCAATTCTTTTTTGCAGCGGCCCGCAGCAAATCCCTCCGCCTGTGGTTGCCTTCCTTGCTCCGCCGCGGCTCCGAGTCGCGCGGGGACGGCGCCGAAGACGACATGATGCTGACGCCCCCGGACGCCGAGGCGCTCGCCATGGACACCTTCGACCCACGGCTGCAACTTCTCAAGATGCGCAGGCAGAGCAGCCTGGCAGAAGTGACGCACCAAGACCACTGTTGTCCCAGTGGGCAGCAGTACGGGTGTCAGCAGCCGCTGCAGAACACCGCTGACGCGCTCTGGAGGGCGTCCTCCTCGTTCAAAGAAAAAGGGACGCTGTCCGCAGGTGAGACACGGTGTCTTACTTTGTGTCTTCCTGTAAACGAGTCTTACTTTCTGTCTTATTTTATACAAGTGTTAGCTATATGATTGTGATGACTTACTTTATACGAGTGTCTTCTGTATGTCTGCGGGCACGTGTAATTATTTTTCTAGTAGCTTCTTTAGTCAATAATCGTTAGAGATTGTCACTGACTTTAAACAGCCATTGTTGACCATGTGCCCTGTTAAAAGTTTTGTGCTTAGTTTTGCCAAATAAAGATGTGGTTCCCAGTAGCTGCAACGACTATGTGCTTAAATGTTTCACTTTCACCATATTTTCGGTATTCGGTTGAGGAATTCAGTTTCAGGTTTTGGAAACAAAAACCTGAGAAATGGTTCAAAAGAATATCAAAAATATGGTGAAACATTTCACCACGCAGCAGTTACAGCTACTAGAAACCATATTTTTGGTGAAACCATGCGACAAATTATCAACAGCATGGTTTGAAGTTACAGGAACAATCGCTGCTTGTTCAGCGCCAGACTAGGATGTCCATACTTCGAATCCTGATTATTTTCTACTATGCCTAAATAATACCGAGTACGTAAAAGCAGTTTGTCTTAATGAAAGGCGCACGGTATTCTAGCTCAACAACACATGTAACCAAAAATCGAAATTCATTAACCCAAGGGTGGCCTTAGCATTATCCAGCTAATACAAGGGGCTATTTTGCTGGGCTGATGATAGTGTTCGATCTTTTTTTACTGCTGTGTTAAACTGATCAAGGTAGAAATACATGCTAAGTATCTGTATTTAATGTATTTAATGATTGTTTGATCAATAGTCAATCATTGTACAGCTGCTGGAGAAAAACGCTTCCCTTCTTCATTCTAATAGCATGAAGAGTGGATTGTTTTTTTAAGCAGATTTACTATTACTACTAACTGTCTCCCGGTGTGATAAAGTAAAATAACTTAGAGCAAAACGACGTTACTTTTTTTCAATGGAGTCTATAGAAAGAGTTCCCCATTACACTTAATTACAGTGGTCTTATAAATGGAAGTTTCGAACAAAATCTTTTAATGGGCGTGTTTGTGCTTAACCCCATTTTAAATGCATTTGTGTGTCTGGACTTAGAATTATTTTTGAGGATGATATATGGAAACATAGGTTCTTCAAGAACTGGATTTGACGTCTTCGTTAAGCCAAAATTAGCTCATGATTGATTGAAATTTAGCAAGACCTTCGCTATTACTCATATTTTAATCTTGTGAAACGTATTCCCCTACCTCTATGACATGTTTGATTAAATATACCACAAAATTACCTTCAAGAACTCCCTTAAAAACCCATAGAATTTAACTCTAAAAAAACGAAGAAAGCTGTGAAAATGTGCTCTGCCACTGTGTTTAAGGAAAAACGGTACACCGCAAAATCAGAAGAAGCTTCAAGCTCTTTTCCAACATATTTTCTCAAACGCCATTATTTTTACGGAATAAAGTTAAATTAATATTTTGAAATTTCGGAACACAAAATGACGCGCATTTTTAACTACAACTCCAGGCTGACTTCTAAATTTGTAAAGTGACAAATATACGAGAATGATCGTTTACGGCTGTTAGTACTAGGGCAAAGCACTCTGCAGTAGAAATACCTTAGGTTTCCCTATTTCCCTCATGTTTCCACATTTTCACCTCTTCGTATACGTAAAAGATTATTTGGTTTGAATTATTTATCTTGCAAATATTGTTTTTAAAGTTAAAAGAGTTCGAAAAATTTCGTAAAGATCCACCCATTTATTGTATGCATTTCCTACTATCTTGTTAGATTTCAAACTATTGGTTCTTATTATCTCTCTCACTCTTTTCTCTCTCTCTCTCTCTCTCTGTCTGTCTCTTTCTTTCTCTTGCTCTTTCTATATCTTCGTATCTTTTCAACTCCATTTCTCTCTCGTAACTTAGTGAAATCAATCCTACGACACTATGGATAGATTCCAAGAAGCTGTAAAAATCTAGTATAACTCAAGTTACAGCTTAGGTAGAACTTTTCATAGCCTTTAAAAATTGGGATATCAAACATTAAACTATGTAAAAAGATTTTATTTAAAATAAAATTACAATTTAATCTTTTGGTTAAAGTTATTTATTGTTTGTCATCCAATACTTGTCCACCACAAAGTCACCTTCTCAAAATATAAACCTTTTGAATTTTTAATGGTCAATAAGATGAACATGGTATCTTATGATTTGTAAGGAAAATAACTTAACTACAATTTTCTTTATAAAGTAAAATGCAGAAGTTATTGACACATTTACATTGAATATCATTGAACTTACTCTTTTGTTAATTATTATTGTTTGTCATCCAATACTTGTCCACCACAAAGTCACCTTCTCAAAAATATAAAACACTTTGAATTTTTTAATGGTCAATAAGATGAACATGGTATCTTTGATTTGTAAAGGAAAATAAACATTAAACTACATTTTCTTTTATAAATGTAAAATGCAGAAAGTTATTGACACATTTACATTTGAATATCCATTGAAACTTACAAATATCATTAACAAACACTTTGTTTAAAACAAGTAGGTTCTAACAAAAACTGTCCTTAGACTGCTTCTTGGTAAAGTTATTTATTGTTTGTCATCCAATACTTGTCCACCACAAAGTCACCTTCTCAAAAAATATAAAACACTTTTGAATTTTTTTAATGGTCAATAAGATGAAACATGGGGTATCTTATGATTTGTAAAGGAAAAATAAACATTAAACTACAATTTTTCTTTTATAAATGTAAAATGCAGAAAGTTATTGACACATTTACATTTGAATATCCATTGAAACTTACAAATATCATTTAACAAACACTTGTGTTTAAAACAAGTAGGTTTCTAACAAAAACTGTCACTTAGAACTGCTTTAATACAAAATTTATGCGTCGAAAAAAGTGTGAAGAATAAATATGAAATATATTGTTCACACTCAAAAATAAGTATAACGTTTCATGTCAACATACTATGCTATGAAAGAGAACTTCAGCTTTGAAAGTGAGTGACAGACGAACGGACTGATATAGTTTTTATAAAAGCTTATACGTTATAAACGTAGTGTGGAAGGTAATAAGTTATTTTAAATGTTTAGTGGTTTTGTATGCGAAATGGCATTTGATATTGCGAAATTGACTATTTTTAGAGTTCATCTCCCCTGTCAGTAACTACAGAAAAACTTAATTCTTAGAAAATATTTTTCATTGTTAGCCAAAATTAAATAGTTATAGCAAATGTGTACAAAACAATGTTAAATCGAAATTTTCATATTCGGTTTTAGTAGATAATTATTATTTAACAAATGAATTTAGAAAGCTTTTTATTGCTCTCCTGGTTTATTTACATCTTATTTTAAAAAATCAGCTACTTTTTTTTTTTTTTAAAGAATTACATATTAATAACCCCAATGACATACACTTGCAACAACATAACATACATTAGAGGAAAAAACTGTAATATGATATGAATTTAGTTTGTAATAGTGTTGCTAAAAATGTTTTGCCTGGTATTTAATGGGTGTTTAGGTTGAAACTAGTTTAATGTTGCGTATTGTAATTTTTTTACTTACCTTGAACTTTATTGTATCCCTTCTGTGTTAGTAATTTGCATGATTGTATAGTCATTTACTTTATAGTACCATAATTGAAATACCCAAATCCTTGTATTGGATATTATATTTAAGGAATTTTTAATATTGACGAATTGAACTGCTTTAATCGTAATTTTCTGTAAAATTCTTTTCTAAGAAACTAAAAGATTTTATACTACTTTTCCTCTCAAATCAATACATGTTTTTTTATTGGTAGATATTTTGGGACAATTTTAACCGGATACATGTAAAGCACTCGTAAAATATTTTAGTTAAATATTGTTTTTGCATACTTGCAGGGGTTGTACAGACCCCTTAACAGAGGAAAACTGCAGAATATTTGCACAAATTTATTTCTGCAGCAAATCATGCAGCCAAATACAGCCTTTTCAATTCATGAATATAATTATTGTATGCTTGACAAAATTAAACGAAAAGCGTCTCTAAAAATCAGGTTGATAATTTAGCACTTTGATTAAAGACTTTCTTGTGTGTGTTAAGGCATAATATTGCAAATTGTGTCAGATGTCTTTGAAAATCATACAAAATTATAAAGGATAAAGTGGTAGTATATTTTATTTGAAACTTTGGTTGTTGTTTTGTTGTTGCCACAAATGTTGAATAAATATATGCTTGAACGTCCAAAGATCATAAAAAAAGAACTATTTGAATTCAATACATTTTTGAAGTTCAACTTAATGGCCACTACTTGTCAAAAATCTATAAAACAAAAATTAATTATAAGAAAAAAACTTTTAGTTTTTATTTAGGCTAAATAAATGCCTAAGGCATTGAATAATTAATTAATTGAATAATTAAAGGACTTGAATAATTAATAAAAAAACTTCAGCACAACTTTAAATTCAGTCGTTTTATGCTTAAACAATATTTGGGTATTTTGCATTATGGTAGTGACCAGTGTTAGTTCTGTGTGTGTTAATGCATGACCTTGTGTTGTATCCCTCCCCCCACAGCGGTTAGCCAACCCGATCTCTCTTGGTGTAGAAGCGAACCTTCCAGAAGAAGGGCCTTAACTTTTGACTTTGGTAATGGTAAGTGCCCAGCACTGCCTACCATCACAGCACTCTATTGCAATCACCTAGTGCACAACTAAACCTGTAGGTTGCACTCACTGAATCGGCAAAGGCTCCAACTTGGCCAGCATGCGTCGATGTTTTGTTATGTAAAGCTATGCATATGGAAGGGAAAGACCATGAAGGGATAAGACCCCATTCGCCAAATATCACCACTCTTCCTGCAAGCCGTTACCGAAAGCCTTTTCTTTTAGTGATTGGTATGGCATGTCACGTGAGCACACAAAACTAATCACTGACGAGTGAAAATGCTTTCGGTAACGTCTTGGAGAAAGAGACGGGAAGTTTGGCGAAGGTTCACACGTCCAGTCTCTAGTCTCTCCGTGTATGCCTAGCTTAATGTGCATGTTTTAGTTAATAGTTTGTTTATCTGTGTTATGTGAGTTATGTATCTTTTAAGCATGTTTATAGTAAATATTTGTGATAAAACCATTAACGTCAATAGGGTATTTGACTAAAAAAATTTTATTGGCTTAAAATATTCTTATGCCAAAAATATTAGACCCAAAAATATTTTTTTTTTTAAATACCCCATAAAAAGGGAGAAAAATGAATTTTAAAATTGGGACGAAAAATTTACGTCCGAAAACGGCTTTGTGGCTGTCACGTGGTATCTATGACGTCACTAGTAACTATAAACAAACTTTGAAACACCAATTTGGAATCTAATTTAAGCAAATTTGAACTATCCGCTTCTGTAAAACCTCCTTCAATTATCTATATAATTCTTATTTTAATAGTAAATTAGATTAAATCCAGTTTAATTGCATGCAAAAAACATCACACCGGTTTGTTTATATATACTAGTGACGTCAGCCAAATCGACGTGTTTGTGAACACGTGACGTACCGATGAAAAAAATAAGCCATTTTAAAATGATTTTTATGAATTATTTAAAGATTTATTTTGCAAAAAAATATATACGTTTGTTATTTTTGGGTTCAAACTATAATTAATTTAATATTGGAAGGTATATTAGCGATACAGTCAAGTACCCTATTGGTAAGAAATTTCGCCACGCTAAAATGAGTTTCATTGTCATGGGCAATTAAGGATGCAGGACAAATTAAGTTATACGATTTTTTTTTACTTAAAGTTAATGTTTTCATTCGGAAATGAATTCGTTGTTCACAAAGTCGTCGTTAATTGGGTTAAGGTAGATTGAGCATCGATTACCTTAACTCGGTCAACCGTTACTAGTGATACTAAAGTTACATGAGCTCGAAATTTGTTCTAAAACAATTTTTATCAATAATATATTATTACATTGTAGAATCGAGAGAGAGACGATAAAAGTTAATAAAGAAAATTTATCTTTAAAAAATTAACAGCTATAATGTTTATTTCTTTAAGAGCAACTATATAGTTTTCCAAAGTCATTAGCCTTTTTCTTATTCAATTGTTCATATTTATCCACTCAATTGGTTATTTGCACTAAAAGATGCTTAATATATATTAGTCAGGTGTTTATTCTATATCTGTGCAATGATGGCATTGGGTACATTTTTTAGAAGTTTGCAGTCACGACATGGTTATAACGGGCCTAGTTACGACTGTTTGAAGGCCAGACCTGAACACGGCCCCTCCTGAAAAGTTCTATATTACAGCAATTTCTCTCACTTTTATTATTACATCTAAATATTTAAAGATTCAAAACAAGTCGGAGTGTAAACTGCAAACATTTATTTTGACAGTCTTCTTCAAATTTAGGCACTCATAACTGTCAACGGACTGTTACGTAACAATATTATAATCTTTTAATACGAGTAAATCCTGAATTTGATATGATTATCTGGTGCCTATCTGGTTATGAGTCTTTGGTTAATTCGATGTTAATCCTATCCTTGATTCAAAATTGATGAATAATGAACAAAAGAAAGTTGTGCACTTGATGAAAATATTTTTTTTCTGATTTACTAAAGCTAATTAAAAAGGGATTTAGAAACTGAAAACCAAATTTTTATTCACTTTTCAAATGAAAAGATATCACTGACATTTTATATAAAAGACTCAAATTCTTCTTACAAATGCGCATATTATAGAAAAACACTTTACCAACGCGAAATTCAATTTTTCTTCTTACCAAGCGTTAAAACATATTTTGATGAATAATTAATAATTAATTAATAATAATTAATAATTTTAGCATGATAGAAAATTTTAACTTCATTTAATGTAAACGATTTATTAATTTTTTTAAAGCTGCTCAAATTTTTGTTTCTATGGTGAAAAGTTCCTTTCTTTTAAAACTCCATAGTCACTTTTTTTTCATAATTCATTTTAATAGTTGTACACATAATTTAAATATAATTTATTAATGAAGAAATTTAGGCTTTTAAAATAAAATTGATTTATTTTTGTAGTTCTAAAGTTATTTTATATAAAATTATTTCTTCACTCCCACATAAACAAATACATCCTTATTTTTGACTGAAAACATTTCAACAGTCTTTGGCTGTTCATATTTTCAAATGAACTTTAGAACTTATGCGGTTCTATTTACAAACCAAGTAAATATTATAATATTTTTATTTTGTGATAAAACTTGTAATTGAAGAAAAAAATTAACCTATTTTATTTTTCCAGTTTTGACTTTTACTAAACGTAATAGTATGAAATAGCTGGCGTGCGTTCATGGTTGAATTATGTGTTAGTAATTGGAAATGTAATTTCTTTTTAAAAATTCCTATCACCACAGCTAAAGATATATTTCATATCCTAAGTCAAATTGCTATTTGAAGCTGAAATGTACGTTGTATTTAATCCAAACTTAGACCACCACCAACAGCAAGGTTGGTTCATTTCAGTGATCATTTACTATCTCGCAATAAAATAACTTTTTATGGCTGACTTCTTTTGAAACGGCAACATGCTTTTTAAACTGTTGCACTTACTTGTATTTCATTATATAAATATAATTTTTAATTATCTTTAATGTATATAAAAATATTACCTTTTTTGAACACACAGAGAGACAACTTATTAATTGATGTCCGTTGGGTAGCATCGTCCACATTCACAGAGAGATTTCAGAAAATTGTTTTTCTTATCTCCTTACCCCCAGTAAAAAAAGAAATAAAACTCCCATGAAAATAATAAAAAAAATACATTACCAATAACGGCTCTTTGCAGACTTTCATGGACGACTTCGATGAAATGACGCTTTTTTTACTTTTTATATTTTCAGTAGGAAAGGCCAAGAATTGGGATTTATATAATGGCCAAGAGTAAATTTCTGTCTCCAAGAATAAAGTAAAGGTTGTGTTTTCTATTTACATTAGGATGGCTTAACTTGGGGAAGATCCTCATTGATTTAGAAGCTGTAATTTTCCTAAGAGAAGGGCTATTTTGATTAGATAAAACAAGTTAATCGTTTTATTGATTTCGGAAGTGGGTGACGTTTAATGGGATTCATTTCAAGGAAATAACGAGTAGCTGCAATTTAAATTTGTTTTTGTGATATTCTCAGAAATCTATTCTCTATCAATTGTATTCAATTAACCTTATTCCAGGAGTTTCATGAATCGTTTTCCTAAAAAAAATTTTGTATTCAAACTTTCCAAGTGTAATTTCAGAAGTCTCATTAAGGACTGTGTATAGGTTGCAATTTATACAATAATTTATTTTGAGTAAAATAAGTTTTACTTAACGACACGACTGCCTATAGTGGGCCAAGGCCTTCTGTTTCCACTTTAGATTGCAACACGAGGGGGGGCAGGGGAGCAATGGGATACATTTTGTAGCTAAAAGCCTCGTCATTTTAACAGACTGACACGACATCCTCAGTATGTAATTCAATAGCGATGAAAATGTATAGTTTTGAAGGTTTTTAATCTGTGGGTGTTTTGTATTTCTAATATGGCTGTTTGCTAGTTTTGCACGATGTCTTCAAATATCTTCAAAATTTTCAAAAATTGGTTTCGAAAATTCATGTTGTTGTTTCTGTTTCCGTTTTGTTAAGGAAACAAAAGTTTATTTGAGATGAAATCAAATAATTGTTCTGCTCTTTTATACATCCTTTCAGTAGCGCCACATTTAAGGAGCTCTTTTAGATAACTCTGTAAGCTCTTTAAAACAAGTGACAAGTCTCCAAATTTGCTGTAGATAACAGGAAAAATGTTCATAAGTTCAAATATTCATTTTTTTTCAATACAGTGCTATCTCTTTCTCTCTTGCTACATCTCTTTAATCGGAACTGGTTTTTTTAATTACCTTAACTTCAGAATGGTGTATATCATTGAGACCGAATTAACTGGTTTAATTACATCAATTTGAATTTGAGCATGTTTTTTTTTAACCCATTACATACCTCAAATGAACGCAATTAGATCATGCATTTGAGTTAATCTTTAAAAAGAATTACATAAGCCATCAAAATTCGTAGTAAAGATAGAGTTTAGAGTAAAAACAAAGAACTGACCTTTAATATTTTATATTTTCCTATTTTCTTGTACTTTGGAGTTTTCTTTTCTTAATATTTTCATGCCTCTTGGCGTTTTATTTAAAACATTTTTATATATTATACCAAGTGTATCACCTATCAGTGAATTCATGTGACATCAGTTATAAGAGTTCCAATTTGAATATATAACAGTACATTAGTGAGTTCAGTATAAAGTAGTGTTTGATGACATTAGAGGAAATTAAGTGAGGAAGATATTTGAAATAAGACTATGATGGCATTTTAATGCTTTATTTATTAGAGAGCACAACTCATCTAAACATATTTTGACCTATAAAATAATACTTCAAAGGCATTTTCATAAATCAAGTGCACTGTTAAAAAATGTGTGCTTGATTTCTCCGTAACAACGGTTCCTAGTAGCTGCAACGGTTGTGTGTGGTAAAATATTTCACGATATATTCGGTATTCAGTTGAGCCCTTTTTTAGGTTTTAGAAAAGGAAACATGAGAAATGGCTCAACCGAATACTGAAATTAGGGTGAGACATTTCACCACCCATCAGCCGTTGTAGCTACTAGGAACCGTATTTTTTAGTGAAACAAGCACCAAATTTGAAACAGTGTGTTAAAGCATAACCTTTAATTCAAAAAGCATTTTGACGCACTAAGTATTTGTGCTACACTGAAGAGAATTGAAGAGCTTAGTGGAAGAAAATTGGGATTTTTGTGTCAAAGAACCTGTCATTCCCTCCTTTAAAGATAACAAGATTCACCCTTTTTTCATAAACTTTAAGTTAAGTATATTTTTACCTTTTGTAAGTGCCGTTTTTAACGTATCTTAGTGCAAACGAAAAACTTTTAAGCTTATTTTCTCGTTTTAACCTTCTTGTCACTTAGCACGTTCTTCCACTAAGCTCTTCATCTGAATTAAGATTCATGGCATTTATTTGTTTGGGGCACATCACTTAACTTATATATTTTGACATATGAACCAATACTTTAAGGCATTTTCGGGAATTAAGCTTTTGAGCATAACCTTCAATTCAAACGAACAATGCAATGAATAAATGAAATTTAAACATATAAATTAAGTAGCTGTGCCACACTGAAGTGAACTATATGTTTTGTGAATTAAGCTTTTGAGCATAACCTAAAATTCAAATGAACAATGCAATGGATCAATGAAATTTAAACATATAAATTAAGTAGCTGTGCCAAACTGAAGTGAATTTATGTTGACATACCATGTAAACGTGTGTGTTCTGTATCTTTTTAATAACAGCGATCGCGGCCAACAACCTGAGCAAGTCTCTGCCGAACGCGTCCTCGGACTCGGACTTGAGCCGTGTGCGGCAGCAGCAGCAGCGCAAGTCGCCCTCCCTCAGCAACGTCATCTCCGAGTCGCACTCGCGGCAGAAAGAGAACAACTCGGCCAAGTTGCTGCTCAAGGAGATGCACTCGCACAAGCTGTACATGGGGGAGAAGGTCGCACAGGTCAGTCTTGCAATACCTCTCGCTTTGTCTCTATACTCCTAAATATCCTCTATGAGGCCAATACCTTCTAGATCTGAGCAAGTTTATACACTGGGTTGGGATAGCTTGGCTAGTTGAGTGTTGGACTGAGTTTCCTTATCTCTTAGGTTGCGATTTCGAGCTCTGCGTACTGAATGAGGTAGAAATGAGATCTTCAGCTCCGAAGACTTGCTCTTGTACGCTAATGGTGACTAGTACACGTTAGGGCCTGTCAGGGCCACAACGTCCTTCAAATTCCCATACCAAATCATTACCTTGGGGGTGGCAAGCTTCTGAGACAAAATTCTTCATAAGAATAGGTGCCTTAGATCCCCACAATTATCTTTCACACAACAGGTAAAAAAAGCCTACACACGGGTTGCCAAATACTCGTATTTTGAAGAATAGTTAGGTCGAAATTGGAGTCGAACAACAATCCACCGTGTGGGACAAATCAAACTGGCTTAGTTGCTAAACTTGGCGGTAGTGATCCCCATATCAGATTACTAAGTTCGTTCCGTGCTCCAAATTCCGTGTTTGTGTTTGCTTTCTAGGAGGTGTTGTTCCTACTCAGACGAGGCTTTCGTGGTACTGTTTTGTCCAACTGTAGAAATGAAATTTCAAAAGTCGATGCAAAAAAGTGTGTGGGAAGTCCATAACATAAAGCTTTATTGGATGAAAAGGTTAAGAAGTTCACTCCCACGATATATACCTGAAGGAAAATGTTGCAAGTTTTTTTAAGTTTTCAACCTACTGTGATCTCTAAACTTATCAAATGGGCATTTATTATGTAGCATTTTGAGATAAAGAGGTTAAAAAAAGAGAATAGGCCTAATGTATGCATGTGGGAAAGTCACCTAGGCAGACTTGAGGGATTCTCTAACGTGAGGCTTATCGGATAAAGATGATTTAAAAGATTACGTGTGCAATAAGTACGTGGGGAAGAAGGTATAAGATTGGTCTACCTATATTGGTTTGTTAACTTCTTCAAAAGAGCTTTATTTTATACATTGATAAAAGATCGTAAACTTCGAACGGTAATTGGAAAATGAGGTTTATCAGGAACAGGAATCAATAGATAAGAGGGATTAAAGATGCCACACAATCTGCAAATTTGCAAGAAGGTTGCGCTAACCAGTATTTCTCCTTCTCAAATGGTTATGCTTTAAATTGTATTTTTATAAAAAAAAATCATCCAGAAATTTATAGAAAGTTAGAAAATTTGGTTCTTTTTCATAAGATACATTGGATAAAAAATATTTAAATGTTATATTTTCTCGCTATGTTACCTTAAAAAAGAAGATACCATAAATCAGTATACTTCTCATTGGTCTGCTCTTCTCAAACGAAACGTAAATAGTAAGTTATGATATAACTTTAACTTTATTCATTGATTCTAGCCTACGATTTTAATAGTTTAAAGAAAGGAAATTAAAGTTTTTTAATTGAGGAATGAAATGCATAAGGTGATTAAAGATATGCAGTTTTCCAATCTGTACATGGGAAAATGTCAAACATTTTAGAGACCATTTTAATATCATACCTTAACAACGTCAAAATATTTGAGTGTTCAAATGCATTTTCACTATTAAATTTCATCCCAATATTATCCTTCGTGTCACTAAGTTTCATTTTACAAATTTAAACCTTACGATTAAACTATTGATGTACCAACTATAACTAATTACAATAATATAATTTAACTAACGATATTTGTCTTTCGAATTAAAAGAAGCAGACTTTTACTAAATCCGCTGAGCAAATACATGCCCTTATTTGCCTTTTACACTTAATAAGTTATTTTATGCATGTGATAAAGTTCGCATTCTTGATAATACAATTACGCAGACATTTTTGCTACTCAATCAATAGCTAAAAAATAACTGCGCAAACTTTATTGTTTTTTATTTTTATAAACTTTATTCAGTCATTAAATTTAAAGTAATAGCTCTTATTAATAATTTTATTAAAATATAAATTTGTGAAAAAAATATGAATAACTGATATAAAACATATTAAAAACCTATTTTTGCGCTTTCATTAGTTTTCTTTGAAGCTATTTCACAACTAACTTATACGAAATTTTGTTAAAACGATTAAATTTCGGAGGCATTTATACCTTCTTCTATATATTGGCACATTTTAAAATTCTATAAAAATCATTTAAAGTGCATTTTTTCAAATGTGCATTTAAAAATGCATTTCTGTGAAGGTTGTTAAGTCTTTAAGTTGGTTTCAAAATGTTTTTATGAACTGCATTAAAAGCTAAACTGTAAAACAAATATAAGATTTTTTTTAAAATATGTATATATAGTACATTTATTCTATGAGTCTACAGTTTGCCGCATGTGCAATGAGATAAATTATGTTATACAAATTTTTAACAAGATAAATTACTATTAGGCTGCAATTAATGTTTCGTTTCGCAAACAATTAATTGAACTAATTTATTATAGTTAATATATTGTACTGTGCAAAAGGAAACAAATGCGCTGAAATTCTAATTAAAGCATTGGGGTAATTTTTCTTACTGCCACAATACCAGTGTTCCGTTATAAATGCATTGTGTTTCTACTAAAAGCTAGCAAACATGGTTAAAATTATTTATTTAAATAATGTGGGATATATCATGCAGCTTTGACTTGCCTTGCCAGTTTTAGCCCCGACATTTTCGTAATTAGTCACTGACATAATTATTGCTAAAATATTTAAATACTATATTTAAAAATATTTCCATTACCATTATGTTTTACATATTGTCAAAGCTTACTTTATGAACTTACTATGAACTGTAACGAACTTTTCCGTTTGTAAGTCCTTAAATTGAACAAATTCGTGCATGCATTTCTATTCTCTGACTTAAAGTTTACGATAAATTTCTTACTAGGTAAAAGAAAATGTTTATACGGAATTGTTCTTGTAACAAAATAGTGGGATTTAATATGTTTTGTTCAAGCATTACACATCTTAAAAATGAGTAAGTGCAAGTATTGTTTTAATGTAATGATTGCAGGAATTAATAGAAAATATTTATGGGAAAAAATATTTATGCAAAACACAACTTGTAACAGCAGTCTGAAAAATTCAAATGCTATTGTTCTACAATTTTAATATTCACTATTTGAATGCTAAATTAATGAGTAATTTAGTAATTTAATATACAATGCAAGAAAAATTGTTTGATCTGTTATTTTCTAATAGAAAATTTCTGATTCCTAAAACCTCTGCAGTTGAAAAAATTAAAGTGCATTTACTCGATGAGTTGCAGCCTATGCTTTGAAAAATCCTAATAGATATATTTAAAACAAGAAAAAATTACTATGCTTTAACTGAAGTTTTGTTTTACACACAATTAATTGAAACAATTCATTAGAGTTAATATAATAAATGTAAAATAACGAAATAACGTGTTAGTTTGTCAAAACACATATTCAAAAGAAAAGACATCTTTCTAAGCAAATTAAAACAATGACCCCCCCCCCCCCCAAAAAAAAAAAATATTACAAACATTAAAATTTATTTTTATTATTTAGTAATTATGTACGCACAAACGTGCATTGTTTTTATTATTGAACATAACTTATTCACTGCTATATTATTTTTTTCTCAAGATCAATATAACTATTAATTTGGTTGATTTTGCTACGTTCTACTTGCATCCTTATATTGCATAGAAAAGCATGCATTAAAAATATGATAACAAAATAAGTAATATTTTCTACATTTGTCATTTATTATCCTTTTCAGACTCCTAAATTTTTTTTAATTATTTTCTAAATTTTCGATGATAAATGTTTAAATAAATAATTGTAGCCCCTATTTTTTCTACGTACAAATAAAATCCAACACATTAAACGAAAAAGTGTGTGCGCTCTCTAACACTATTTAATAAATAAATCCTTAGGATAGTAATTTTGCAAATGCTCGTGTTATAACTTTTTTTATTACCATGTCCTATTCTCTCAAATGAAACCCTCCCTATAAATATTCCTTTACAACACACAATCCATTTATGTAAGCGTATTCTGTTTATAGTGATTTGGGGCGTTGCCAAAGGTTTCGCTTACGCAATTAAACAATATCCGTTTTAGTAATATCCGTTGTTAAACATAGGAGCAAATAAAACTACCAAGCCCTAGGGGCCAAATTGAAAATGTTACTGGAAGAAGAAAGATGAGCTTTTGCAATTAAAAATATAAATATGAAGATATTGACGTTGTATATTAATTCATTTACAGCAACCTAACAACCGTTGATTTTTAAATACCATTTTTATTATGAAATTAAGAGGGATTGTCAGTCCCATAGAGCTAATGCATTAGTTTTCTAATCATAACTTCCTCACAAGTATTGCTTTGCCATGTTAGCCCTTTTGTCCCAGGTTTGAGAATGAACATAACATCGAAATGAAATAAATTTTGAAACGAAACTGTTATCTAGTTATTAAATTATATTTTTTTTAGTTTTAAAATGCCACAAATTACAGCAGATGGCGACACTATTTTAAAACTTTATCATTAATAATTAAATAACCGGATGTGATTTCTTTTCAATTTTGTTTTAAATTGATGTTATGATGATTCTCATACCTGGTGAAAATGGGATAACATGGCAAAGCAATTCTTTTGCAAAAATTATGATCTAAAAACTAATGCATTAGCTCTATGGACTGACAGTCCCTCTTAAATAGCGTTTTTAATAACAATTTTCAATAAAGTTGAAGCCCTTTACTGCCTATGGAGTTATTTTTCTTTTCTTTGTTTGACTGCTTGTTTGCCTGCCTGTACGTTTTATGTATGTATGTATGTATGTATGTATGTATGTATGTATGTATGTATGTATTTATGTATTTATTTATGTCATTTATTTATTTATTTAAATGAATCACACTTTTAAGATACATTTATCAAAAAATTAGTCAAAAAATTTTTTAATAAAATTTTTCACCATGATTTAAGCATTTTCATACTCTAGTTCGTTAATCAATAACGGTTTTGAAAATACCAATATACATTTCATAAATAAATTGATGGAGAAAAACACGACTATATTTTTTCCAAACACATTTTCTCATAAGATTTTTTTCGAATAATTTCGTGATAATAAGCAATTAGTTAAACAAGCTCTAAAGTATCGATTGGGCTCTATAATTGAGCTCTTTCTTTTTAGAACTTTTAATAGCGTCGACCCACTTTTCGAGGACATATTTATTAGTACTGGTCGATTTCACAGTTCCGGATCTCCAGTTATAAACTGCTCCTTAGTGGTTAAAATTGATTTTTTTGAGTACGGTTAATAAGAATTTATATACTCTTAGTTAGGTTTTATAAATACTCTGGGTCAGAATCAAGGAAATCGCATTATTTGAATACATATTACAATAATTTTTATAACTAATTTTTATATTTAATAAGATATATATATATTTTTCATTTTATCACTTATTTTGGAAGATGTTTTGTAACACAAACGAAATTGGCATTCAGAGGGTTATTCAGTTATGGTTTTCAAATACTTTAATGTGTTCAATAGAAAATCGTTTAGATTCATTGAAATACTTGAATATTATACCCTAGGTTTGTTTTTTTATCGTATTCTTAGAAATATATTTTTAGGATAATTCAATAATTATCGATTAGATTTATTTTTTAATCCCTCATTTTATTTCAATGTTACATTTCATTTTCACCTTAAAAAATTTAATACTGTAACGAACTTTAATAAAACATTGTCTCTCTTTAACTATATATGCAATTTTAATAAGAATTTTTATCGCGTTTTTTTATTTGTGCACTTTTGTTTGTAATGCTATTTCGGTTCCGGATATAATGCCGACAGCTGAAATTCCGGCAAATCAGTAAATTAAGGCCTTTATGGTACTAAGGGCAATTTAATTAATAATTTTTGCATTAGTATTTTTGAATTTTTTGCTGTCGGGATGATGGCCTGTTGGTATTTCAGTTGCGTGATTACCAGTCCCTGTCCCATAGACCCTGCTATTTTAGCTTCCACACTACGTTTATAACGTAAAAAGTGGAAGGTTTTATAATCGTTCAGTCCGTCTGTCTGTCTGTCTGTCCGTCTGTCCGTCTGTCTGTCACCCACTTTCACAGAAAGAACCACAAGTCCCACAGACAAGTGGGATACGTCATTTTAAAGCAAAAAATCAGATTAGGCTACATTCCAAATTTCATTAAAAAATTTAAATTAGAAGTTTATTTAAAATTTAAATAACTAAATTTTTTTTATCTACATTGAAATAACATGCAAATTCTATTTTTATTCATATTTTCACTGTTGTCATCCACAAGTCCCGCAGACAAGTGGGATACGTCATTTTGAAGCAAAAAATCAGATTAGGCTACATGCCAAATTTCATTAAAAAATTTAAACTAGAAGCTTATTTAAAATTGAAATAACTAAATATTTAATCTACATTGAAATAACATGCAAATTCCATTTTTATTCAATATTTTCACTGTTGCCATTTCGTTAAACGTACGAGAAACTTTTGTTAAAATAAAAATACACTTTTGAAAAAATATTTATTTATGTGATATAATTCGGTTTGGATTGTTGTATTATCACAATAGAGTTCTTTTAATGGTTCTATATATATGTATGTAGAAAGATGCATAGAGAATTCTAACTTAACATAAAAAAAATATGCTAAGTTTCGCTTTTATTTTTAAAGCATCAATTGTACAAATTATAATTTTTTTTGAACTGTAAATTAATTTAACAAACTATAAATAAGTGAATTTTCGAAAGAAATGTAAATGGGAAATTGTGGCGACAAAAATATTTATTAAAAAAGATTACATCATTATTCTTCGAACTTCAAACAAATTTAGCAAACGATAAAGTCTAATTATTAAATCTGAGAAAGATTAATGAAAATAGTTAATTTTGGCGTTTAAAACTTTGAATTACAAATAGCTAAAGGCCCTGTTTTTATTAGAATTAAATCACATTTGCCATTCGCAACAATCGCTCGAGAAACTTTAATTCTTTTAGACAATAAATTAAAATAAATTTATTTTTGCGACATCGATCAGTTTGAAATGACGTCAAATATATTTCACTACGGAATCCTTGTATGTTGATATGAAATGTTTTCATTCTATTTAAAAGCGAGGAATATGACATATTTATTCTTTAAAATATAAATTAATTTTTGCAAACGATAAGTAATAATTATTGAATTTTCGAAATAAAATAAATGAAACTAGCCAAATTTAGCTTGTAAATGTTAAATATAGAATTAATGTTGTGTTTGGCGCGTTTTTTCCTGTTAAACACAAATATGTGGAAGCGAGTTAAGTGACAGATTCTGTTACAAACCTACTTGTTTATGTGATTATTTTAAGGTATCTCCACAAGTTGAAAATGCCATTTTCGGAAAAAATTGATATTTTTAATTTGTTTATATGATTACCCAGATTTTCCTGTTTGTAAAAATCTTCATTCTAACTGTGACGCAATTAGAACAAAAGTAGTGATTAATTTAGTAAAGGTCAGTAGCACTAGAATCAACCAGATATTGAAACTTTAAATGCGTTTTTCTCGCCTTTCAGTTTTTCATTAAATAGCTTCAGTTGGAAAAAGATAACTCAAAAAGTTATTGAGTAATTTTAAAAATTCTTTTTTCTACTAATTTAAGAAATTGTTGTCTAGGGAATATACCTAAAACACTTTTAAGAAATATTTTTTTTTTATTTTGTTTTGGCATATTAATCATTTTGACACACCGTAAAAAATGTTGAAAATCAGACTTTTTTCGACTACTCATAAAAAATTTATTTTTAAATAAAATGTTTTGGTGTTAGGTATATTCCCTAGACATAAGTTTACAGTTCAAATTGATGGTTTTATTTTCTTAATAGGTCAAATCGTTTTTTCTAGCCTAATTGAAGTTTTTGACAAAAAACTGCAAAAAACATGCATAAAATGAATATATTTTTAAAAATTTGGTATGTATGCCAAATTATACTTACTATATAGTTATTTCTTTCAGATGCACACAAAAATATTACCAAAGTTGTTTTCAAGTTCATATTTTTTAAAAAGTGGTCCTAACGTGTTGGGCCACCTAAAATTGTTGGTATTCACGACATTTGTTGTATCTGGGAAAATGCATTGCTTTGGTTTCTCTCATATTTTAAAAACGTTGTTTTTACTTAAATTATATTAAAACCATAACACATTTTTCGATTGAATTTTTTTACTTCAAATCCATGGGCTTCAAAAAGAACTATTACAGAATTTCAAACTATTTTATGGTATGAAATAATCATGAGTGCCGTTAAAGAAAATAAATCATAAATTGAAAAACTATGTTCTGAAATCTGAAATTTAAAAATAATATATCATCCATCTAAATTTAAATCTGAGCACACGCTTCGAATTTAGTGCAGATGCCTCCATCTTATTAATACATGGCCATTGAAAGAAGTGAATACTGAAATTTCTGGACATGGCAAAAGTCCATTTGGAATAATACGAATGCCTAGATTGAAAACGTGATCCAGATTCGAATTGCTAAAGTGTGCTTTGGCTTCAATCCAAAACGAAAAGTATACATATATATTTACCTTGGCGTATTCCGAACGAAGCAGAATTTAAATAAATTAATAAAGGTAAACCGGCAGGCTCATTGAAATAAATTAAACAATAAAAATAATTATTTTTCGCAATTATTTGTTTAAGTATTATAATTAAGATAATGATGTAAACTTACAACTAAATAGCATTCCATGAACTTGAATTTCCACAACGTTTTAGAATTCACACGCGCTATTTAAAACTTAATAAACTATCAAAACTAACCCTATTTTTATTTATTTTGAATATAAAATATGAGATGAATATTTATTTTTATTATTAAACACATTTATTTTATTTATAAATAATAATGTATTTCTTAAAATGAAACATATTTATTAATATCAGATTTACTAATAATATTAACAATTATTTAATATGTTAGTTTTTGTGATCAATTAAATTAATAAACAAATCACTATAATAAATTCCCGAATGTCATTGTATTTTTTTATTGTGTTTGTAAAATTCAATTTTAATTCAATCAATTTATTTAAAATCGTTGATAGAAATGCACTAATGCTTTTTTCAAATTTAAGTTTTAGAATAAAAGGAAATAGCGTTTGTAGAATGTGATATGAGTAAATAGAGAATGGATGAACAATTTTTTATCGTATATTTAGTTGCAAAGTCCACATTTTTTAGTTTGAAAATACGTAAGTGCAAAAGAAATGAAAATATAAGTTAAGATTCAATTGGTTTAGTGAATACTTAAATCAAACATTTTAGAAATCACAATATTATTTTTAGAAAAAGAAAAAAATGGCACTGTTGAATGGCTTTCTTAAAAACTGAAGGTTTTAATCCATATGGGAAATAATTAGGGGAGATAAGCATACCTAAGGCCATGATATATCTAGGTTCACCGACCATGACTTAAAAATATTGGGTTCAAATCGTTGTTACTTACATGGGTAAATGCAAACTCTCTATATTTGCCTTTATATGAATTAACTTTAAATCTTTGGTGAGAAGCCAGTGGCAAGTTAAAGGTGAAAAAAAGGGTGAACAACGATAAAAATTTTCATCCTCAATAGTTTTATTAAAAAAATAAGTTCAATATTTTTATTGAAAACTACAAAAAAAAACATATACTGTAAGCGTATGTATCAAATCATGTACGATTTAAAACTTATATCCATGAAAGTTTTTGATACAAAATATTTTTTATATAAAATTAAAGTTTTTGATACAAAATATTTTTATATCAAATTATTAAGTTTTATATCTTGGGCCATACCCAGTACCAAAACAAAAGCTTCTTGTATCTGTAATGTGATAGCAAAATCTTTTTACAATTAAAATTGTCGATCATTAAATTTTGTACTAATATAATTTTAAGATCTTAAGGTTACACAATGGGGGGAGATACAAAATCTATGAAGTTGATGCCTTTATTTGCAAAATTATAACACAAAATTGATTTTTCCCTATCAACAGATGTCTTTCAGATGATTGGGATTCCGCATTACATTAGTGAATTTTCAGAAGTGTGAAGTTAATTTTTTTTTATAAAATTCTATATTTTATAATTCTATATTTTGGTGTTGAAATAATAATAGACGTAAATGATACTTCAGAATCTTCTTACAATTAATGTTTATACCAAAACAAATATTTCTGAAAGGTGGTTGTTAAAATAAATAATAATCTTGAAATGATCTTAAAATGTAAATCATTTTAGTTAAATTATTTAAACAGCGGAAACGCAATATATAGCAAAAGAAAAGAACCTAAAAACTAGCAGAGAATTCCAATTGCGTGTTATTAATACTAGATTGCAATGAAGTTAATGGAGTAGGATCCAATATTTTTTTTGTTAAGTGTGAGGAAGTTTGTTTCGGTCAAACCGGGGCACAATCGACAGTTCATGAATAAGGAGGGCCCTGTCCACCGCCAAGACACAATGGTCGCCAGGGGCAACCCGTAAAGGGCGTGTTGTTGTCACGTGACCTTGTGGGTGGAGAAATGCGTCGCCATGGAAACGACGAGAAGCTGCCGTCACGTGATGGGACGGTAGTCTTAACGTTGTTGGTTTTGTTTTTTATCCCCTTTCGCGGCTTTCTCCTCTCTCTCCCTCGTTCGAGCGTGGTTCTTCTTATTCCATACCTGAGGACCTCGGGTGGAAGACGCGAAATGATTTCCACTGGAAATGCTCCGGTTGATTGACAGGAATTGAAGGAAAGACTCGTTTTCGCAACTTAAAGAAGGGGGCCCGGGGACTATGGGAGATTCGGCCGCCTTGGACTGGACTACCACCATGGGGCACAGGAAAGAGCTCGAGGACGGCAAGAAGGAGGCCTCGTCGGACAAGGACGCCGGAAAGACTTGTTCGCAACCGATTAGGAAGAATAGGTCCGAGGTCTTACTGGCAGTGAGGGACGAGTTCGGGGTGGTGACTTCGAACGATAGCAACCGACCGCACAGCGAGGCACTCATCAAGAACAAGATAATGGCTTGTGTGTCCATAGAGATAGATCCGGCCACAGACGATGAAGAATGCCACAAGAACGGAGTCCTCAACAACAACGAGAGCCCGGAAGACGACCCTAAAAGCCCTCCATTGACGAAGCAGAAAAATGTGAAGGAAGACGCCGAACGCAACGGTGCCCTGTCGTTCGGAACACCACCAAACAGAAAGCGGATCTTGCAGAAGCAGCCCTGCGTTGAGCTTGCTTCCCCGGTGGACAAGCCTCCCGAAGACAGGCCGGCGAGGTCCGTCAAGGGCAAGCTGGCCTCTCTGTTGTCCACTGGGCGCAAGAAACCGGTCAAGAGCTACTCGTGCCCTCACGAAGACGACGAGGAACTCTTGCCCAAGAGAGTGAAGAGGCAGTGCATGTCTCTGGACACTGGGGATTCCAAGTGCCCCCCGTCCACCTTGGATTACCCCGACAACAACTGTCCGCCTGTGGTCCGCCACCGACCCTTTGGGCTGAAGTCGAGCTTAAAGGGGGAGTCGATGGACTCGGCCTCCAAGAACCATGTCCAGGCGACCCCTCTCCATAGTCCCCGGAAGCCTGGAGTGAAACTTGTAATCGATGATATGGATTGTGTGTCTACCAAAGAGAGAAGATCAGTCGCGTATAGTAGGAAGAACAGCCTTATGCCCCAGGTAAGTTCTTTATAGTTTCATTTTCAAGGTTTTATAGTGTATTCACAGCATCCATATATAAATTATTTAACTCGAATATAAATTATTATTTTTCATTTAAGTATGTATTTAATTGAAAAGGATACGTTATATATACCACATTACAGAAAGACTTTGAAAGGTTTTTCATTCACATTGTATTTACATTTAGCTAGTTTCTCCTCTCAAATAGTAAGAGCAATACATTTGCGAAACATTCTCGAAGTTTTCCAAACTCTCTTTCTCATATTTGTCTGCCATTTATGTATTAAAAGTAAACTTTTTGTATTGTAATCAAAATTAGTTACTTTTAAATAAAATAAAGAATACAATAATTGTAACATTAGAGACAGAAGTGTATATCTCGAATTGTGTTAACCTAAGACATATACTTCTCTGGCTCTGAAGAACAGATAAACTTAAGTTTAACCTAGTTCTGGATAGACAAAACGTTGCTGTGGATTAGTAAAGATACGCTCACATTTTATCAGCATCTCAACAGAAATATATTACTCAGATTTCTAAAAAAAATTTGAATTTTCGGCATCCTCTTATTTAATCAAATTGCTTTCAACTGTTTCTATAATTTAATAGTCAATGATAGATTTCAAATTTTTAATTGTTACTGATGTTTACACTTAATGTAATAGTGGAGAAATTAAATGTATTGTGTTTGTAATAAATAATGAGATTTTAAAAATATATATAGTTTTATATCCGTGGGTATCAGAAACCAATGTAACTATTTACTGTAATATGTAAATATAGCTCACTTTATACTATATTTTTCACTATAATTTTCTTTATTTTCCTTAAACTTTTATTTGGGTTGATATTTAAATTGTACTTTATAATTTAAAAACTTTCCAAATCAAAATTTATGGCTTAACCTAGAATAAGTAAGTAACAGAAAATGTAGCTAAGTAAAACCAAGTGTAAAGAATTTAATGCATTTATTTCAAATATTTGCCAAACGTTTTTTTTATCTAAAGACAAATTTGCACTAAAAGTTAACTATTGTTTTCGCTTATTTAATTTATATAGGTATCCTTTTGTAATTGTTTAATAATATATGAAATTCTAAACTTTTTTAAATCAACTATATTAAAATATTAACTATTTCTGTTAATAAAAATATATTTTATGATCTCAATTAAAAAGTCAAAGTTTTTAATTTAAATACATTCTTTAATCTTAAACTAGAGCTAAACTTACATTTTCTAGCACATAAAAATATTCGGTCATGTTTTCCAGCTTTTTAAATTCACTTGTATGTCATAAATTTTTATTTACTTTTAAGACAATGTGTTTTCTCATACTTTCAAACTAGCGCTACTATTTTCCAAAAAAAGTATAGTTAAACTCATAGTTTCCTTGCACAGAAGCCATGACCATGGGCGGAGCTATAAAACGCGCGGAACAATCATATAAAGACAAAATAAAACGGATGAAATTTTCTCTACATTTGATTGCTCTGCGGGTTTTATAGCTCCGCCCATGGTCGTGGCTTCTGTGCAAGGAAACTATGAGTTTAACTATAGATATATCTTTTAATAACAAATAATTACATCAATTCATTGGATTTAGAAAATGTACAAATTATGTTGGAACAAATTTTTCAACGTACTAAAATACTAAAAACTATTTTGAAATTGTTTGGTGTCCAAGGGACTTTTTTAGCCAATAACTTTTGTACAGTTAAAAAATTTCCATCCTGCAATTTTCTAACTGGCACCACTATTTGAATCTTTCGTTTATCACCTTATGCAGTGTAAAATGCGGTGTAAACGTCAAACTTACGGTTTTACCACACAATTGGTAAATTCACGCTCCGAATAGAGGTAGCAGCTAGAAAATTGCAGGATGCCGGTGAATCTTGAGCCAAACTTTCTAACAGTGTAAATTAAAACAAGTTGGAAAACCTGCCTCAATTAAAAATGTGTCCCAGTTCCTCCTACTTCTTGCTAAATATACTTTCAATCTTTAAATTGTGTATATAGGGTTATTGTTTGAAGTTTGCAAATTCAAATCAATGAAATAGGGGTTGAAAGTAAATCTAAAAAAAAATTAAGTGTTTTTTTCACAATTTTTCAACAGCTTGCACCATTGCATAAAGTAAAAATATGTAGTAACACTTACTTTTCTTCATTTTTTATCTTACATAAATTTACTATGTAGCAATTTCTTACGATCATAAATATAAAAATCCTCATTATTCTTTTCGTAATTTTTGAAATCACAGTTTTCTGGTAATACGACTGGTTCGATTACAAAATATGAATGTACTTAAATTGCATCGTATGTGTAAGGCTAGAGTTTTGGCTGTGGACCAAAGTTTGAAAAAACTTCTATCAAAAGAAATGTTTTGGATCATTACTTTAAATAGCATCCATTAAATTCTGAATAGATCAACACCCATTTATTATTTTGGAAAAATAATCTGATATGATCCCTACATAACGTTAGAGAATGTCAAGAATACACTATAGTTTAATTTTTTAACAGCTTTTCAATTTTTTTATTATTATTTTGATTTATCTTATTTTTTCTATTAGTCCACTTTCAACAAAATTTCAAGTTTGTAACTCTTTAGTCAAATTTAAATACTTTGCAGTCGAATCTAATTGAACTAAAACATATTGTAAAACGGTATTAAATAAACTCTTATTATAATTTTCATTACAAACTGATTTTAGCGGCGTTTATAGTTATTCAAAAAAATTCCGGATTCATGTATTATTAATAATTGAACGGTAGTCTCTAAATGAAGAAACATTAAAGTTAATAGTAAAAAAATGAAATTCTTAATATATAAAAATTATGAAAATTTGACGATAGACATATACTGTAACCTCCAAATAATTAAAATTAAATGAGTGAAAATAGTTCACAATTGTCAAAAATTTTATTGTGTAATTAAAAAAATATTAAAAAATAATAATAATAATGAAATTGTAAATATGCGATTTTTGTTCCCAATTCAAAAGGAAAAGGTCAAAGTAAAAGCTCAAACAAAATATGTATTGACAAATTCATTTTATTCACGTAAAAAGTTTATTATAAAAAAGCTATTTTTATGTAAGTAAACTGGTTTGTTCATGCTCCTTTTTCTGTACAAAGATACAAAACATGAAGAAATATGTTTCGGATTAAAAACGTTATTTTTGTGAAATTATAATGTGTATCTAAAATTCAAAGGTTAAAAAATCATATTTGTTTGCTTGTGACTTAAACCAACTATTTCCAAACTTAGTAGCAGTTAGAAGACCCAGTATTGTGTTAGGTAAATTGTATTGTAGGTTAAATTGAAACAATTAAGCCCCGTTTAACGAAAAAAATGTTTGTCCTGGTAAACTTTAGGAGAAATTTTATAAAAGATGCCATTTCATGCTTTGTTCTTTTAAAATTAACGCAAGCCCATTTAAATTGCAAAATTGGACACATCCCAGATTTTACTTTTTAGCCTACTTTTCTTTTTTTAATTCGAAAGAATTAAAAAAATGAAAAAGTAGGTATTGACATGCGGTCGATGTCCGTCTGTCTGTCTGTCTGTCTGTCCGTACCCCCCCCCCCCCCTTCCAAAATAGGTTCTTCTCTTTTTTTGTTAGAAAGTTATGACCTCAGATACCCAACTTTCATACTTTTTGTCCGTCTGTCTGTACGTCCGGACGGACATAAATCTACTATCTGTCGGCGAATTTCTCATTGAATTAGCATTGAAATTCAATTTTGAGTCATTTAAATTACTGTTGCCAAATCAACAATGGCATGAGAAACTTTATTTATTTAAACATATTTGAAGCAAAATAATATTTTCATGAATCAGTTTGGAATGACGTCATAAAATGTAGCACAATTTGATTCTTTGATTGTTCATTAATTATCTAACAAGAAAGCGGCAAGGCATACTTTTGCCTACAATTATGCTTAGTTTTAATTTACATTTCTTATTTTTTAATGCAGTTTGGAGTTTCATTACTTTTGTTATTAATAAATATTTAATTATTCTTCGAACTACAAATAAATCGCGAGCAGACGATAAATAATATTTAATTAATTTGCGAAATAATATTAAGGAAAATAGTTGATTTTGGCTTTTGGAAGTTTAAATTATTAGCTGGATGCTGTGTTTCGATTTTTTTTCTAATATGTATAAAACTAGTGTAGAAACGGCTGTTGATGATATTTACTGTTAGAAACCTAGTTTTTTCCCGATTAGAACTTCAGTAAGTATTTAAGTAACAGGAAAGTAGGCTATTTTAGTTCTTTATGAACTTCTTGTTTAAAAACTAATATATCTGTTAATTTCGTACTTATTTGATGGCGCTTCTTAAGATATAAATATGTACGAACAGGCCATTACATTTAATTAAAAAATTTACAAAAAATAGTTAAATTCAGCATGTTATAACTTAATTTAGTTTATTAATATTTATGATTTTAATCTTCTTAAACATTCCATTTCTTATAAATGAATTAATCGCAATTTTTTCATTGTTGGTTAGAATTCAGTTGAAACCTTTAGTTTATTTCTTTCGTTTAGAAATTTAAGAAAAAACGCCTCACAAAAACATCTGCAAATGCCCGTAATGATGTAAAAACGTATCTACTTATTTATTATGTGATTCCAGCTCACTTATCGAAGCTAAACATTTTCGTTTTTTTGATCGATTCCATTTTGTTCTCTCTTCCCCCCTCCCCCCAGGTCTCTTCTCGTCAAACGTATTAGTACATGTAGTTCCGAGTCCGAATTTCTGTTCTTCGATCGGTCTCTCTTAATAAATAATGACGGGGGTCTCTTTTTTGCGTGCGCTATGTACACTCTAGAAATTATTTATCGCGTTCGGAAAGAGAAATGGCATATTTTCTTTCGCCAAAAAAGAAGTGGAATATGCGAGACTAAATGACCGCGCCCATTTTTTAATAAGAAAAGTTTTTAAAACTTAAATTAGTTGGCGAAAATGGTTCGTGTGTGTGTGTGAGTTTAGACAAAAAAAATGGATGGTTACAAAATATCATAAATCTCCATTAAAAATGCAATAAAGTCCATTAAAAATGCAGTAACCATGTTGTCATTTGTTGACCCTTCCCAACCTGGGTGTTACTTTAAATTAAAAATAATATAAATAAATCCTATGTAAAAAAACTCCTTTTAATTGGTATAAATTCGATAAATTAAATTTTGAAGGTTTTTTTACTTTCAATGACCTAATAGGAAAAGTAAGTTAATGAAAGTATTTTACAATGGGGTCATAAATCCGAAGTTTAGATTTGGTGTTTTCCGCACTTTTTGGAGGGTGCTGATAAAAAAAAGCGTTTTTTGAAAATTTTTCCACCTGTATGTCCGTCTGTCTGGAACCACTGCGCAGCTCGAACTAAAAGAGTTACATAATTCAAATTTGGTACGCGAGGTTCTAGTAGATGTCAGATATTAAATAAGGTTTTCGAGAAAATCGCGCATATGCAAATGATATCTACCGTAAAATTGTAATTGGTTTTAAAAGATTTCTGATAAACAAAACGATTTCAACCTCATAACGTCACTGCAAATCAAAATTTCAAGTTGTCGAAACTTTTTATCGCAAAAACAGCTTTTTTTTTCGTACTAATTCACCTTCCAAAATTGACTTTTTTAGGTGAAAAACAAAAATACATTTCAGACCACAACTAAATATACGTTTGCTACTCTTTCCTGTTCACTGCTTCAAATTGCAAGGACATGTTCTTTTAGTGGATATACAATTAATGTTATAGAAAAAAACTCTATTTTTATCTTAGTAAATTAACGTTGATGAGATCAAATGATGGGAAACGGTTACTTTCGATTTATCCATTTCCAAACCATTACTTTTTAACATTCCTAAATGAATTTCTGTTTCCTGTTGACATTCGACATTTAGAAACAAAGAACTTTCGTAGATTAGAGGTATAGGTTTTCTCTTCCAATTTTTATTTTATATTTTCCTATAAAAATTAACATCTATTCGAGTATACTTTTTCTTTTTCTGACAGAGTTTACTTATATTTGTTAAAATCAAAACAGTAAACAAATGATTGATTGATGCTTCTGAACTCTACTCTTGCCCAATAGTACTTCTCAAGAGAAAAACTAGCATTCAGAAGCAAAACCACCATTTTCGGGTACAAATGATGGTCCAAAAACACAATATTTTAAAATAATCCATAATTTATATTTGAAAGTTAAAATTTCAAATAAAAAAAATAATGCATTGTCAATACATGTACGAATTTAATCTCTTGAAATAACCGATTTATTTGATGGACATTTCATTTTACAACTTTCATGTAATAAAACTCCATAAAGTAATATTTTTTTTAAGTTTGAGATAAACACAATTTCGGTAAAACTACAAAATAATAATTTTATGGCACGTATTACCTAATTTATTTATTGTATTTTTTATTAAAGTCAAACCAGTGGCATTGAAATGTTACATGTGCCCAGTACATTATAAATATTGAAATTTCAATTAATGATATATATTATCATCTCTTCTCTTTCGCAGTTATAAATAAAGTATAAGCATTTAACTTTTAAATGTTCATAACAAATCCACTTTTAAAAGCATTTGGGTCCCCAAACAGAAATTAAAATAAACATCAATTACTCTTTTCACTTACTCTGATGTCACAAAGACAGAGACGGGATCTTACCGCCCCTTTGGTCCCATTAAGAACACTCTAAGACATTCCAAAAACCAACAAGAATTAATAACAAAGAAAACGATCCATCCAGTGCACGCTTAATGACGAAAACAATACTGCTAGAACTCATAAGCAATCATGGAGGTTGAAATACGATGGGGATACTTGGCGTGAAAAATAGTGAAGCCTTCTCAAAATCGCCAAAACTGATTTTATACTTCCAAACCACACTAATCACTCTTAATGAATTTTTATTAAATTTTTCGGTACTTTTTTATTTCGTGGGCGGAAATCTCGCCAAACGGAATATTTGACGACAAAAGCAATTTTTCTGGGCACAAAACACAATAAACGCAGTTAAAGGATCACTGTATACACAGTTGAAGGTTACTATTGGAAATATTCGGTTTGGCGGCGGTTGTACGTTATTGGTGACTATCGCTTGCGCCTGCGAAATGGAAAAGTACCACTTTTTCGACGGAAGGATCTAAATTAAAAATTTTAAAATATGACAATTTGCGATATAGATTGTAGTACAAAGTCTGAATTAACACTATGTTCTAACATTAATATTTTATGAAACACGATAAAACTCTTATTAGTTATCCGAATCCCGACTATCCGAAATCCAATGGTGTCATTATGTTCCATTAATTCATTAATTTCTCTCGAGGTTTAACGTTTAAATTTGTTGAAAAAATAGGAAGGGTTTTATTATTTTTAGCACATATTCAGTAAGCAATTGAAAGTATACACTTTCTTCAAAAAATCGGTTAATAAAATTTGTGATTTTTCCAATGGTAACCGGTCCTAATCTTTTCGGATAATAGAAGTTCTACTCTACCTAACTGTCTTGTATCCAAAATTCCCCCAAATAACCAAGTATTTGTACGGGAGGATCCCAAAGCGATCATGGCTTCACTTGGCGAACAAAATATCACATTACCTTCACCCGACAGCATCTAAATCATATTCAACCCTCCATCTAAATACCTTCATCAAGTAGCGGGATCCTAATTCACTTCGGATCCCTGCTTACTCCCATTAATTGCAAGGGCTCTGCTTGTAGTCTGTGGCCTCGCTAATGTTTCTTGCGCAAACCATGCTCGGTAAGCGTTTACCTCTTGGCGACTGGGGAGTCATTATTCATGGGTGGTCTGATTAATGGCGAAGTTTGTGGATCTTTGGTTTGAGTGTCATTTTGATGCTGTTGAGAAGAGTGCTGAGGGGTGTTTTAAGCAAATAAACATTGTTTTGAAATAGTTTTGTAATAAAAAAGTTTTGTGTAAAAACTTTGAGAGATTTATGTAAGAAAGAAAGAGTGTAACAAAGTTTGCAAAAAGTTTAGACCTGAAAAATATTTTTAAAGTTTTTTCTTACTTGTGAAATTTTATATTTTAATTTTTTCATACTGCATGAATATTGTTTTATAGATGATACAAACAGAGGCCAATTTAAACGTTTGCTTTATACATGATAGCAAATTTATACCGTTTTAGAATTATCAATAGATTCCAATATTCATATCTTATAGTCAAACTTATATGTTTAATTATAATTAAAATCGTTCATGCTTAAATCAAAATGAAATCGCTATTGACATAAATGTCATCAAATTCTCATAAATACATCAAACCTTTTATATTTGCGCGTTGAAATAATTTGGCGAAAAATAGATTAGCTACACACCCATTTATAACACTTAAAAAATGACTTCGAACAACCGACAAAGCTTAATAAATCGTATTATATGATATAAGCTAATTAGCCTCTATGTTAGCGAAAAGTTTTATCAATAATTTTGGGAGTTTGCACTAGAGTTTGACTAGCAAAATCGTTTATCTCTGTCGACTGAGGTGTCATTACTCGTGGTTCTCTAGATTGATGATCAAGTGTATTGTTTTATAACGTCACAAAAATAATGAAACATAAGGGAGCTGTAAGGTAAGCTGGAAATCGTTTAAATTGATTACATTTTTATTGAACAGCATCGTAGAGGATTAAGTAGTAAACTGTTTGACTTTTAATTAACTTTAAAAGATTATGTAAGTTTTTTAAAATAGCGGAATACGACAAAGGACCTTGGTTGGCCTAGTGGGTTTTGATCGAAGCCCATTACGTCAACAGTCTGCGCACGGTACCAGTGCGGGTCCTATTTCTGCCTTTTCCCTGGGTGTACTTTCTCTCTCTGTGTCAGTAAAACTTTTGCCTGTGTCTCTCTTACTAGACGAATTTTTTTAAGCTGGTCTCTGATCAAGCACACAAACCGGAAAATACATGTAGTAACCTATCTACCTCTTGAATAGTTTCAAAGCATGTTTTTTTGTTTTAAGTTGGTTTACGAGTATAACAAGGTTACTTGAAAATTATTTCAGCAATTTTGGCAAAAACTTTGGCAAATATTTTTTTGTAATTTTGCATAAAGAGTTTAAATTCATGTTTAATAACACTTACTAGAATGTTTATTTTGTTTAATCTTTCCTGGAAATGTACTGAGTTATAGTTTAGTCTTAACTTACCCCGCAAGTGAAACATTTACTCTTTTTAATGCTCATTATTTATTAATATTTTAGTAAAATTAATATTTTCAGACTGAACATTCGCTAAAATTATTCTTTTTAGTAATTATATTAAGGAGGCCCAGTGGCTTAGTGGTAGTGCTTCGCATTGCCACGCCACAGGTCCAGGTATTAAATCCAGGATTGGGCGAGGTTTACCCATCCTTTCATCCCTTGAGTGGGTCGATAAAATGGATACCAAGCATGCTTGGGAACCAAACACTGGAGTTCCACGTGGGGCTGACCACCTTACCGGGACATATGCCTAGCACCCCAAGGTCACGAAAGCTGAAATGGGCACGGCAGGCCTTGGCCCAGTGGCCAGTAATGGGCTGTTGCGCCTAGGAGTTTAGTTTTTTTTAGTAATTGAAGAGCTTAGTGGAAGAACATGCTAAGTGACATTTTTGAAAAAGTTGAGATTTTTGTGTCAATGAACATATTACCAACTATTTTAACGATAAAAAGTTTCCCTTTATCATAAACTTTAAGTTTAGTATGTTTTTTACGGTTTGTAGGTACCGTTTTCAACATATCTGACTGCTAACTAAAAACTTGAAAGTTCATTTTCTCGTTTTCACCTTTTTGTCACTTAGCACGTTCTTCCACTAAGCTCTTCAATTATATTAAGCATAATTTTACCATTTGTTATTTTTATAAAATAATACAGAGGAAATAACTTACACCTACACACAATCCTTATTTTATTACCAAAAATACAGAAAATGGTTCACTGTACGTAATGAAAGATATTTAGCGAAAGTCACGCAAAACGCTAATGACGATATCTGATTCCGCTACTTCCTTTCTGTAACAATCACATGAGCTAATTAATGCAATGATTTGGCGTTTTCTAAATGGAACTTTCGTGTAAATATACTAGAGAATTATTCATAGTTGAATATATCATAAACGATTTTTCGTAGTATTTCTTTTCACAATTGTTATTGCATTTGATGTTCACACATAGAATTTTTTCAAAAAGTCAAAAAAAAAAATTTAAATTTTCGTGACAATACATGGCCAATAAAAAATCATTAAAATATTTTTCCTTTTTAATTTACATTTATTATCAAAATAAAAAAGTGACCATGATAAAATCAAAGGTTTGCTCATTTATTGCCTCTAATGCGGAACAAAGTTCGCCGGGTCAGCTAGTTTATAATAGAACTAGCTTTATAAACCCGGCGTTGCACGGGTGTACCCTTAATAACGGTGATTGTTTTTTTATGTAAACATTTATTTTATAATAATTGATCCCTTCTCCACTGGTCAGAACTCCATCGGTATATTATAATTTCCTCCCATTCTATTATCAGCATTAATTTAAAAAAAGAAATCCGATTGTGTGTGTATCCAGGACCTTCTAGAAATTAGAGAGCTTTCCCATACGCCCTGTTTAAATTGCCAGAATAGCTGTGATATAATGGTCAGTTTCTATTTGCCCTCCTACACCCGAAAATGCCCAAAATGTGATGACCATTAAACTCCATATTCGACCACTCGACAGGGCTGGGGAGCCCAGTCGGTAAAGGCGTTCGCCTTACATGTGATAGGTCCCAGATTCGGGTCCGGGCATCGTCAAAATAACTGCCGACCTATAAACGGCAAATGCAGCCAAAAATGCCATGTGTCCCGCATAAAACCCCGTGTTGTGGGAGTGCACGTTAAATATTTTTCAAAGTCCCGACGCTACGTACGATGTCGTCCTTAAAAGTTGCATTGGGTGCCTACTCAGGTGTCGGCTCGTCACCTGACTGTGGTTCTAAATTAAGACGTCCGCAGCCAATAGCCCTCGTGTATAGCTCTAGTGAGACGATAATTCAAACTAACCCTAACCCATACAACTGGATGCAAATAGCTAACTTACGTTAAATTTTCAACTTCGCCAAAAGCCGCCAATACCAAAATTCAATCGGCCATTATATCATCTGTACCAAATTTCCAGTTTCATAAACATAAAATACATACGCTATACGTAGAGAGAATAGACATTTCTTCGAAGTATTCATTATATCTAGAATAGTTATAGCCTTTACTGTCATCAGACATTGTAGCAATAACTTCATTTCTTACCATTTGTAAACATCAATTAAATTAAATTCGGTAACAAAATTAAATTAAATTAAATTCGGTAAACGCCCCCTTCTCGCTATCGCTCGCCAACCCCCGGGAACTGCTTGCGCAGTTCCCTTTGGATCGCTTCGCGATCCAAGCTCGCTTCGCTCGCTCACCGTTCATTGAAATATTTTAGTCTAGCCATAAGGGTTAACCTAAAGGAGCATGTCCGGCAATTTTTTCGTCAAATAAGGTAACCCTGTCAAATTGGTATTATGGCAGCCATTGGCTACTAAAACAGCCACAGATCGTAGTTTAAGAGAATAATTATCAAATAGTTCAGTTTTTTCTATGTATTTCGTTTACATTAAAGAATTTATTTAGCTACTTTCTTTATAACTTGATCCTGTCCATTTCTTTCATAGTTAAAAATTCTTAAATCATATTAATATATTTAAAATATTATTAATCATTAATTATTTAAAGAACTCATTTCTTAAATTATTATTTTTGTACATTGCAGCATACACTTGCAGCAAACTGTCGAGTTCTGATTTTCTTACATTAAAATATCGTTACGATCTACGATCGCAAATGCCACGATATTTTTAATAAGGAAATCTTTCATCTTCTCTCAGCAGACATTTTTAGTTTTTAGCAGCATTTTAAAGTAATTATTTGTTGCCATTTCACAGACTTTGTAAACGCTCGGTTTGTTGTTATTTTGACGTGGCGAAATTTTTCAACTGGCGCCAATCCGGACATGGTCCTTTAAGCTAACCGCCTTTAGTATCCTTTTAACATAAAATAATTATAAATTAATCCTTTTAAATTGCTGGTTTTATTGCGAAAATATTTCGCTGCTTGAGTGATTGACTAAGATCCATTTGTAAATAAATTGGAAAGTGCGGTAGCCGTCAACGCTTAGAAAATATGTTTCAAAACTATTTGAATTTTTCCTTTTTTTATTAACAACAGTGTTTGGTAGTTCAGTCGATCGAAGTTATAATTCAAATTTTCAAACATTAAACGTCCCCTTAATATTATGCATGTTTTAAATTTAAACTTACCGATTCTATCTATATTTTGTGCATAATATTTATAGTTATTTTTCTCTTTTTCAAGCCATTGCTGAAGAAACACTTTTTTTTTGTTTTCAGTCGGTCATTTTTAAATTAGTAGTATTTTTGTTCATTTCAAATGTTGCCATTCCAGAGATAGAAATATAAGGAAATTTGGGTGCCGTATAAGAGTATTATATATAGAGATGATATTCAAATAACAATCCTACTAATTACACGCACGTGCTCTGACGTGTATATACGTAATTTTCGCTCACGCTGAACGCGCTGAAATTTTTTTCAAATTAGAAAACGAAATTTATAAATTAAAAGTTTATAACATTGCTATTCCTATGGACAAATCGGCTCACGTTTTGCCTTCCTACACCCGTTCGGTTTCGAATTTCAAAAAATCGCTTCTTAAATGACGCCTACGATATAAAAAGAATCTTTTCCTAAAATTTGGTAGCTCTACCTCCATTAGTTTAGGCTGGGCGTTACTACGTGAATGAATGAATCAGTCAGTCAGGATTTTGCCTTTTCTATATATATAGATTAAGGATATAAAACTTGCTTATCTAAATAAGACCATCGATTCTTGTAATTTTTAAGTTATTAAGCTGTATTTTAAATAAAATATTAGAAACAAATTTTGTAACCATTGCTGATACTAAAGAGACATTTTCGCCTATAATAAAATGCAGTGGATTACTTAGCTGAGAAGTAGATTTTCATCTTCTTTGTGTACAATTTGTAGTTAAACTTTGAAATACATAATCCCATTTAATCTTCGGAAAGTGAATGTTATTTAGCTTACCACATTTATTTATTCGACTGATTTAAAGCCAAATATTTTAATTAATTTTTCTGAACATACGAAAAAAGGTACATACTTTTTTTTATCATACTTAAAAAATAGCGCTTCAAAAAATTTAGAACCCAACTTATAAAGTAACTTTAGCTTTCTGTTCACGGTCAATTCATTGCCATTCTTGAAACGTATCTGATAATAAGGATCCTCCCCCTCCTTGACTTGTGTTACTTTTGTATTTCTTTGGGGGCATTCAGTGCTCCAAATATAGATAGGTGAGGTTAATCAAAGAGAAAGATCACAGAAAAGAGCCAAAAATAGCAAAACTCTCTTTTCTCTTCCCGGGGAAATAGGCAAAAGAAGAACAAAGTATCAAGAATAAGGGTCAGGTGGTTTTTTTCTTTGATGCAATGACATCATAAGAAGTCATATAAAGAAGTTTTAGTTTACGTCCCGATATATGTTTTATTTTTGGTGACGAAATATTATAAACAGGTTGTCCACACTTTATCGTCTCATCATTATAATAACTTACGGAACGAGAGGATAGGCAAATTAGGAAACTTGCTTCAAACAGATATTTCTCTGCAAATCAGATTAAAAATAAAATTGCCACCAAGGCTTCAAGAGCAGGACTGTACTCGCTGTGTTACTGATTACATTGCTATATATATGGCGGAAATATTCTGACTTAAATTTAATCCCAAAATTATTGCCAGTTATGGAGAAAATTTGATTACAATGTTAAAGAACATTTTTTCCCAATCAAAGATTTTTGGCAAATAAAACTAAAACACAAGGCATAAACCGACAGATATTTTTTTTTCATTTGCAATCGTTATTTTTTATTATCCTTTAAACTTAATAATGCTCTTTTTAATCCATCTCTTTTTATTTGAAAGATAAAAGAAATAATTCTTTTACTAGAAATCTAACGAAATTACATAGGTTTGCAACACAAATATGAACATCATTCAAACAATGGCTAAGATTAGCATATAATAGAATATGGATGATTGGAAACTAGTAATATGATTAGTTTTGCGAAGTGTTTAAGAAGTCTAAGTCTAATCTCATGAAAAGAAACACATGAGCTAGCAACCAACGATATCTCGTAAGGACAAGGCGGCGGGCTGACATTGTGTCTCGAACAAATTTATCGTGCATCTGTCCCATAAACCAAAAAAAAAATGTGCTCATTTTTGATTGCTAATTATATTTTTTAAACCATTTCTGTCATGAGATGTATGTGATGAATATTTTTGCTATTATTATGTAAGCAATATATTAAAACATTTTTTTCGAAAAAAATTATATTTTTGATTCCATTATTAATGGTGAAAAAGTTTGAATCCTGAATAGGTCATTTATAGTCCAACATATCAACATTTTCGTTAATACTAGTACGAATTGTACTATCTCTTGTATTCAATGCATACTAGAACATATACGCGCCTTAAACTCTTAGATTAGGGCTTCCTAGCAATGGTAACCTACTTCGCCAACTACTGACTTTTGTGGATAAATCCTATCATAATATCTAGATATTAATCAAGTTTTCGTCTTTTCATAAAACTAAATCTAATTCAATTTCAAATAATAGAAAATTTTATTCTGTGTTTCACTTCATATCTTTTACCAGTTTTTATGAAAAAAATGGAGGATACATTTACATCAAATACATTGATAAAAGAACTTGTAAATGCAAAAGTGGCTACATAAACGACAACGCGTCTTTGCATTTCTGGTATCGTGCCAAAACAGAGTTTAGCAATTTTATAAAATATAAGGCAGCACTTAGTTATTGATCTGTCTGCAACAAATTTGCATTCAAATATTTATGTTTATTATAATCAAGACTTGGCAAAAAAAAATAATGAAATTTTATTTTTAAATGCGATTTAATAAAGTTACATAATATGGGGGGAACAGAACAAATACATTATTTATTAAAATGTACCGATTTTACATACAATATCTCGTGATGCAGAGGCGAAACAAACTAAATTTACTGATAACCCATTAGATCTCAATGTGCTCCAATAAATTTATAATGACCTAATCCTAATTACATGTTTTCATCGACGTCTCGTGCTGTTCACTTGCCTCATACCCAATACTGATAACCATGTAAATAGTGTTCGAGATCATTAATGGTAGTTCTTTCCGTAAGTCATTAGAAGACTTACCTAATTGTACGAATACGTATTGTAGTTCAATATTAAGAATTAAAGATATAACTAAAACAGTCTTTAAGTGTATAATAGTCTTTAATAAAATGGATAAAATGGTTAAAATACTTTTATTTTTGTGTAGTACTAAATGCGCTCAAACATCTAATGCTGTGTATGAATTGTTTAGATTATAAGAAATCTGTTTATGGTTATAGTTTGTAGATTACACCACTTAAATATTTCCTAACAGAAGCGATAAAGCGTAATTACAAAAGCTAAATGGTTACTGCACAATAAGCATTAAGAATAAGTACACACTTTACCACTGCTTGAAAACTTAATTTTTTAACTACTAAACATATTTGGTTATATATTTAACAAAATATATTCTTCTATAACTTAATATCTTATTTCGTAACAAATTTATGTTTAATTAAATATTTTTTATATATTTTAGTATGTAATAATAATAAAAATATCATGAAAAAGACTGAGAAAATTAAATACAAAAATATACATGAAGAAAAGAAAGTTTATTCTTGGCGCAAAAATTTTATTGTGTATTTATTGTAAACTATTTGCACCAGAAATGAACGGTGTTTTCTTCATGTATCTTCATATATCATGCGCAAAGTTGGTTGGTTGGTTGACATATATATTCAGGTTTGTGTGCTTGGTCAGAGACCCGCTTATAAACCTTCGTCAAGTAAGACAGACACAACACACACACATAAGTGGATCCATCTAATTTTTTTAGAGACAGAGGCCAACTAGAGGATCCCCAGAATTGGCTTGTCACCCCAGAGGTATTGATTTGGTATGGGAACTTGGAGGACTTTGTGACCACGACGGATTTTAACGTGCACCAGTCACCATTAGCGTACACGGGGGTCTTCGGAAGGCAGCGGGACTCGAACTCGCAACCTTAGGGATGCCAGTCCAAGACCTTACCGACCAGGCTATCCCGACCCCATGTGCGCAAAGTTGTGTATATTCTCTGAAAATTAAATGTATTAAATCAGTATTTTTCATAATCTTTCATCTATTATTTAAATCTAGTATGTATCATAATCATTATTTACTCTAAATAAAAGAAAACTATTTAAAAAAAACTCAATTTTTCATTTTTCATTATTTTGTTATTGGTTCATTATAATCTTCGTTAACAATAAAAAGCTAAATTATTTAACAGAACATATTTTTTACATTCCAACTCAATCATCTTCTTCCAAATATTATTCCCTTGAGTTGTGGAAACACTGCAATTATATTAGCCACACATCATTAAAGTATCTCATTACACGAAAAGACATTAGTATTGGTCCACCATGGCAATAAATGGTGATTTCGAATCTTAACTCCACTCACAATGCCTCATAATGGATACAAACATTTGTTAAGACTCCGGAAACCAATTTTAACATAACACACGACTCATGGAAAGCAGTTTGAATAATTTAAAGTTAATTTAAGGAGAATGTTTGTTTCATGAAGTATGTTTGTTTCATGAAGTATGTGGGAATGTTTAGATTTTGAATGGCATTTTGAAACGTGAAAATATTCACTTTCAATACTTTATATTAATTTTGTATGTCAAATAGTTTTTTAAACTTTTTATGAGCATATTAATTTTCAATTAGCTTTTTTGGAATTGAATCAGTAAAGTTTTCGTCTCAGTTTATAAGAAAATGTTAAATTATATTTTTTATTTAAACAACGTGATATTTTTACCCATGATGTTTTTAAAGGCGCTTTAAAAATGTATATTTGTTATTGATTTTAGATTAAAATTTTAGGTTTTCAAATCTCTACAGAATTTGTGAAAACGATTTTCAAATCTCTACAGAATGTGTGAAAACGATTTTCAAATTTGATGTTGCGAAAAGTACTTTCCAATCACTTTTGAAAAGGACCTTTTGAATGCACCTTTTGATTAGAGTTTATTTATTTTTTTCGTGTACAGAACATTTGTTACCTTTCCCTTCTCTACATTGCACTATAACCCTTAAAATCTTGGAAGTAAATATTATGTTAACTGTTAACTAGATTTTCGAAAATGCTGCATTGTGAAGGAATTTTTAAGAAAGATTTACTCACAAAATGATATGCATTTTCGTGAACCTATCTACTGTATGTTAATCAATATGCAAAAAAATATACTAAAATTGCTTTAAATGAATATTTTAAGGTATCACGAAACTGGGGAAAATACGATTGTAATATTTTAGTAGTTTTAAATGTTAAATTAAATTTCGTTGAATCCTAAAATTTTTTACTTTTGGTTAAAAAGTAAAAAGCAAATTCAATTGTGGAATTTACATACAAAATTTGTATTAACAGACAAATAGTTCCTTTTCACTTTAAACGCTCTTTTTATAAATTTGGAAAATGTTGCTTTGCTTTAAAGAACACTGTACACACGTATCTTTGAACACGTTATTAACGCATTTCAGAACACTCTATTTGTCTCCTTTTGATTTATCCCATTACAAAACACTTTCTAGAACACACATGGCACACATTATGAAGTAGATTTCGAAACACTTAATTTTGTTTCCATTTTTTTAATAATAGCCAGAACGCTTTTTGACACACATCATTGAATTTTTTTCCTTCAGAAAACTTTTAAAACGCATTTGACAACTTTTTTCTCTTAGCAGAACACTTTAGAATGGTTATGTAAAAACTTTTTGAAGGTGTTTTTGAACAACAGAACGCATCTGGAACACTATCAGTACTCATTTTTGATGAAAGTGTGCTGCATGTGTTTCTAAAGTGTGCCCCGAGATTGCAGTTAATTTTTATTTACTTTCTTTTACATCATCCATTCAGAAACAAATGAGCTTTTCGAAACTAGAACTAATTTGAGTTTTATTTAAACTTTTGCCTAAATCATATAAAATTTTATCTAAAAAAATGAGAGCTGAAAATTTCGGACATGGTATAGACTGTTTGGCTATCCTAACACTTTTATATCCTTTCAAAAATTACAAAATATTTTTTTAAGTATTTAGTGCATAAAATATATAATGCAAACAATAATTACATCCAACAACATACGAACTCCGCAACTCTCGATTTTCTCATAATCTTATTTTGAATCACGTCGTTATAGTTGAAATACTTATTAAAAACACAAAACAAAATGCACCATGCTCACACATACACACTCAAACATTTATTTTTTTATCTCATAGCGAAAAGTTTTTAGCTATTAACAATTCATTGCTTTATGGGAACAATATATATTGCAAACAATAATTACCCCCAAAGGGTACGATACTTTTTTCTGATCATTACCAATCTGTTTCCAATCTCATTTCCAATCTGTTTCCAATCTCATTTCCAATCCCAACATAACATTTCGAGAAACAAGTCAAACAAAAGAAATTCTGTACCTATTTAAAGAAACAAAGTAATGAAAACCACTAAAATTAAGATTAGATACAACTTTCTCCGCTTCAGAGGAACGGGTTAAAACCTTTATTGCCGCTCCGATGACTGGAAACGTCTTACCTCTTAGGTCAAGTCGCATCGATTCTTTCCGCAAAACAATGATTTATTCAAGCCAAGAAGCCACGTAATCGTGGACAAGATGCCCGTAGGAGGGGCTATAAAAACACTTAACCAATTGTACGAACTTAAAAGAAAATAATAATGAAAAGGAAAGAAATAAATGTTGGGGGGGAGGGAAAATAATAAACTCTATACCGCCGGAAATGTTGTTTGTAATTTGGGCATTCCAGTTACAGTTAGAGGAGGAATAAGGTATATCCGAAGGACTTATTTTACTAGTGGTCCAACTCCATTTTTTAAAAATATTGAAATTTTGTACATTTACACTTGCTTATATCACTCGTTTTTAACAAATAACATTGCTCTTAGAGTCTTTACAGAGCACTACAAAGGCACGCTATAAAGTTGATACTTACTAGCACACTATGGGCTAAAGCTGGTAAAGTGGGCACTACGCATATGGGTTTCAGAAAGAAACGATCCCCTTTATTTTTGTTCAAACCACATGGGCCCATAAGGACTACCATAAGTGTAACAATTTAACAATTCTGTCCCACATACAGTTATTTCTAAGAAAACTATTCAAAATAAGAAACAGTGGGAAAAAATGTTTTAGTACAATGATTTTAAATTAAGAAGAAAACATAATTTTACATTTAAATTATTTTATTCAAATAATAATTAAAACTGTGTCTTAGATTACCTCTTTCGAATCAAGATTAGTGTACTACCTGTGATAGCAGTCAAAATATTTAGAACATCATATCTAGCTATAAGGTAAGAGTTGGATCATTATTGAAATAAGCCTTTTTCTGGAACTCAGAACCACAGAGGCTTAACTCCAAAAACGCAGATTTTTTTTTTGCTTTTTTGAATGAACAGATAAAAAAAATCTCTCACCCAGTCATTCCATTTTAAAAAGAAAAATAAAAATGATAATAAATGAAAAATATAATTTTAAAAGAAAAATAAAATAACCGGATCACATACGCAAATCACAGAAACCGTGTGGTGTTTTAAGCTTTTTTTTTTAATTGATAAATGTTGATAACTTACAATTCTCTATAATCCCACTTTTTTAAATTGTTTCTAATATTTTGTGTAAAATTATTTACTGAAAATTAAAAAAAAACATTCGAATCAATTTCAAAAAGTGGAATTGTCGGGACCTGTAAGTTCATTTAAAAAAACCGTTTGTAAAAATATTCAATACAGCCGGAGAAATGTGACTTAGAAAATATTTTTTTGTCCATTAGATTAACACTGGGACACTTTGATTTGGGGACCCGCGGTCCAGTGGGCACATTCTCCTTTAACTCCAAAAACCCAGAATTTAATTTTTTTGCTGTTTTGAATGAACAAATAAGAATTCGCGCACCCAGTCAATCCATTTTAAAAATAAAAATATAAATGGCGGTCGTATTAAAATAGCCGGATCACATACACAAGCAATTGAAACCTTAAGCTCCCTCCTGTTGTGAAATTGATTCAAATGGCGTTGAGTCTCTCTGGCTCTTAATGTACAGATATAATGGTTTAGCCTCACTATTTCGTTCAAAACGCTCACACGGAAAGCGATGGCCTTTAGTTTAAGGCTTCCAAATATAAATTCCCTCTGGATTGCGTGACTATATTGGGGTGAGAATTTTCAAGTTCTATTTTATCCCCTCCACGTGAACTCGCAGTTTATTTGTTCCGAAGCTTCCATATTTTATAAGTGGAGGGCTGTTTTATGAACTGGAGGGAGATTTAGTTTCCAGGCAACTGTAATTTCGCAACTGCGGAATGGCTTTATATTTTTTATTGGTATACACAATTTTTGGTGAGTTGCAATTTGCGTTTTAGCTTTTTTTAGCTTCATTTAAGAGTTGGTATCATCCCCCAAAAAACTTAAGTGCAAAGTATAAAAATTCCTCTAACATCTGCAGATTCTAGATGTGCACTCATTTAAGAGTTAGTATCATATCAAGAGCTTAGGTGCAAAAGTATAAGATTTACTATAACTATTTTGTAGACTCTAGTTGAATGTAGAACGAGACCTTAACACTACAAAATAGACTACGTATATGAATGATTTTTCGACGATAAAATAAGAACATTAATTTTCTTTGAAATTAGTACATTGAATTAAAATAGTCAACCAATCGCAAAAAGAATACAAACCCTTGTTTTTTTTGTATATTTAAGTAATAGTCTAATACATTTATTTTCCATGTATAGTCATCTGCTATATATTTCACATCCAATGATTCAGCATGGATCGTGAAAGTCAATATTTTTAAGCAATTTTCTCTACTCACTGAAAACAAAGAACTTTCCTCCCGATCACAATCCAAGTTTCTCATAAAAATACGATCAAGTGTTTTGTTCCTGATTTCCCATCGCCCATTTTTCAATAACTGCAGAACAAATGTTATTTGATTCTTTTACCGTCTTCGGAAATCGCTTTTTCGAAAAATGATACTCAAAAGGAATTTTCGACGCGAATTTTGAAACTCAATTTTAGACATTGTCACAAAAAATTCGAAAGTGAAGGAGTATGTTTTCTTCACGTGCAGTTTTGATTAAACTGGATTTTTATTTCAACACTTCAGAGGTCTTTCTATTCTGATTCATGTTTTTTCAGTTGCATTTTCACTATTTGATTCAAGCATAAAATTGATGAATTTCTCAGTCGATCATTTATTTTATCCAGCTGTTTCATTACTTCACATCCTTGTCGTTATTGTAAAAATGAATTTATAAAAATTTTTACTGTTTAAAATCGTATTTTTATTTATATCTTAAGAGAAATATTCCAAATAGTTATTGGGCGTTTTTTTAAAAAAATGTTTACATTTTAATGAAAAAGTTATCGAATTTCGTATTTCTGTGTTATATATGGAAAAATAAATAAATCAAACTTTAATCCTTTGAAAAAGTCGCCTTAATTTAGGTTCAGTAACTTTTTTAACCATTTATACATAATTAAAAGAATGATTTGAAGTATTCATTAGAATATGTTGATAAATATTCATTTCATGATCTCGTAAGTACTTAATTTAATGGATCCATTTTTAATTTATGGTTTTCGTCAATTTCCGTCCGAAACCAACGTTAATAAAAAAACTGGACTATAGATTAACTTTTCATTGATAGTTCAATTTCTTTCAACAGCTGTCATTCAAAAGTCGTTAACTTTCGAAAACAGTAATTTATAGCCCTGTTTTTTACCGCATCAAAAACTAAAAGCTATAATGTTATTTTTATCGAACTGAAGTGGGATTTATGTCGTGATTAATAGATTTATAGCGAAAAAATCATTCACCTATACTTTAAAAAAAAAGTTTTTTCTGGATAGGTTATAATGTTCATAGTTGCATTTATAAATAGAATTTTCTATTGTTGTTGTTTTTTTATTTATAAATATTTTTTTACTGATTTACCTGAAACGTAGAATAAATATTTATAATATCAAAGCTAATTTATTTTGAAATATCGAAAAATTCAGTTCTATATTCGAATATTATTTATCATTTTAACTTTTAAATATAATTCAATTGAAAATCTTTGAAACATATTTTTCAACACATTTGTAGTAATAATAATAAAATATTTTAGCGCTTTAGGTTCATTGATTTACTTTAACTGAAAAGTGTTCCTTAACCAAAAAGCAAATAGGTACTATATACTTGATAAGTAACCGAACAGTATTATAAAGATTGTTTGATTTCTATTTGATATTACTCAAAAGCTGTAATTAAATAAAAAAAAAAGAATGTTTGTTTTAATCAAAACCGCATATAATATTTAATGTGTTTCAAATCTTTTAATTAGCAATTACATTTTAATTCAAGATTTATAGGTTTATATTTAAGTATTTAAACAAGCTATGCTTTCAGGTACTTAAAAATCCAAATATGAAGAAGAAAAAAATTGAGTTAGAATAAATTATATTTCTGGTTGTAGAATTTTTACGTAATTGATGATAATAATATGATGTAATACACAGAAATAGATTTACTTGTTCCAGAAATACTTATCACTTGTAACATGAAAATAAAAATGCTGCTTTAACTGCATTTCCAGGATTTTATTTACAAAGAAGAAGGTGTAATTATCCAAAGGTATAGGCGGTGGGACTAATTTTTGGTGTCCAACAAAATCCAATCTATCAACGAAAAAAAAGACTATCCATACTTTTTTCTTCGATAACTTTTTTTATTATCATTAACCTTCCCTTCCAACTCTCTTCAATCATTCCAAAGAAAGAAAAAAAAATACCCATAAAGTAATTTCCAAAAAAAACTATTCGAAATCGGTAAAATTTCCTCCATCACAATTCCCACCTGCATCCCAAGGCGTGATCGAAATAACCAAAGAAAATAGAACAAATCCGGACTTGGCGACACAGAAGGGGCGGTCGAGTATTCCGGAGACAAAAGAAGACGTTAAAGACCTTGGAAGACACTTCCATGGGATCCATTTGAGGTCCTGGTCCGTCTGATGTTACCCAATGTGCCAAATAATGGCTGTCTGAACCATTGCCAGATTACTATGACAACGTCTCTATCAACAACCTCAGCCGATCGGGTTTCGAACAGGGAAGATTCTCCTCCCCGGATTTATACTTTCATTTTATGTCTGTCCTGCAAGACGCTAGTTAGAAGAAAGTTTTTATTTTTACTTGTCCGGCTTGATTGGATTTTGATTTTGGTGAAGAACTAAACGAAGAAGGAAAGCTCGCGAGAAATCAATTTGGTGTCTCATTTTTGTGCTTGTTGAGTGTAGGATTACATGGTGATTTAATTTGATTGTGTGGTCCGGTGTTCAATGAAGATCGTTAAGGTCTGTGTAGGAGAGTTGTGAATGGCTTGTCTTCGTATAATTAGGTGGTTCTGAATTGTTAACAGGTGTCTTAATAGATTGTTAAAGAGTTGTGGAAGAAAAGGAACGTTGGATTGGTTTAGTGATTTTAATTTATTGTTCAATACCAATTTTTTGAAAGGAAACTCTAAAAATATATGTTTTGTTCTTTATCTGAATTTACTCGTTTTCAGATAGTTTTAGAAGGAAAAAATAGTATTGAACAGTTTTATAAACTCTTTTTCGATAACGGCCGATGTAATTGTAATAGTTTCTTTAAAAATATAATTAGTTTTCATTTTTTCAAATGAAAAAATATCATTTTTTTAATCTTTGAGTTTGATATTAATACATTTAATTAAACATTTATACATTAATTTTTTTTAATTAGACATTCTTTTGTTATAGTTTTTTTAATTAAATGTATATTATTCAATTATTTCATTTTTAAAAAATAGTATTGAACAGTTTTATAAACTCTTTTTCGATAACGAAACTAATTTAAATTGTCTGATGTAATTGTAATAGTTTCTTTAAAAATATAATTAGTTTTCATTTTTTCAAATGAAAAAATATCATTTTTTTAATCTTTGAGTTTGATATTAATACATTTAATTAAACATTTATACATTAATTTTTTTTAATTAGGCATTTATTTGTTATAGTTTTTTAATTAAATGTATATTATTCAATTATTTCATTTTTAAAAAATAGTATTGAACAGTTTTATAAACTCTTTTTCGATAACGAAACTAATTTAAATTGTCTGATGTAATTGTAATAGTTTCTTTAAAAATATAATTAGTTTTCATTTTTTCAAATGAAAAAAATATCATTTTTTTAATCTTTGAGTTTGATATTAATACATTTAATTAAACATTTATACATTAATTTTTTTTAATTAGGCATTTATTTGTTATAGTTTTTTAATTAAATGTATATTATTCAATTATTTCATTTTTTATACTTATAAATATCAAGTTTATTAATTATTTCGGTTTAAATAATTAAGTCTTATAATAGAACGCACTTTTATAGATATTTTTGAGCTAAGGAATTTTACGCTTTTGAGTTTTACAAAAAAAATATTTCCTTTACCTACCCTCTAAAAAAACTAAGATATAAAAAAAAACTTGAATAGTTTCATTTAATCTGATTACATCTCCACCATCTGATCTCTCCAACATACTGAAGTCAATTAAATTTTAAATTAAAACGAAACTCCGTAAAACTATTCTAGACATTCAAGACTACTCCATTAGACTCAGAACTAAAAACCCAAAACCAAACTGGAAAAGAACTATTTTTTCGCGAAATGAACACCAAACACGAAAGGGTCCACGATATAGATGTTCCAAATTTATTTTAAGAGGAAGATCGATAGAACTTCTACCCAGTAACTGAGGAAAGAACTTACTTGTGGTCAAAATGCTGGAAAGAGATAAAAAAGTGGTCGTCAACGCCATAAATGTTCTCACTCCCCTGGAACTAATCACTCCTCTGGTTGGAAGGAAAAAAGGTGGCATAAACCAGGTGAGATTCACGGTTGGGAATTTCCCCTATTCTCTCCTCTGTATGTACAACCTATAATTTAGTTTTTTCTTCTTAGTATTTGGGATTTTCTTTTTTAGCTTCCAATCTGTAGTCAGAAAGTAAAAAATTTATGGTATTATAACAGTTTTTTCTGGCTGGCTATTCCTCTTTAACAGCCCGAAATACACTCAGTACAGCAAAATGCTATATTTTAAACAAAAGTAATAGTAAAAAAATTATATTAATTCCAATTTTTCTCGTATCATTGAGAATATAAGTTCTCTACAATAATTTAAAATTTACTTGATGAAGTTGACTGGTTAGCGACATTCTTCCATAAAAATTCTAATAGGAATAGTTTACTGTGTATATTTTATTAAACATCTGTCTCAAAATTTTATTTGGGAAAATTTGAGCGGATTTGTACATTTTTTTAAACAATCAAATTTTTACTTTAACTAAACTACCCTGTAAACTACCTGTAACTTTACCCTGAAGCTGGGGTAACGTTGCAACAAGGTTTTTTTAATTGAAAGCTCAGAGGCACAACAGCTCATGGATGTCCGAAACTTAATGTGCTCATTTTCGCTTATGAATCCCAAGCAATGGATTGCGAGTCGAATATGTTCCTATACGTGAAACCCCTATTGTTTAGTTCCCAAGCAAATTGGGACAACCTCTTCTTTCTCCCCGCCAATGAATTTAAAATAAATATTTTAATTACAGTTACAAATGGGATTCAATATTTTTATATTAAATAGTTATTCCAAAATTGAACAAGTGTTTTCCCACTTTTTAAGGCTGCAAACCAACAAAAAAAAACCCCGCAAATTATAGTAAGTGAAAGTCAAAAAATATCTTTCTTTAACTCAAATTTGTTTTTAAAAAATGAGGATTCAGATTTTTCGGAAATAATTTTAAACTCTATCAGAATTTGAAAAAAAGTAATTGATAAACTCTCGCTACATTAGAAAGTATAACTAAAACGATCTTGAACCTAGGAACCATCAAATGAGCTTATCCCCACAATATTGGGTTGACCTACTTTCAGAATTTTACACTGCATTAGGTATTAAGTTTCCACCACTTTCCACTCTTTTAGACTTATTTCCTTGTCCTTAATGGACAAGAAACGAAAAAAATTTAGTCAACTTTTACAATTCCTTTTAACTTTGAAAAGATAACTTAATAATATTTCTGATGAATGTTTCAAATAGAATTCAAAGTCGAATGATCTATTTTTAATTTTAAAAGAATTTGTCGTTTGAAAATTAAGTTGTTACAAAAGAAAGATATAACAGATAACTTTTTTGGATAGTGGAAATTAGGTGGTGGAATGGATAATGGAATTTAATTTTCAAAATAAAAGAATTTTTAAACAGATTGTATTTTGTGACCATTGATTTTAAAAGTGTAATTTTTGAGGACACAAGTATAATGAAAGATCACTTCAACTCTGAAGAATTTTTTAAAAATTTATTTAGAAATTAAAGTTTGATAAAGAATCTTATATAATCTCAGAGAAATTTGACTTTTAAAATATGAATTAAAGTAAGTTTAACTCATACGAAACTTATTTAGTTTTACAGAAAATTTATTTACGCTTGTATGTCTTTAGATTTAAAAGTCTTCATCTGGTCCATTTCATTACTATTAGAGCCATTTAATAAATATGGTATTTTTTACGGTTTTTCAGAGATTATACTTCCTATATAAATTTTTGGATGGATAAATATTGGAAATATTAATCGAAAAAGATATCTTAGTTTTAAAAAAGGAAAAATTTTACATAACAACATGTTTTTCGTTCATTTTATTTTTAAATGTTAAAGTGGGTTACTAAATCACACTTTAAGCTTAACTGAATCAAGTAACAGACCATCATGCATCGTCTGCAAAAAAAATTACCTACACTTCAAATAATTCACGTGACAAAACCAGATTTGAACTGAACAAGACCGTACTGTATCTGGAATTTACTGTTAATGCAGAAAGCTTCTTCATTTTTTTACGGTTCTTTTTGGCTAATTTAAAACCGTAAATTGGACAAGATTTTTTGGTATAGTCTGTTGGTCTCACTTTCTGTACATTTTGTTCTTCATGTTCCTAAAGAAGGGTAAAGTCAAATGTGTTAGCTAAAACTTTAAAAATGAACTCCCAATACTAATCTACGAGCTTTGATAATGACATGTAATATATTTGTTTTTTTTCTTCGAGTAACTATACATTATTTGACAAAAAACTTATACCGCTATTTGTTTAGGTGTAGTTAAACTTATCGTGCATTAAAAAATAAATATTATGTCATAAAATCTCTGAATTTACCACAAAAAGATTCCAAGTGTGTTGTTACAGATTTTAAATGGTCAGAAATTTAAAAAAAAATACACTCGAATTAATCCTAGACTGAAAAACATGATCGGCAGATGGGGTACATTTTTCAACTCAAATTATTTAAATTTACCCTTTTTCTAATAATGACTATATTTTTTCTAATATAATGACTAGATTTTCAAAAGAAACTATGCTAATTTGTAGATAAAAGTATGAGAAATCCAAGGGTATTATGTGTTCCTTAAAATAAATTTAAAAGCAATAATTTAAAAAAAGAACATAAATAAAAAAAAGAAACAAGTTTGAAAACATTCCCCGTCTACCTAGCAAAAGTGAATAGAAAATCTTATACCTACATTAAATATCCATTTAATGTACATCACTGATAATTTTAACATTCCTTATATTCTCTATATTCTAAAGCACTTATGCGAGAAATATTATGCTTGTGCAAAAAATATACTATATTGAAAGAGAAAAACAAATTGGCTTCAGTATTATGATACATATTCAATTCTGTAAGGCCGCTAAAAGGGTTGGTCTCAGTCTTCAAATGATTTATGTATTCTTATTTTTAGAATTTCACTAGTTACTTTCGGCTGTTTATTATATTTTTAGAACGCTAATGTACTCCATATCCAAAAATCAATAAATCGACATAACATTATATACGAGGCATCAAATTAATGTTGCTGCAAATGCAGGTTTCTTTGTTTATTGACTCGTTAATAAGAACAATTTCATTAAATATTTGTTAATTAATGTAGCTGCAAATGCAAATTTCTATGAATACAGACTCTTTATTAAGAACAAGTTCATTAATTTGTTGTTCTTTATAAACAAATTAAATTAATATCGATATACAAACAACTCAAACATATATAGTACCAAAGTAGTTAATTTTATGAATCTACTTTTAGTACTGCTGCACAACAGTTATTTACATAATTAATGCTGCTTCCATTGTAACATCAATTCTTTGTAGCATAGTTTAAAATAAAAATTGCAATTAGTTACAAATCTTTGTTCTTTAAATTTTGTACAAAAAAATTGAATTGTACTTAATAGAATTGAGTGTTTAAGGATCTATTGTCCTAAATAGTTTAATTCATTTTCATTTTTATAAATAAAAAACTTTAACTAAGCTCTTTGAATTTCAAAAGGAATTAAGTAACTGCTTTTGGTTTACCCATGATAAACAACTACATATACCATATTTGATAATATGAATTGATGAATTACATTAACTTTTTTGCATTTAATTAAGGAAAAAATTAAATAGATGCTTTGCTTTTTCTACCTTTGATAACATTAAAACTGAAGACTGAAAACTATCTATAAAATAAATTGTATCAGTTGTTTTACTTGGATATCATTTCAAAAAACAAATTGACTTATAATTAACACACTACGAAAATTTCATTGCATTTTTTTAGATATTGTTTTGAAATAACACTTTTTACTAAAAATACAGTTGTTTGGTAACCCCTTTTGAAGTTAGAAGTTTAATATAATTTACATGGCATTAGTATTCATTGAAACAACTATAACTTTTAATCGAATTGTCTTATACTTAGCAAATAAACTTTGTTGGTAAGTATAGAGTAAAAATTTTCATTTAAAGCAACACAAGAAAATAATAATTTTTAAATTTGGCATATTCAGGGTATAGAGGTATTTTAATTTTTTTTCGCTAAAGAAGATGTCAATGGTATCCACAAATGGGTCATTGGTGGGTTATCAATCAAATAATTTGGTGGTAATATTCTTTTAACCCTTTATTTACTACTTATAAGTACTACTAAAAAGCCACAGTTGCGCCGACCCGGCGGCGCAACGATTAGGGAGCTAGCTTTTGGAGCCTTTGGGTTCGGGTTCGAATCCCGGTAAGGCATGGGTGTTTGTGTTTGTCGAGTATATGCGGAGTATGTGCTCGTTAAATCTGTTGGGTCCGAAAGTCCTGTGGGCGGTCATTGCGCAGTTTCCCACGGGTACAGGTCCCTGGAGACTATTTCCCTCCCCTTCTGGGACATGTCTAAATTGTGGCGGTGGTGATAGATGGCAGCATGTATCATATATGTGTGTGTATGTCGTGTCCGTCCTTCTTGACGATGGTTTATAAGCGGGTCCAAGCACACAAGTCTGAAAATATATGTCTACCAACCAACCAACCAAGCCACAGTTTCACTTTTCATTGTTAAATTTGGAGAAAACGGGGAAAGATTGACATGTTTGCACACATTAAAGTCTATAAAAGTGCAGTAAATTCTAATTCCTTAAAACTTTTACTTTAGTTATCATAACATTAAAATATTCAAAGACAAATAATTAAAATTAAAACTTAATTCGATGCATAAAGGGTAAAATTTATTTCATTGTTGTTTTTACGATCATAAATGGTTTAAAAAAAGTCTTAAAGTTGGAAAAAAGTTTTTAAACAGATCTTTCAAAAGTACTGCATTAGGTCTATTCGACTGACTATCTCTGTAAAAATTATTTTTAGACAATAAGAAAATAATATATTATTAAGAAAATAATCTACTATTAAGGTCGGGTCAGTTTAACCAGGGTGTGGTCAAGAACCCTCCAAAGGGGTGACAAGAGACTTTGCACAAATAACTTTTCCTCTGATTAAAGTCATTAAAGATGGATGCTGGTCATGAAATGTTCGAGGCCATAACTCTTCTCTTGTTGACGCGAACTTCAAGTATTTATTGGAGAGCTCCGTCTACAAACTCATTCCTGATATGAAGGAACGTATTAAATATTACATTAAGTTCTTTGAAGCTGCGTCTTTAATAACCGTGTATGTTGTCCTATGTCTTCGGGTATTGTACATTGGGTAATTTCTAATGTTATTAAAGACGATTTCATGGCCGCAGTAAAAGTTTAACAGGTTTGTTCGAAGAGGATACGTTTTATGGTGGGAGTGTATATTCTTGGAATTTTCAATTTTTCATATGGGATTAAGTTAGTTTATGTAGAGGATATAATAGCTTAATTCCAAATTCGGATAAAGTACATTGTTCTTATTAATAGTTTCGATTAAAAATAACATTTAATTTGTCTATGTCAATCTGACTTTAAGTAGCAATATACTAATTTTTCTAATCGTTATTCTTTTCATTATTTCTATTCGTTTGAAAACCAAACTTGAAGCCGATTATAATTTATAAGCATTTGTATAATTTTTTAAAAAAGGTTTTGTTGACGATGTTCATAAATTTATTTCGCTCGTTCTATTTGTACATCATTATTTTAGTCAAATTAAAAAGATTATTATTTTGTGTTTGTTGCTTTAAAAAATCAACTCCTCAGTAATTATCACTGTTACAACATTCAACATGTGTGTCGCAATAAATGTCTAGAAAGTGCACAAAACTAATCAGTCTTTTCATAGCTTAGAAAAATTTAAAAGAACGATTTTGCAAAATTATTTTTTTTAAAGTTATAGTCTCATATCATATACTTATACTTTTTGGTAATACTAGAGCTATCATCATGAGTTAATATACACTGTTAAAAATTTTGTGCTTGGTTTCACCATGATATTGGTTCCTAGTAGCTGCAACTGGCTGAATGGTGAAACGTTCCACCATATTTTTGGTATTCGGTTGAACTATTTCTCAGGTTTTTGTTTCCAAATCCAGAAAAATGGTTCAACCAAACACCGAAAAAAGGTGAAACATTTCACCATTCAGCCGTTGCAGCTACTAGGAACCAATATCATGGTGAAACCAACCAATATCATGGTGAAACCTAGCACCAAATTTTTAACAGTGTAGTCAATTTCCGTGATTAATTCTATTTAGCATAAGTGTCTTTAAATGTAATAAGAAAAGATTTTGAATATAAAAAATCTCGTTAAAATTATCAAATCATAAACAAGAACAATTTTGTATGCACAAATGCGTTACATTTACAATGAACATTTTCTTAAGGCTATGTCCTGACTACGCCACAAAGGCAACAAATGCCACAAAGGCAACAAAACTTGGCGACTTGGCAGAGTCAACCACCATGCTATTGCATTGCTTGGCGCGCTTGGCGGTCGCCAAATTTTGTTGCGTTTGTTGCCTTTGTGGCGTTTGATGTCGTAGTGAGGACATAGCCTATAAGCTCTACATTAATTATTATCCCTAAAATGATGTAAGGCTAGGATAGTTTTTGATTACTTCATCGTTCGAGATAACTATTATTCACATCCAGCTTTCAGCATGTAAAATTATTCACAAAAAATCTGAATTGTAACACACATTTCTTAGAACTTGCGAATGTTTCTAATCGTTTCCCAGTTTTAATACTGAAAAAAAATGTCCGATAATTTAACGAAAATATATTCACCAAAATAGGGTAGACTGACCAGTGAGTGAACAGGCCCCAGTGAATGAACAGTTGGAAAATACATTTAAAAAATAAGGATTGAAAATCATTCCACTGGATGAATTGGAGAAACCTTTTTTCTAGTTGTCAGTAAGACTTGTAAAATAAATACTGAGCATGAAAATGTCAATGAATCGAGTTTTTAATTAAAATCCAACATGTTTATTGACTGGACATTTTTGTGTTCATTCACTGGTAAAGAACTGTTCATTCACTTAGCTTAAGCGTTCATTCACTGGTTAGTCTACCCTAACCTTTAATGAATTTGAGGCTATTAATCAAGTTGGAGAACCTGAAAAGATGCTTGGTAAAAAAAATAACATTGCGAACACAACGAGTAGTTTTAATCCATACTAGTGAGTTTTCTTTGTAGTTTTTAAATATGTTATAAAGTTATGGTAGATAATTGCCTCTATTTAATGTTGCGTTTGTATTTGTAAGCTCTTCACTAGCTTAAACGTACACTCAGAAAAAACATGTTTTCAAACAACACAAGTGAAACACAACTGTTATGGAAAAATGGTAACATTACAATATTGTGTCTTTTCAATGCAAGATATGTGTTGATGACATACGAACACGAATTGGTGTTGTTCCAACACAACTGACGATCGTGAGAAAAGACATTATATCCATGCGCAATTGACAAAAAAAAAACGTAAACCATATTGTTTTCTAAAATATGTAACAAAAAATAACAGTATTCGTAAAGCATCATTATTACGGTCATAAGATCATTATTACGGTATAATATATATTTTTTGAGCTTTGCTTTATCCGAAACCTTGAAGAACAAATGCTGAAATACATTTCGTAAGAATACCTGCGTGCTGTGTTTTCAACACAATTTTTGTGCTAACACATGCATTATTATTTTTTCGCTCTACAACTTTTGTATTTTTTCAACACAACTTGTAATAACTAGGAAAAACACAATTTTTTGTATAGTAAGTCTACACAAGTTTTTTCTGTGTGTACTTTTAACAAAGTAACAGGGTGTAATATGTGGTTTCAATCAGCTCCTGCACATATCCTGCGACCAAACCTAAGAGATAATACTAGAGAGATAGCAACGGAGTATTTAACATAGCTATACAGTAATGGGTCTAGTAGTAGGACAGCGATATATATTATTCAGCGTTGTGATCTTGGGAGCCCCGTGTGAGTGACAATTCCGGAAAGCAATCGTGATAATGTGAAAAGCAGGAGACCTCAGTTAATGTGAGCTACTTAAAAATGAGCATAGTTCGCGTGAATTCGCTGCATTTGTGACGTCAGTAAGGAAGTTAACGAAGTATCCTTGTGTTGTGTTATCACCTGCTCTGTTAGATTGGTACCGATGGCAAAGCAGAACCTCGTCAATTGGTCGTTAATACGAAACTGAATAACTTATAGTTATGTTCAATTTATAATGTGGTTATTGATACTCTCTCATTAAAATATCTTCTTTACCATCGTTAAAATTATAAGGGAGACCGGGGCTAGTTTTCTCATGAGGTAAGTTTACCACCAGGCCTTACATTGGAAATGAGCCGTTGGGGGGCGCCAACTGTCTGCTGGGTTTATGAAGCAACACGGCTTATGTCACTCACAAAAATCTTTGTTTAGTTGGTGCTGTAATATTTTCGTTAGAGCGGTTTTTATGATTTTTTCGACTTTGAGTGATTTTTTATGCTTACATTCAAACCTAAATTAAACGTACTTTCATTTAACTTATATTTATATCATTATGTATAATAAAAGGTGGTTTCTCTCTCTACTGAAATATGACTTCAGCCCCTAATCGTCCTAATCGTCACGGCACTGTTATAGTTGAAAAAAATGGCGACGGGGTAGGTTTTTCAAAATTTCAAAGGGCGAGAATTCCAACAATACCTTGTAGAAAAAAGTGCTCCAACCTTTATAATATTTCAAAAAATGCATTTTTTTAGTGTATGACCAAATAATGTAAGCATACATTAAGTTCTGAATGTCAAAAGCTTTGTTTAAGATAAAAAATTGTCTATATAGTCATAAAAAGAAAGCTGTCAGAAATCGTACTATTCATTGAAGCGATATCTATACTAATAAAAGAAAGAGTCTGTTTGTCTGTGGACCGTGAAAGACCTACTTATACTGCCCTAAAAAATTCGAAATTGTTTATATAGATTCCTTTTACAACCTACGTGTGCACCTGAGGCTTAGTTTTTTCAAATTTGATTTAGATTTTTTTATATTCATAGTGTTTTAATCTCCACAGGAATAGCATTGTGAATTCTATAAACTTTGGATTCATACTTTTCATTTTCAAATTTGAAAGAAATTTTGGCGCGAGAGAAAAATTAACTACAAACAAGTACAGGCATGTGGGTTTAATCTGAAGGATTGGATATCATTATTTTATTTCGTTTATAGATTTAATTTTTTATTATTTTTTATGCTGCATGGAGGTTTTCTCAACTCGATTCTAATTATATTTCCGTTAGGAATTTAATTGATATTTACAAATGGTAAGAAATGAAGGTATTAAGGAAGATTTAATTTTAAATAAGGTGTTTGTACATTCACTTCATATTTCATACAATTCGATGATTTAGCAACCCTAAGTTAAATTTTCACACTCGCCAAAAGTTGCCAATGAACAGACCGGCCATTGCATCATAGCTGTACCCGGTTGTAGGCTGTAGCAGGACATCTGAATTTACACCACGATGGTAGTAGTTTCCTTTACAGGTAAGAACAATGCGTTGCAATTATAGTTTTTATTAGAGAGTCAGAAATCAATCGCCAAGTCGATGTAGTAAGCCTATGCAAGCTTTACTATAGAATAGCGTCAAATATTTCACCGAGAGCGTTTGTTTAGGCTTACTACAAAGCGATCGGTGACTTCACTTCACGAACTGGATTTTGTATTGGTGTTTACTAGGAAAAGAAACTACTATGACTCAAGCAACTGAAAGTTCCTGGATACAATCGGACATCCACTTATTTTTTTAATTAATGCTGATATCAGAATGGGAGGAAATTATCATATCCTGATGGAATCCAGTGGATAGTGTATCAATTGGCTAAGTTGTACTAAGTTTACATTAAAAAAAAACAAATCACCGTTATTAAGGTTACACCCGTGCAACGCCGGGTTTACAAAGCTAGTAGTAGAATGATTCTAAAATTAAAAAAAAAATATCGTAAAAATACTAGCTGCATTTTGGAATCTTTTTAGTGACTTGAAATGCTTTTCTAGTATTTTTTCTTAATTTTAAAATTAAATGGTATTTTTCCGATGATGCCGTAGCATTTTTCTCCTTAAAGTGGTGGCAACACTGGCCCCATTGCCCTCTTATTCTGGTCCTCCATGCGCGTAACGTCGTTAGCATTGAAGGTCACGTGATCTACCAATCTAATACTTTAACTATGATATCTATGGTATTAAATGTTTTATTCTTTAAAATTTAAATGTACTTCTAACTATAACTTTTAATTAAATTTGGGATATAGCCTGGCCTGATTTTTTGCTTAAATTTGAAGTACCACTCTTCTTGGTTCAGTCTATGAACGTGAGCGACTACGGACGGACTGAATACAATACCTTTCACTTTTTGCATCATAAACGTAATGTGAAAGCTAAAACAAAGTAGTTTGCAGTTTTTATGTGCTAGACTTGATTATTCTGTGCAAAACTTAGATATTACCTGGAATATTTAAGATCTGTTAGAGTATGTTCTATAATTTCTTGAAATGAGTAAAACTAAATATTTTATTTTTTGGCTGCTGATTATGTTTATTAAGTGATCGATTTGACTATTGATTTATATAAATAACGTCGAAACTCGAAAATTATATATTATAAGAACTCCATAAATAGTCCATAAAATACTTTTTAGCAAAATTCATACTATATCTTGATAAATTGCCCTGCACATTTTTAGTACAAAAATTAGACAAATTTTGATGTTGGCTTACTTCTTTCGCTGTGCGTTTAAATTTACAAAAGAAAAATCTAAACTAAAATAACAAAAAACTAGCAATTAAAAAAGAACAGGAAAAATTCAATAAAATATTAACTTAACGGAACTATACTTCAAAAGAAACGTCATTGTGATATACCTGGGCGAATGAATTATGTGGCAATGAAATTGACAACCACGTTGAATTTTTATTATGGGCATTAAACTCAGATACGGTTTAATGAAGGAATTTCGAATTAAGTGATTTCAACTGCAGAGTTTTCAATTATGAAATTGCGATGCGATATTAATTTCTCATTTAATGTATTTCCAATATAGATACAGCTTTGAGTTGGACTTTGAAACGAATTGAATATGGATGTAAACAAATGTATGCGTTTAGTAACTTCGAATCAATATATGCAACTATAGTTATTGGAAGTTGAAGTTGATAATAAGAGGGAACAGAACATAGTAAAATTTGTTAAGTGGTTATATTCCCTGTAAAAATATTGATCTTCAATAATTACTTATAGACATATAATTGAAAGAATTGTTGCTCACTCAAAGTTAGTTTAGTTTCATGATATGCATACTTGATTATTTTGACGAAAATCAGAAGTTCTGAAGGAACTAATATAGCCTACTATCATGTTACTTCAAAACTTACTGATTCTTTAGAAATTCTGATTGTACTAACTGACAAATGGACAAAAAGTATATAAGATTGGTCTCTTATAGCATACCTTTCAGGCAAAAAATAAGAATTTTTAAAATTCTACGGTTAGAATGAAAGTTGAGAAAGATATATTGACAGACGTATGTAAATATCCACGATGACAATGTCTGCTTTCCATTTCTCTTAATTATTTCGAATAAATTTTTTAAGTAGCATAAAAAAAAATTCAAGGTTTAAAATAAAAAAGTGGTTTAGTATTATTGTTATAAATTACAATTATATTTTATTTTACTCTTAAAATAAAATTGTTATTAAAATTACAATTTTGGACTAAAATTACTTACGAACTATTTAAAAAATTAAAATTATATACTAAGAAAAATATTATTTAAATTTTTTACTTCGAAATAAACACAATGTCAACAATTTTGTCACAAATAAATTAGGCAAAAAATTTTACTCATAACTTAAATACTAAAAAGAATTTTTTTTAATATTTAATATAGCATACAGTGAATATATCCTTTTATAACGTTTTAAAGTGTATGTTGCTGCCATAAATCTACTTTTTTTTCATTTCAAACCCATGAAAACTAGTAACTATTTATAAAGTACAGTTTCAAGGAATTATTGACTTTCAACGTTCGAAGTTTTATTCCAAACTGTTTTTTTTTTACAAAAATGCCCTTATCCTATAGAAGTTTTAAACAAACTCCCTACATTTAAGTTAGCTTTCTACCTTTTAGTCAAGCGCATAAATTTAGAAGCCTATATTATCTATTTACCCCTAGAAACCTTTATAGATAATGAAGTTTTATATCCTACACTGTCCATACCCTCTCTTAACTTTAAAGTTCAAATTAATCAAACCGTTAAATCCACTCAGCCAGCTATCTAAAAGGCTTATTAATTGCACCCCATGCACCGCAAAGTTTTAGGAATCATAGTACAATAAATTAAATTTAATCAAGGATAAACCTTCACGATGTTGAATATTTACTTTCAGCCCTTTAATAAAATCATCCCTTTTAAGCTATTTCGAAAGTTGCTCCCAACAAAGTGTAAGTATATGGATTAACATAGACGCATTTATGAATCCCCAGTAAATCAACATTTGAGTGGTAGAACAGCTGATGCGTAATATGCTAGAATTATATTAACGTTAAATGATTAATTTTTAGTCATGTAGAGATTAATGATGGTACTGGGTGAAAAAGGAAAGACATAGAGGAAGACAGAAAGGAAAGGCTCTTCTTAAATATGTAACCGCTGTTTATTTTCTTTGGTTTGTACAAAACGCGTATTTTCCTAACTAATTTATGAATCATCAATATTTTCGGAATTGTAAGTTAGAAAAGCATATTTAAACAACCAACTCAATAAATTAAAAAGTAGAGTTTAAAAGATTTAAAGAGCCATAAATATGCGTGAAAAATATTTGGAAAGTTACAGAAATACGGCAGAGCGAATATTTGTGAACAAAAGTTTTTGAATTTTATGAGTTGTTGTTTATTAATTCAAAAGAGATATATTTTTTCTTTGTCTTACAAATCGATTCTTTGTTTTCGACTGTATGGCAAGCACACTTTTCTTGGATAAAAAAGGCTTTTTTTGTGTTCCATGCCTTGAAAAAATGTTAAGATAATTTAACAAAACTGGGTGAAAATATTTTTCCAAATCCTAAATAACTTACAAGGCCGAAGAAGCTCGCCCGAACACGTGCTTCGATACAAAGTTTGACGTTACTATTCCGAATAGAAAGGCAAAGAAACCTGTTTGAAACAACTCGAAATCCTAAAAAATATAGTCAGCCGTGAACGAATGGTTCTGAACTGGTTTAAATATCAAGTTTCTTCATCTTCGGAACAACGACACTAGGGACATTAACGTCAAACTTTCCATCCACACACGAGTTTGAGAGAGCTTCTCTGATTTTGACAGTAGATTAGGCCGTGCTCTGTCATAAACATAAATTAACATGCAAAGAATTATCATAATTAAAACTTCTACTTTTTAAATTCTAGTATCGACATTTTTTTTCTATTTTTCAAACTAACGTATATTGGAACTGAAATGGTGGCACATTTCATTGTGAATTTTTCTCAGTACGAGTTCGTTTTTTAAAGAAATTTGTAATGTAAAAAATTAAGATATGTGATGTAATATTTAAAAATATATAGGGGGAACTAGGGACATTTGACCCATAAGGATACATGACCCAATGCCTTTTTCTCAGCAATGGAAAAGTTTTGTGAGTTGAAAGTGGCATCACTTTATTCCTTTCAGCCAGCTGATCATATGGTGAAAAAAACGAGCTGAATCATTGCGTATGCGTTTAGTTATGCGAAGAAATACGTTTTCATGCACTGAAAGTAAATTTTTGAGACCGTAAGGTTTTTCGGTCTACATTTTTTGGTTTAAAGGAAAGATTTGTTCAATTAGTTACTTGTTTAGTTCATGCTATTAGTTACAGTTACGTGCATAATAGTGCTAATGTAATTATTCGCAAATGACTTTGTTTTGGGGTTAAACAAGTGCAACTAGGGATAATTGACCTAAGCCAATTGGGGATATATGACCCAAGTAAACTACACAAATGTAGACAGAAGTAGACCAAGTAATTTTTTTTTTAAAAATCACGGGAGTGCCAAAAGTAAATGACTGGGTTCTTAACGGAGCATAAGGTTTGTTGGGATGGTACAAGGGAATTTTTTTAACGAGCTTACAATTCAATATACATAAAGAATCGATGGACAATGTTTTAAATGGCCTGAAATGGACAATACATCTCAAGTTGATATTGATTAAATAGTAGCGATTCTTCAACCACCTGTGTTTTCTCTGCAAAATAAAAGAAGCCCCAGTTTTGTATTTCGACCAGAATTTACTTTTAGATTTGATTATTTCGTTAGTATAAGCACAATTAATGTGATAAAAATAAAAAGTAATAATTTTGTCTGAAAATTCTGTAAAATCTATATAACTTTATAATATGATATTAGTTTTGTTATTAGGTAAAAAAAAATTCATAATTTTAAGTCTTACAACCAAATTTTTGGGTTGGGTCACGTATCCCTAATGGGTGGGTCATGTACCCCTATGCATTGGGATACATGGCCCAAAACTAAAGTTTTAAATAATTTATATTTTACTGCTATTGCAGTTAATGCTATAGAAAAATACTAATATATATTGTGTAATACTTATTAAAGCATAAATTAACTGCACATTTGCACATCCATAAATAGTGTTTTTTAAAAGTTACAAGCCAAAAACTACAAGTTGGGTCATATATTATTAACTCAAATAGAGTAGACAATAAACTATTTATCAAACATTGTGGATAACACTAAAAAGACAGGTCACAAACAACGGAAAAAGGAAAATCCATAACAAACGACCTTAGCTTTAACCCTTAACGTCGGGGCAGCTCGGCTCCTTGACCCCCCCCCCCCCCCCCACAACAACAACTCCTCTAGACGAAGTGAGGCGATAACCCCTCTTCCCCAAACGGGACGGGGGGTGTCAGGTGTGTGGTGTTGCCATCGATCTGAAAGAAAAGTAGACGGGTCACATGGCCAAGCAAAGGACCCGGATCGATTGGCAGTCTGAGGGGCCGCATTGCACCACACATTGGGACTTGGCAAAGGGCCCAAACGCGACGGCCCCTCCTAAAAGGCCCGAAGAGATAGCACCGGGGCCCCCCCTAATGGACAGCGGAATTTGCGTGTACGGGCCTGTCTGTTTTTTTGCTGTTGGTGGTTGTTTTAATTATGCGCTTTTAAAAGGTTTTGGTGTCGAGTGCTTTTAGAAAGGTGAGCGCTCGTACATGGGGCTTAATGTTTTATCAAAAGAGGGATTGGGTGACTTTGTTAAATTAAAAGGGAAGAGTTTTTTTTTAGTTTGTTTTGTATGCTTGGGTAGAAGGTTTTGCCCTTTAAGGAGGTTTGGAAGATGGGAAGTAATTATTTGAGAGTAAATCGTTTCTTAGGTTGTGGCAATAGAGATGCTTTCGTGGAATGGTATGGCTATGTCCTAACTACGACAACAAACGCCACAAAGGCAACAAAAGCAACAAAATTTGGCGACTGCCAAGTGCGCCAAGCAATGTAATAGCATGGTGGCTGACTCTGGGCTGACTCTGCCAAGTCGCCAAATTTGTTGCTTTTGTTGCCTTTGTGGCGTTTGATGTCGTAGTGAGTACATAGCCTATTGTTGAGAAATAGGTTTTTGTTTTATGTTTACATAAAAAAATATTGCTAGAGTTTAATTAACATGGTTAAAATTAGAAAGTTAACCATTTGTATAGTCCTGTTCAAGTATTTAGGCAGAAAGAGAAGTACAAAAAAAGAGACTTATAGTGAAATTCCTAAGACGCTATTAAAATTTTATTCTAACCGCAAGGTAAGGGAAAGAAAAATTAAAGATATTTTAGACATTTTGGGATTTAAATAACTATTAAAACTATTTTGTAAACACTACTGAGAAAGAAGCTATGAAAGAGCAAATTATCGAAAAATGGCTCAAATACTTACCGAGTAAGCAGTAGCGTGAAATACAACTAAACGCATTAAAAATATGTTTTTTTTATCTCATCTTTATTTACATTTTACCAGAGGAGTTTCAACAATGAATGGCCGATTCAATAGTAAGATTTTTAAAAAATAGCTAACAAAATGTCAAAAGGGTGTTACCATTCCCCAAACTAAACAACACAAATTGCAAATAATAATAATAATCATTTTGGGCCATACATATGCAAACAAATTGCCTTACATTTACAATAATTTTATTTTGTAAAATTAGTTCGTTATCGTTTTAGATAATACCTACTAACTTTCTCGTTTATCAAAAAATAATAATAATAAAGAAATTATAACAATAGAGATATTATATAACGAGATTGCCAAACCAGAAAAATTATTAAAATACACATATTAAAAATATTTTTTTAAAAATCAGAAAAAGTTCCAGACACCAAGTCAGAGTAAGCTATTTGGTCAAAACAAATATAACGTTCCGCGCTCAAAATCCACAATGTTTTTGTCATCCATGATGAATCTGTTAATCATTTGCCATTGTAAATATTTCATTTCAAAATCTTAAACATACATGCATTAAGTATAAAATCGCGTTAAATTTAAAAATATTGAACTCAAACTTTTACTTTATTAAAATTTCACACAAAAATAAATGTTGAAAACCGAGACATATTATTTATCAATCCATTTATGTTTTATTTCAGTAGTTTTTCGGCTCCGCTTTCATTATAAACAATATGCTATTCACATGATGTTCAGATTTATTCAAGTCATTTTAATCTTTTAGATGAATAACAACCATCCACACATTTATCGTTCAAGCCAAGTCTTTGTTTAAATAATGCCACTGATGCAATATAGGGTATCCACATTATCATATTTATAACAGCCACTTTCATCTTTTTGATAAATAGAAGACATTTGAGATTTCCTCTGCACCAATAGAAATATTTATAATATAAATGTCTGACATAACTAAGTGCCCTTAGACAATTGAAACCTCCGAGACGGCGCGTCTCTAGATGAACAAAAAATAGATTTATATCCACGACAGTTAGAATAAGATAAAAGATGGTTTTAGTTGTATTGACGTCACACTAGAAGTACACTGATTCTAGTCTGGATTAACTGACGACGGACCTCTTATTTTTGAATCGCGGTCAAGTGTCGAGGTTATTGCTATTACATACACGTTTATAGTTTTGGAAAATGAGTTAAGTGAATAAATATTTATGTATATATATTACAGCTCAAACTAAATATGTCACACACAAATATAATTACACATTAAGTTCTACTTTCAACCAAAACTTCTGAATAAAAGTTTGCAAAATATTAAGCCAGCTTTCAATAAAGAGTAAAACTAATTTGAGAAATATATTCAATTGAAACACTTTATTTTGCTAACTAATCTGAATTACTATTAAAAGCTCTTTTTTACGAAATTGTTGTTTGAATCTTCAGGGTAAGTTTGTCTTAATGACAGTAAATTAACAAACATTTTTAATTTATTGAAATTGTTATTTTGAAATATTTATTGTTCATAATTTTTCAAAATTAAATAGAATTTTGAACCATTTTTTGTCACCAAAATTTATGATAATTTATTTTATACATTATATATAGGTTTGATATTAGATAATCGGCGATACAAAATACATGCAAGAAGTTATGTAATGAAAAGTTTTATAAATATCTTAAAAAGGAGCTAGCAATATTTTTCTTACTCTTAACTTCTATACATTTTACACAAAAAAGTATATGAATCTCTCCAAATGCAAATATATAAGGTTCCCGTTACCCCCAGACAATAACACAAACACGATCATTTTGTTACCATGCAAACTCAACCAAAATAAACAGTAATTTCGAGAAATAGAATATGGTAGGGAAAATGCTGGCTTTTTTCTCACACGAACTGCCAAAATAGCCCTGTAATAAAGTCGCGATGATGCGGAATCGATCTATCAAAAGCGGATAGATAAGTCGAAAATCGATCAAGATTTTGGGGTATAATATCCGAAAGAAAGTCAATGAATAAAGTATAAACATAAATCAGAGAAAACTTTTCATTTCGCTAGGTATGGTTCGGATATTGAAAACTGTACTATGCATAAAATATGCAATAAAGTATGCGCTCGAAAATGCGTTGTAGTTTATGGAACAATCAATATGACAATCAATATGTCATTTCAAACAAATAAATGGATTTTTAATATTAACTGAAATTAAAATATACCGTGTTCATGCAGGTAGACAGATAGCCGTTCAGGCGTAGAGACAGACAGTTAAAGAGTAGAATGGTTATGATGGCATACTTTTAAAATAAAAGGAATTTTACATTGAAACGGCTGCTAGTAATCTATAAACATTGCGTGGTAAAGATTGTTGACGTTTAAATTTGGTAGTAATAAATTGGTCAAAACCAAAAACATCCCGAAACTTTCAATTTCGCTTGGTACATGGTTTGGATATTGAAAACTGTATGCATAAAATATGCACTCGAAAATGCGTTGTAGTTTAACGAACAATCAACAGGACTATGAAAAATCAATATTTCATACTTTTCAAACAAATATATGGATTTTTACTGTCGGACTTTTAGTATTAAATGAAAGTAATATATGCCGTGTTCATACAGGTCAACAGATATTATCCGGGCGTGCAGATAAAGAGTATAAGAGGTTTCTGATGGCATACCCTTAAAAAGGAATTTTAAATTAAACACAGGCTAGTGATCTATAAACAATGTGTGGTTTATGTTGTTAACGTTTAAATTTGGTATTTATAAATTGGTTCAAAACCATACGCGAGTAAGAAAAAAATTATGACTTGGGAAAGATGACGACCACTACTTTTTTTTTAAAAAAAGTTATACTTTAAAAAAAAAATTAAAAATTAGAAAAAAATTAATTAAAATTAATTAGAATTTTTTTTAATTAATTATATTTCTTTTAAAGTCTGTTTTTATCTATTTGCCATCTTACCGACTGCACAGGGTAAGGTGACAATATCTGCTTCTTGTTTTTGATTCGATGTATTTCCTAGTTCGAGCTGGAATTACGGCTTTTGAAATGATTTCTATTTTGTATTAAGGTTCAAAGAAGTGTCGGAACCAAAAACAGTTTTTGAGTGCCTTTTATTTAACCGAAAAGAAAAGTCTATATAAAAATCTTGTGTTCACCATTCTACCTAATCTTCTCCTACTTTTTGTTGTACGCATTACTCTTAATATAAATTTCGTGTTCTGCTTTAGTAGTATAATTTTTATTTAGCTTAATAAAAAACACGATTATTTTTATCTTTGCTCGTATAAGCATCGTAATATCCTTGTACATTATGTTCAATTAAATGTGGATTTCGCTTTGTGATGTTATTACTAGTAAAAAAATAAAATTTTGAACCTGATTTAAAAAGCTTAAATCACATAAATGCTTTTTGAAATCTTTAGTGAATAATTAAATTCAAATGAAAAGCATTAAAACTTATACAATTGTACATTAGTACAAAATATGTAGTTCTATTTAAAGTGAATTTCTTTATTTTCTCTTTAAAACTTATACGAAAATGGATGAAAGAAAAAGTAAGCATATTGTATAAAAGTATAATTATAAATCAGCATATATACCATTATAGACATAAATAAGGAGTTTAATTTTTTAATACTATGGAAAGGCAATAATTTAACAGTTTATTGGGGGGGGGGGTTATAAAATTTTTTTTAACAAATTTCACTACTTCATAAAAACAACTTTTTAATGAATCCAATAATTTTTATTTATGAGACATATCCTCTTAAGACCGGAGCAAAATCCTACACGTATATTCCTAATCTAAACATACTTTTCATACAAATATATGTTAAAAAGTATGTTTTGGAAAGTAATTTTTAAAAAAAATTATGTTTAATAGTTACTGAGAGACACGCTTTAAGCTCTAAAAGTACACATTTTTTGTGCTATAAATGCAAAAAAAGGCCGTATCACTTATTAGTAGTTAACAGTTTATTTTTACATTGTTTTTAATGCAAAATGCCTTTAAAATTAACTAAGAACGTTAATTAACGTTTAACGAACTACTAACGTTTTGAAAAGTTTAAAGAAAGAGCTAGTTTAAGGTTATTTTTTAAGAACTCTAATATCGTATTAACCCTTGTTCAACCTTATTTTTTATAGAAATAAATGACTGATACTTGTAATCAAAGACTGAAAACTGATTTTCGGATCTACTTATATCGGACCAGGTCAATTTCGAAACTAAATAACATGTTAATTGTTTGTGGGGAGGTTTTAAAAAAATGTCCCCAAATAGGGACGCCAGGTCGCAAGAGGATATGCAAAAAAAATATTATCTTTACAAATCTGAAAATGATTGCTTGTAAGTCATCAATTTTAATTTAGTAAACAGTTTTAATTTTTTGAAAACAATAAATATGATTGTGTATTAAATCAAATAACTGCAACCCCGAAATAACATAATTTAATTATAATAGCCGCATTTCCCTAACTATTTTAAGAAATTTTTTATTTCAACTTGTTAAGAAATATTAAACAAAAGCATTACAATATCATAGCGAAAAATTCTTTAATTCAACCAAGTTTTTTGTTTGGTAACCATACACATTTTCTCAAAGTATTAAAAGTAATACTATTAACTTAAACGAAACCTCAAAGCCGTATAAACTTCTATAAAACTTCAAAATTTTCTTTTTGATCGTCTTTAAATCTCTCAATCGTTACGTTCTTTTATGCAGTCCAAAAGACTTCAGTATATTTTAGACAAAACTTTTTCACAGATAACACATTTGCAATTTCCTCTTAAACTTAAAGTTGAAGACTTTGTAAAACATTTTAAATTCCAAAGGGTTTTATTTAAAGAGGTTACATAGTTTTCTGTAAAATTTAATATCTTATATTTTAACAAAAAGAAGGCTATATTTTTGGATAATATGTAACCCTCTGAGCTACTTTTAAAAACGAAATTTTTTTAATAATCCCAATTAAAAATTATTAATTATTAACTAGTTAATTTTATTATTGTGTGCAATGCACCTTGCCTCGCAACATTAGACATTTGAATTCTACAAATTTGTTTTTGCATGCGTTTGTTTTATGTTCTGTAAACTTATATGGCGGAAATAAAACCGTATTTAAAAACAAACTATGACTGAAAAATCTAAGTAAAATATTTATTTAAGGACTCTTGGTATGTTTTTCTTTCAATCGAAAGCTTCTGATTTTTAAGGAAAACAGTGTTCACTTGTTAATCTAAGTAAAAGAATACAATTACTCGTTTATATTGAATAATATCACTTATAAACATTCATATTGGAGTTAGTCTTTCAAAATAAGTACAGTTAGTTCACAAAAATGTTACAACCTTCTCTTGTTAATATAAGTAAAAGAATACAATTACTCGTTTATATTGAATAAGCTAAAGCCTTTCAAAATAAGTACAGTTAGTTCACAAAAATGTTACAACCTTCTCTGTATTTCTCTTCTTATTCACTTACCCTTCAACTTCAATTTTTCTTGTATATTCTTGTATTAGTAACGATTGTTACAAGATGGAAAAAATTCTGTGCAGTTTGTTAACGTATCTTCGTAAAATAAAGTTGTGTGGGGTTTAAGAGCTTTCGGATTTGGGGGTCTTTGAGATTATTTGAGTTAAGCTACATTTTCACGTTGAGTATAAGATTGCAGGCTTTCCAACGCGGATGCAAAGTGTTTTATTGGGGTGAGACTTGAATAAAATTAGTTTTTAAATTAGTATAAATTATGAAAATGCAAAGAAAATAATATGTTATCGCATACGAATAAAAGAACATTTAAATAAATTACTAAAGTTTAATTTTTTAATTCATTCTCTCATTCACTTAGTCAGCCAATTTATATTATCGTTAAACTATACTATACATTGCCAATTAGCAATGTGAAGAATAATATCACTTATAAACATTTACATTACCGGGAGACTTGCCATGAAATTAATTTTCAACTTAGGATAAAATATATAAAACATCAAGAGATTAAAATGTTGGTCGTATCCAAATAAAGCAAAATTTCAAAAATTACTAAAATTAAAATTTTTAATTCATTCCCTCATTCAACTCATTAAGTCAATCAATTTATATTATCGTTCAACTATGCTATACATTGCTAATTAGCAACGTGCAGAATAATATCACTTATAAACTTTTACATTACCGGGAGACTTGGCATGAAATAAAATTTCCAAATTAGGATAAAAATAGAAAAATATATTTAGAAATTAAAATGTTAGTCGCATCCAAATAAAAGAAAATTTGAAAAAAATACTAAAATTTAACTTTTTCATTCATTCCCTCATTCAACTCATTAAGCCAATCATATTATCTCCAAACTATACTATATATTGCTCCTTAGCAATGTGAAGAGTGTTTGAGGTAAATCACATTAAGCGACCCACTAAATAACGAACTAGAAACACTCAGCATTATCTGACACTTTATAAATAAATCACTCAAGCCTTTTAAACACGGGCCATAAAATTGACTAAAAAGAAAAAGGGTTTGAAGAGAATAGGACGATAAATTCGAGGGACGGGAGCGATTAGCAGTCCACACCAGGCAACTAAAACCCCACATAACTGCTGGAAGTGGAGTGTTGTCTCCAAACAAAAATATAAAAATGGTACTTTTATTCTGTTTCTTAGAGCAAAACTAGGTTAAGGCATGTTTGTTGGTGTCTTTTTCGTGCATAGATTTTAAATAAGAGCATAGATTCTCTAGCCATTTATGTGCCGAATTAATTTTTGATTTTAATTATTTGTCGTTGAATATTTTAATGTTAGCTATTGCAATTAATTAGAATATAAAAGAATGAAAAGTAGTTGAAAAATAGTTTTAAAAAAAAGTGACATAAAATGCACTTTATGTCCCGAATTAATTTTTTTGTTCCTCTTTTCTACTTAGAATTACTAATTTACGCTGACCAACAATGAAATTTTGTTGAATGAATATCTTTTACCTTTTTGGTCCTTAATGTGAAGAAACCGCATACTGCATTAATAATGACCCCAATCATATATTTTCTCTCGAATGAAAAGTAAAACAACTGCCTTTTAAGTTGTACTTAATAAGTACCGTCAGGGTATCACGAGTTGGCGCAGGATAACTAACGTAAAAGTTTTAGGAATTATTTACTTTCCCTTTATAGACTTTATTGTGCTAAGACCAAACATGTCAATTAAAAAGATCCATCTTTCCCCGTTTTCTCCCAATTGAACAATGAAAAGTGAAATAGTATCTATTAGTACCATCAGTAAATAAAGGGTTAAACCAGACGCAGCGATTTCAATGCGCATTGTAAAAATTTGGTGTAACGTTACTTCATAAAACTGGTAGCAGCTTCCAGGTTTTTACAGCCTCAACTTTATGGAGTAACGTTAGACCACAAAATAGGAGTAAACTTAAACAAATAAAATTAACTTTATTCTTATTTTGCGCTGTAATGTTATTTCACAGAGCTTGAGGCAGCAAAAATCTCGGTTAAAAACCAGTTTTATCGAGTAATGTTACATAAAGTTTGTACAGTGCAGTCACTGAACACTCCTCATACAAATCTTCATATGGATTAATGTTGACATACTGCTACTATCCCGCTAATTTGCAATGTAGCGGGAGAGTAGAAAGGATGTTAATATCTGGGCCGTTTATTCAGGTAGGGTACATAATTGTGCCGTCGTTATGGATTTTCATCATCCTGAGATTGTAATGTTCTTAATCTTGCAACACTGTGTTAAGTCATGTCTCATGACTCATGTTAGAGAAGAAGCTTTAAAAGTTAAAAGAACTTAAAACAGCGGCGTTGTTTTTCAAAAAAAATTCGAATTATATTTTGAAATATGATTTTTGATATTGGGCAGACGCAGCGTCGCTATCAAATAAACTGTTTTATCTCAAATTTTTTCTTGAAAAATGTCATACTGGTAAAACAACTCATTGTTGAAATAAAAAAAGGCATCCTAAATATTGCAAATATATGAATAACGTTCAGACATATTTTTGTTAATGTCTAGCATCTCTTATCTTACCAGTGGCGATAAATGAAACTCTCTAAAGTGTCAAATCCTGTTTAAACAATGTCTTATAGGAAACATATGTAGAAACATTTGTGCTTAGAAAGTATACATTCGTGAATCATTAGAATCCCATTGATACCATATTAATTTATATAAAATGTTACCGATTCTAAATATCTTATTGATTGAAATCTAAGGTTCATTAATCTACCAGCATGGGAAAAAAGAAAAACCTAGTCTATCCAGATCAACCAGCTGTTTCAAAAAATGGTATAATCATTACAAAGACTACATATTCGAAGCCGTCTTTAGAATCTTTAGAAACTAATCATCGAAAATAATTCCTCGTATCTATACCATGCAAAATTACAAGAAAAAAAAACAAGAAAAAAACAAATGAAGAAAAATGGTCCTTTAATGACTTGTACTTCTTATACCATATCTACCATGTGAAGCTACAAAAAAATGGGGGAAAAATCTTAACCTATCAAGAAAAAAAATTGTCATTTTATGACTTGTATTCCAACTCTTATATCTACCACATGAAGCTACCAAAAAAATAATGGGGAAAAAACATATCAAGACAAATTTTCCTTTTATGACTTGTACTTCAATTCTCATGGGAAGCTACCAAAAAAAAGCAATAGGAAAAAAACTTAACATACCAAGAAAAAAATGCACTTATGACTCACACCACATTAGCCCTACAAAACCGGCGCCAAATGTTGACTCCCGTCTCCCCGGCAACGATCTTCGTCCGCTGCGCGCGCTCCTCCCGTCCCTCGCGAGTGACGTCATTGTGGGGGGCGTCCTGTTGCGGCAGTCCGGGATCAGCCAGGATGTGCCAGGTCCGGCAAGGGCCCTCCTCCACCCGAGAAGAGGCCTCCGTCGTCCGGGAAGAGGTTATACCTCTAGGGATGTTCCATGCCGTCCACCAGAGGATCAAGGACTGGAGGCTGAAGGTGCGTCGGGCCAGCAGTCGGTCGTCGGGTGGCCGGACGGCCCATGATTACTATGTCCAGCCAACGACTCCGCCCCTGCACAGGACACTGTCTACTCCCACCAACACGGTAAGCATCTGTGCATTTTGACGTTGAGAGAGGTTCGCGGGTTCAAACCCGGCACTTCTGCGTTTTGCCAGCCCAATACTGAATCGACAAAGTAATTACTCGGTCGCAAGATCTGGTATTGGGTAATTGTGCTTCTCTATTTGTACTTCTTCTTTTGTGACACAGATGTCTGCAACAAAGTAATTATTCAAAAAATTACTCAAAGTAATTACATATGGACGGACGCCCCATCATTATTATGCCCCGCCTACGTCCCTGAACAGGACACTGACTGCTTCACCAACACGTAAGCCCTATGCAGGTTGATTTTGTAAGGAGGTATGGACCGATGTGGTTTTAAGCTTGGCACTTCTTGCCATGACGGCCTAATACTAAACCGTCTGCGAAAAAGTAATTTCTCAAACAATTACTTAAAGTAATTACATGCGGACGGGGGCCCCATTAATATTTTGCTCCGCCACCCCAGTACAGGATACTGTCTACTCCCACCAACACGGTAGGCCCTGTGCATGTTGATACTATTGAAGTAGTATAGGTCGACGCGAATTTCAGCATGCTCACTTCTTGCCAGCATATTAATGAACCGCCTACGACAAAGTAAATACTAGGTCGCGAGAGATAGTATTGGGTAATTGTGCTTCTCCATTGTGCTTGTCCTTCTTCCTTTCTTAGCCTACTGTATTGCCCATTTATTGCCAGTCGAGATGTAAATTCGTGAAAAATGTGGAATGGATATCTTTTGTCTACTCCACTGGTCTACCGAGCTAAGGGGTTACGATGTCTTCTTTGTGAAGAAGACTAAAGAATCGTAATAGGCGATGTCTTGATGTGATATAAAATTATAAAGCGAAGTCATGCTGAAGTGAATTGACATGCCTAACTAGAAAATGTCTTATTGAGATTAAATTCTGATTACCATATTGCACTTCTGTCGCTAGACGTTGTGTGGGTTTCCCTGAAGTCTTCCACCCCTCGCCCTAATCCTACTATGTCGCAGTGCTCTTGTCTAGTCACAGAACAATGTCTGCACTAACGTGGTAGGCCTTTGCATACATAATATAATGAAGATAAATGATAATAATTTAAATGAGTGATGTCTTGAAGATGTAAAATAATTAAAACATATCTTTTTAAAATGAAAATAATAAATTGATTCATTAGAAGAACGAGGTGTACAAATGCATTTTTTATGTGAAATTTGGCTTAAAATTTATGTTTTCTGGTGCCTATGTCTTTCAATATAAAAGTTTTAAAAATAACAGGAAAAACGTCATTATTCTCTTTTCATTCAAAAGTACTAAGACTTTCTTTGTTTTATTGTACATTTAGAACTATTTTTTGTCAATTAAAGTTCGATTAATAGAATGGTCTCACGCTCAAGGACTATTAAGCCTCACTTACATGGCTTGGGGCACGTATTGGAGCATTACCCCCTTCCATCAACCATTGTAAGCTATACCTACTTAAGATTACATAATTTCAATGTCTTAGTCAACAAAATTTAATAAGTATAATAATCAATTAGTGTTTGAAAATATACAAATTATACTTTAGATGGCGGTAGGTGTGTTAAACCATTAAAATTGTAGATTTTATTGTGTTTTTGTTTGTAATTTTGTCTTTTTGTAGTTTTTTAATTGAATTGTCAAGTAATTTTTTTAACTGATAGTTTTTAAACTCATTGTAAACCTTTTTAATTGGTTTATTGACATATCGTTTGCAGAACATATGGTAAAATAAAATTATATAAGTTGTAGAACAGTTTAAACTATTATGTCTCTGTACCCCTGCATGGGATACTTACCAGTCTCACAATATCTTGTAAAAAGAACTGTCTGAACACATATTAAGTTCAATGCATCAACATGACAAGCATATAACTGTACTATAAATGTGTGAGGAATATTCCTTGAAACGTGTGAAATTCGATGGGGAAAGGAAGTTTTATGAACACAAAAGGTTATTTTGTTTTATTAAGCAAATTAACAAACCGTTACCTAATTGAAGTAAAAAATTGGCATATTAATATATATATCACTAAATTTAGGTTTTCCAGGCGTAAATTATTAAAAACTATCACTATTATTTGTATGAAAACATCAGTTGAGAAAAATACATTTAACCCCTCCTTACTTTAAATTATACATTATTCAAAATGTTAGTATATTTAAGTTTTTGAAATTTGTTAAATCTGTGCCACTTGAACATTCTCAAAACAATCTATTCTTAAGGGAAACTATAATGTTTTATACAACCTATAAATGCTCATAACAGTTATACTATTTAATAAGAAGCTTAAAAATTTACTAAAAATTACTTTAAATGTAATGCTTTACAAATCATAAATTTAGCCAGCTTTCATTTCTCAGGCCAATTTCTTTGAATTGTTAAAGCAATAATAGAGAAATGGGTTGTGTAAATGAATTTGATGCATAAAAGTTTAAGCTTTAGGATAGTTTGTTGCATCAAAATTTAATAAGCATTTAAAGCCCTATAAAGAAAGTAATATTTTAATACCAATAATTTCAAAAGTGCTATTATATGTTCTCAGGATTTCTTTGCTTAAAACAGCAACAAACGTTCTCCCTGAGAACAATTAGCATTTTATAATTCCAAGCTATTTATTCTCCTTTTAAAACACTTTTAGTAAACCATTCAAATCTAGGGGATTTGTATTGACTTGGCTAGTTTTTTTTAATTTACATTTTTTTAAATACTTTTAAATTTTCAGTAAATTAAATACATATCAGGAAAAGAATATGATTATAAAAAAGTAGGCATTTACATGTAATTATTATGCAGTGACAATGATACTCTGTAACAATAAGAAAATTAATAGATAAAATATTATTTTCTTAAAAACTCATTTATTTTTTGCTATAAGAAATTACGTGCGCGATAAGAAATTTTATGCTGTATTCGTGTATATAAGTTTGTCTGCTATATTCGATATTAAATAAAAAGACTCTTTTCTCAAAAGAATACATTAAGTTTTAAGCAATCAATCATATATCAGGCTAAATGGCTTTTTAAAGTTAATTTATAGTATGCCTAATTTTTGCTTTATACTATAAATTTACTGTGACGATTCATTTATAAAAAATTAAAAACAATTTGTAACGTAAAATTACCAATAAAGGAGGAACCCATTCTTACTTAAAGCATCTTCACACCGTCATTAAATATTTTTATCCAATTCTCCTCTTTTCCCAAATCGATGAAACAGGCGGCCACTTTCCCACAAAAAAAGGAAAAGGCCGACCCTCTTGAAGGTCACACAATAATATTATGTACATCGGAAAAGAACTTTGCCCAAATCGATGCAGCAGGCCAAAATCTTCTCTTTCTTCAACATTTCATAACTATTTTGCGCCTGCCCAGTCTGGTAGTGATGGTGGACATCAGCCAAAAGCCGGGCGTCTTCCAAAGCTTTGTGAGCCCAGTAATTTGCAACGCTGGCTGGTTTTTTGAGAGGGTGGCAAGAAGGGGAGGGTTTGTTATGGGTCTCCATTGACCCAGAAATGGAGCGATGGAAGTGTCAAGATTCTATGTTATTTGGGATCGTGTCATCAGTGTTGAAAGTCATCCAAATTGAATGTTGAGGTTTTTGTATACAAATATGCTTCATTTTCTCTTTCACAAAAGATGTGTGGCGTATAAAAGGATCACATAACAAAGAAGTAACCAAATTTGAAAAGGATGAATAACACTTTGAAGTCAAACTATTGAAAATATGTCATTTGATTTTTTTTTTAATTCTTGGAGAGCATGATTAGAATGTAAATTACCTTACGGACTTTTATCTAAAAAGGCATAATTTAATTAATATTCATAAAATAATTTAAATTTATTTTTCGCTTCAATAAATGAAATACACATTGGATTACTGGATAGATATTAAAAGTTATGTTTTTTATAAACAGTATTTTAATTAAAAATTCTGTTTAAAATTATTAAAAACGATTTCTATTTATAGTAAAATTTGATCTTTTCTCGTTTTTCGCTTTCTAAAATTTGTTCTTGTTTTCACATAAAACTCTTAGAATTCTCATTCTGACTCAAACATAAATTTGAAAAAAAATGCATTTAAAAAAAAATCTTTCTCTCAAAGGAATCCTTTTTATATTCCACCGCCATTGCACTATTTTTGATCATTTAAATCAAGAGCACAATGATTTATCTACTTTACAGTAAATATAATATTTAATTTTAAAAAATTACAATTAGCTTTTCAAAAATTAAATTTCAAAAAAATAATAGTGTACTCTTTGAGTTAAAAGTCTCATACTTACTAAGTGTGCAATATCATTATTTTTTAACGAAACGAAAGGATTTTAACATTTAAAAATATCTTAAATATAATCCTTCCTAATCCTTACATAATCCTTCACTACAAAATAATATATATGTCTTACTTCTATTGCAATTTTTTTAATAAATAAAAATATTCCCCTTTTATAAATAAGTTCAATACTTCTAGTAAATCCATATTACAACATTTATCCGATAACATTCTTTTATTCAACTGTAAACTGCCTGTTGAAGTTAATCGACTTTATTCTCCGTTGATATTTGAGGCATTCGTTGCTATGCCAACAAAGTGAAAAAAATTCGATTATTTCATCAAACATATAGCTTAGCATACAAAACGTTCCCTCTTGGGTATTGAAAATACATTTGAAAATAGTTTTCTCAGATATTAAGACGTTTCCTGAAAGAATAAATTTTTAAATAGAAACAGTGTAATGTATAGTAAATGCAACGTTAACAAAAAATTATTATATTATCTATTAATTATTAATGCTATTTTAAAAAGGAACCATACAACCTCGATATAAAATATAATGTTGACAAGTTGTAGTAACTAAATTATTAATTATAAATTTGTTTTAATCATAATTAACGTAGCACAATGCTCATTTGATTTAAATTTTCTAGTTGTTTTATAAATACAAAAATTGACGGCCAACAACAGACTAGAGTAACAAGGCAAGGTTGCAGCAAGGTTGATAAAAAGTGCACTAATTTTATGCTAGTCCCTAATAACTATCGATATTCTTCTTGAATTTGTTCACTCTATTCGAATGTACAACATAATTTGGTAAAGCATTTCACTCATTGGTAACTCTCTTGTAAAAATAAAGTTGTCTTACCTCACTTTTAAAGCAGGATTTTTAAATTTCTTACCATGTTCTCCGGTTCGACTATTTGAGTTAAACCTAATCCTTCCAAGTCTCCCTGTTGTTATGTTGACAAACTTTCTTCACAACTTAATAGAGAAAAATTTTAATACAGTTATGCAAATATAATTCTCTAATATAAGCAACTGTATGTTTTTTTCGTTCATTAAAAATTATATTGAATCGAGAAATTTTTCATGATAATAAATCCCTAAATTTAAACAAGCAAATAAAAAAAAACTATTTTTTCATGTTTTAACCAAAAATATTTAATAATTCTCGAATATAATCTCGATATCACCTCTCTAATATAATCTCTAAAGCTATATAATTCTCTAATATAAGCGACTGTATATTTGCTTCTTTCATTACAAATTTTATTGAATCGAGAAAACTTTCCTATTAATAAATCCCCAAAGTTAAACAAGTAAATAAAAAAAAACTATTTTTCATGTTTTGATTCAAAAAATCTAACCACGTAGCAAACACAAACAGTATAATGCAATTAGCGTGAACTGCTTATGTCGTCAAAGAAACCTTTCAAATGCCATGGTTAAGTCTTATTCAGTCCCGTTTTTGTCGTAGTTATCTACAAACGTGTATTGAATTTGGGTGTGGTGTATGATTCCGAAGAAATTATGGTGGTTAGGTTCGTTACACTTTCTAAACGTGTATATTTAGAATTTTCGTGATCTGTGATTGTTAGAAAAGGAGAAAATCGGTGATTTTCGTGCCAAAGAGACTCCGGATTCCAGCAAAAAGTTCGATTTAGCTTTGAAAGATTTCACGGTTAATTTGATTAGTGAACTGAGTTTGTAAATCATTGTATGCACTTGAACAGTGACTGCAATAGATCATTTAGTATCTGCTTATTGGTTAAAGACCAAAATAAAAGTCGTTTACTTTTTAAAAAATAAAATTTCTAACACATCAATCTACTTATTCTAAAACTTTCGAATCTTATAAAACTATTTAAGGACTGAAGCATTTTGGATTTTTCCATAGCGTTTTGCTATATTAAAATCAATATTTTATCCTTATAACTTAATTATCACCATTTATACTTTGTTTTTTTCTGTAATAGATATTTTAATATGTACCTAAAAACAGTTAATAACATTTAAAAAAAACTAAATTGAGTTTTTTTAGTACTAAATTTTAGCCAATATTTACTTTAAAATCAAGATACACCATAACATTCTAAAGAACTCTATTATCGGGAAAACCAGCATCTTTTAAACGCCACCATTCTATGCCAATGACCTGATCCTTCCATTATCCAAACTCCATGTCAAACGCATATTGGATGGATAACTTCTTTCTAATGGAGTTCGCCTTAATTATGGCATCTGCTGCGTTTGCCATCACTTACTCGGCCACGGCTAGATCGCCAAAAGGCCCTCCGAGAAAGAAAATGAAAAAAACTTTAAAGGAAGAAGACGCAAAGTTGAAACCGGTGGCAATTGGAATCAAAAGGAATAATAAAACGAAATCAACTGAAACTATACTGTCTCGTGATGGTGAAAAAATTAGCGTTGAAAAACTAAACAGTGAAAAACCACCTGTTTCAGCAGTCGCCAAAACGGTGTGTTTTATTTGCATTTTAAAATTTTAGCTTAGATTCATTTACACGTCATTGTAACGTAATTTTACAATAAGTAAATCTTAAAATTGATTAAAAAGTATACAGATAAGAACTCTATACAAAAATTTAACCCCCTGTAAATCATTTTTGAATCATTACAAACGATTAATCTTCTATAGACTAAGTAATGTTAAGAAAGATTAAATAGTTATGTAAAATCCTACATTGTCTATTATATTGTCTTTTGATGCATTCATAATTAATCGACGACATTTTCTTATAAAATCAAAATTAATGTTCCCCACATATCAACACTGAGCTATTAGTATATTGCTACATTTAAAATGTGTTACATAATATAATCATCAATTTAAATTATCTATTATTATATCAATATTTATTTAAGAAATAAATTTAACGATTTACTAAATCATACATAATTTTTGCACCATTGGATATTTTGTAAGGCTTTTTTCTAACTGTTAAGGGAATATGTACAACTGTGAGCATGATAAATGAGAAGATCTTGAAGAAAACAATGTCAAATTTTCGTGCAAATAGTTTATTGTGTAAAAATTGACATGTTTCGAATTACAGCATGTCTATATCAGTATCAGAAAATATACAACTTAAGAATTGTGTATTTTTTTAACAAAGAAGGATCTGTTGTCCTTCGAAACATGTCAGTTTCAACAAAATAAAACAGTTTGAGCCAGAAATTAATACTTTCATTTAAGAATCTTTTTATTTTTTTTCTAACCAGCTTAAAAATTCTTTTATTATAACAGTAAGGAATTTTCAAATCACTTTTTAGTTTATACTTTTAGAGACCCTTTAAAGAATGCTTTCATAACTGTTCTGGAAAATTAAATTCTTTACATTTTACTAACTTATTTTGTCACCATACAATTAAAAAATTCTTTTTTTTTGTCTGCAAAGAAAGTCAAACGACACTTTTAAACGAGACAAAATAAAACGCCACTTTTTTTTATTTTATTCTTATGTTTCAGTTTTTAAGAAAATTAAAAATTACTAACAAAGTAACTTCTTTTAACAACTCTACTTTAAATTAGTATTTTTTTGAAAGTTTTATATTTTAAAGAGCATTTTAAAAGACAAAAATGTCCACTTAATATTTCACGCGTTTATCATAACCGTTGGTTTAATACTTTGATTAAATGTTATATACTTGCATTTTAATTTAAAAATGATATATTTTAGGTTATATACTTCTTTGTGAATGTCATTTGATTCTAAATATCATTCAATGCACATAGTTAATAAGTTTTTTAAACGAAGATCATTTTGGAATTTGTTTCACATGAAATGCTCAAATGTTCATTCAAATGTATAGCTATTATAACTATGTATAATGCCTATTTGAAAATAAAGACCCAGTTTGAATTTTTTAAAAAAATCTTTATTAACAGAAAGTCTCAATTTTTAAAAATAAAAAACGCATAGACACATCAATCTCATAAGAACTCAGTAACTAAAATGTTTTAATGGTTTAAAATGGTCTAAAAACGCATGTTTTATGCATTTTTAATTTTGACGCATATTTCAAAAACCTTTCTTGTATTTCAAATTTAACTTTTTTCAGTGAATTTTTAGTAAACAGTATTTAATCCTTTTTAATAACTTTAATGATTGAATTGTCATAGCGAAGCATAGTTTCGGGAAAAAAATGTCAGTAGGTAATACCCAAATTTCCTTTTAAAAATTACAAATTTTGAACTTTTGATTTTATTAAAAACAAATTATAAAATATTATCACTTTTTCATCCCTAATTTTATTCAATATACTTTAATGTACGTTAAAATAAAATAAATCACTTTTCAGAAACTCTTATTGGGGTTTTAGCATTTTAAGTACATTTATATTCTGAAGGTTACAAACTGAGTAAAATCAATTTTAAGAATTAAATGTTGGTGAAACTTCGGTGAGAAGTTAAAGAGAAAGGAAAGGACTTTTGTGTGAAAAATGTTTTTCCAATTGTTTCGAAACTTTGGTAAAACATACCAGAAGTTTTAAATAGTATTTAAGGCAACAAAAATCAATATTTTCATCGATTTTGGAGTACTGAGTTTCTTTAACGTCTTTTACCATAACTTCTTTTTAAAAATAAAATCATACACAATCAAGTAAAAATGCTGAAACAAACTTTCAATCTTTAAATTTTATTCTATAAGTCTCTACACAGACATGTAAATCCATAAATCTCGATCCTCATGTGTTTGATGTATTTGCAGATATTGCCATTGTTCTACCATGGCTTCACGTGCTACCATTTCTTCTCTTTCAAAAAGTTATACACAGTTATACACAAATAAAAATAATGAACCACAATTGTATACGTCTTAAAAAATTATTCTACTAGTCTTTACTCATACCAGTCATTTCATGAACTTCAATCCTCATATGTTTGCATTTAAAGGTGTTGCCATTGTTCTACCAAGGCTTCACGTGCCACCATTTCTCCTCTGTAAAAAAGTTATACACACTCTATTAAAAATGATGAAATACAACTGTTTGCATCTTTGAAAATTTTTCTTCGACTCTTTACACATACAAGTCCTTATGTGTTTGTTTTATTTCCACAGGTGCTGTCCCTGGGAGCTGATGTCCTGCCGGAGTACAAGCTGAAGAAGCCGACCGTCCACAAGTGGACGATCCTGCACTACTCGCCCTTCAAAGCGGTGTGGGATTGGATCATCCTCTTGCTGGTCATGTACACGGCCATCTTCACGCCCTACGTGGCCGCCTTCCTGCTCAGCGAGGAGAAGGACAAGAAGGCCAAGAAGTACGGCGACGACCCCATCGTCGTCATAGACCTGCTGGTGGACGTCATGTTCATCATCGACATCATCATCAACTTCCGGACCACGTACGTCAACTCCAACGACGAGGTGATCTCCCACCCCGGCAAGATTGCCGTCCATTACCTCCGGGGATGGTTCATCATCGACGTCGTGGCGGCCATACCCTTCGACCTGCTCTTCCTGGGATCAGAGACTGACGAGGTACGAGACCCACACAGTCCTCCTCATACTATCTGTATAGCTCTAACCTCAACAAAATTACCGGTTTCTATCTAGTCCTTTAGATTGTTACAAGGCGAATTATTATTTTAAATTCAAAGTTTCGGCTAAGAGGAATGCGTATTTGATTTTCCATCATCTAGTAAAGATCTAGATCTAGCAGCCACAGTCCCCATGCTACTATCTTTATAGCTCTACCGCAACAAAACTACAGGTTGTACCAGTTTCCATTTAGTTCTTTAGATAGTTACAAGGCGGATTAGTTATTTTAAGTTCAAAGTTTCGGCTAAGAGGAATGCATATTTGATTTTCTAGCAACTAGTAAAGATCTAGCAGCCACAGTCCTCATGCTACTATCTTTATAGCTCTACCGCAACACAACTAAAGGTTGCAGCAGCTCCTATCTAGTTCTTTAGATTGTTGCAAGGAGACTTAGTTTTTTAAATTCAAAGTTTCGGCTTAGAGCAATGCATATTTGATTCTCCAATACTTGAGAACAGATACAGACGAGGTATGAGGCACTCATGCACAGTTTTTATAGATTGTTACAATGCAAAATTAGTTATTTTAAGTTCAAAGTTTCAGTTAAGAGAGGAATCCATATTTAATTCTCCAACAACAGATATCAGAGACTGACGAGGTACGAGGCACTCATGCACACCCTCACTCATCATACTATACAATCTTTATTGCTCTCTCACAACAAAACTAAAGGTTGCACCAGTTTCTATCTAGTACAATGTCCTTTAGATTGTTACAGGGCGAATTAGTGTTTTAATATTTGTTTAATTTTTTGAATAGACATGCAACATATTTTTTACACAATGTTTGTTAGTATTTTTACAACTTAAAATATAACATTTGAACAAAAAGAATTAGCTGCATTTTTAGGATTGGAGGGTTTTTTTTTACATTTCTTTCCTCAACTACTATTTTTATAATTTTTTAGCTGTGTTTTCTTAATACCCCACTAATATCAATTTAGAAAATATTAATATTCTTAGTAAAAGTTCTTTTATTGTAGATTTTTCTTTACTTTGTTATGAATATTATATATCTTTGTATTAATAATATAAATCTTAATAATTAATAATGCAAAATTCAATGTATTTTTAATCTATATTTTTATTAAATGCATATTAGTTTCTTACTCAACCTATGCATATTTTTTACTAATTGAAATGTTTTACTTACTAGTTTTGGTCATAATATCTTTGTGTTTAAATTAATATGACTCATTTAATTGAATTTATATCGAAGCAATTTGATTAAACTTGTTGAGATAAAAGAAAAAGAGTATAAAGTTTCCTGAAAGTAATTTAAATATTTATCTTTTCCATTCAGTTGTACTCATAGTTATTGAAAATTTACAGCACAAAATCTAAAAATTTTAAAAATTAATACTGCATATTACCAATCTTTTGACAATTTTAATCATTTTGCTTCAAATTGCAGTAATATTTTATAAAATTTTTCTGCTATGCTAATCTTGCCTATACCACTTTGATTATTATTGCTAGGCACTTATATCACACACAAAATGCTGCTTTGGCCATGACGGAAAGCAAACGGTCTAAATTATAAAAAAATATTTTAAAATATAGTTACATGTGTATTCTTATTTGAAACAAATTTTATAAGTCTGGGGATGTTTCAAAAATAGAGATACGTAAAATACATTAAAAATCCTAATATTTATATAAGACAAATGTTTTTCTATCATTTTTAAGTTTAAAAAAAATGTATCCCATGCAAATAAAATTTTGAACAAATTACCCAAAATAATTAGTCCCAATATAGCAGTCTAAAGATATCTTTGAAGTTATTCTTAGGCTTCCGACTATCAGTATTTATTATAAACAGGCAAGAGAGAAATCAGTAAAAAATAATTTTAAAAACATCTATACCGCTTTGAATAATGTAAAATATTTATTTGCATTACATACATTTCCATTACATATGTATCAGTATGTATACATAATCTCTTGAGACCACCAGCAAAATCCTTCATATATATATACACGTATATTCGTCATTTTAACAATTTTTCAAACAAATACATTTTAAAAAGTATTTTTTTTAAAGCAATTTTAAAAAAGTTTAATATTTGCTGAAAAGCACGTCGAATTCATGAAATTCGAGGTCTTTTTGTTTTTAAAAAAATCAGAAATATTGAGCAATTGCTTCTTCAGCGTCGTTTTTAGCTTCGACACTACGTTTATAACGTAAAAAGTAGAAGGTATTATAATCGTTCAGTCCGTCTGTCTGTCCGTCACCCACTTTCATAGCCCAAACCACAAATGCTACGGACAAGTGTGATACATAAAAAAATTCAGCGCATCGAAATTAGAAAACATTGAAAATTTCAGAAAAGAATTCGAATTCAAAGTACTTCAATTATTTAAAAAACTGCACAATTGAATGCTCATTTAAAAAGCATAAGAAGCCATTTTTATTAGAATTAAATCACCATTGCCATTCGCAACAATCGCTCGAGAAACTTTAATCCTTTTAGACAATAAATTAAGATAAATTTATTTTTTAGACATCGATCAGTTTGAAATGACGTCAAATATATTTCACTACGAGATTCTTTGTATGTTGATATGAAATATTTTCGTTCAATTTAAAAGCAAGGAATATTACCATAGATATCATAGTTAAAGTATTAGATTGGCAGATCACGTGACCTCCAATGCTAACGACGGGACGCGCATGGAGACCGAAATAAGGGGGCAAAATGGCCAGTGTTGCCACCACTTTAAGGAGAAAAATGCTACGGCATCATCGGAAAAATACCATTTAATTCTAAAATTACCATAAAAATACTAGAAAAGCATTCAAGTCACTAAAAAGATTCCAAAATGCAGCTAGTATTTTTACAATATTTTTTTGTAGTTTAAGAATTTATTTTAGAATTATTCTAAAATTACAAAAAAGTATCGTAAAAATACTAGCTGCATTTGTTTGGAATCTTTTTAGTGACTTGAAATGCTTTTCTAGTATTTTTTTGGGTAATTTTAGAATTAAATGGTATTTTTCCGATGATGCCGTAGCATTTTTCTCCTTAATGTGGTGGCAACACTGGCCATTTTGCCCCCTTATTTTGGTCCCCATGCGCGTCTCGTCGTTAACATTGGAGGTCATGTGATCTGCCAATCTAATACTTTAACTATGATATCTATGAATATGACATATTTATTTTTTGAAATATAAATTTATTTTTGCAAACGATAAGTAATAATTATTGAATTTTCGAAATAAAAATTAATGAATCTATCCAAATTTAGCATGTAAATGTTTAATTTAGAATTAATGCTGTGTTTGGCGCCTTTTTACCTGTTAAACACAACTGTTGTGTGGAAGCGGGTGACAGATTCTGTTACAAACCTACTTTTTTTATTAAAAGTTGTTCTAGATATGTGGTTTAGTTTGAACGTTTTTGACTGTGTATTTCTAACCTCCGTAAGGAGCTTTGACACAGCCAAGTATTCCTCGTTAATAAGAACCATGGTTAAGTGACAGATACAATGCAATTTAAAATTATGTCACAACAAAAACCGTATGCTTTCCGTAGGCTCACTGCATGGACCCATACTATTTTTCAACCCTTCAGCCTTCCCCCAGTAGAAGCTTCATTATTTTCTTTTACAAACAAATTTGAATCAAAATATTAAGAAAATTCAATCTTTGATAAAAATGAATCTGATTTTGAACTCCTCGTTTCTACTTCCGCAGCTACCTTCACCACGTGCGTGCCTCTTAAATTATTTTCCTAGTTTGATGTTGCATCTGCTTTCGCATGTTTTGCATGATTTATTTGTCGTGAGGAATTTTATGTAAAAATATTTATATAAATTTTAAAATCGATCTATAATTACTAAAAAGTTTTAAAGTATTTGTAGATACATGGCTTACCTGAATGTACAAATTTTATAAATTCGCTGAGCTATAAATAGGTTGTGAATTCAAACTGGAAAATGAGAATATTTAAAAGGGTTTTTAATGTTAACAAACTTCATAAATGTCAAACCTACCCTAACCAATAATAAAAATCATTAAAATAAAATTGCCTTGAAGTGTTGTAAGATACACTACTAAATGTTTAAAGTTGTTGTTGTTGTTTCTAATGCCACTCGGTAACCGAGCCCGGAGTAGAGAACTACCCGATTTTAACTCGAAGAGGGGCGGCTTCCGTTTTTTATTGAGCGCCACAAGGGAGGAAGTCCGACTTTTGCTCGCAGAATGAAATTTTACAGAAGGTCCTTCACACATCATCTCACCACATTCGGAATTTTGATCCAGATCAAAGGCGATAATCCTGATATGGGACCCAAAGGTTTTAATTGTATGAGAACATGAGGACTTTGTCACCAGACATATTAAAGTGCCCAGCACCATTACAAACGGGTCTTTATCGATACAAGGCGACCAGAACCATCAAATGCGAACACCACCCAGGACGAACCCGCAACTTCATCGAGCACGACGCTACACATGACTACGCGCTTATTTAAAGTAAAAATATCTCTTGTTTAAAGTAACATAAATATCAAATTGAAGCCTGGGAGGCAAAAAAAAAACATATCCTGGACAAACTTTAACCATTTGCTTAAATTCATTCAACCTAAAAGTTTGTTCGTTCCGTCTTTCTTCAAGTCAAATCGCGTTAGTATTTCTTACGTTATGAAGAAATTTTCATGGTTTTAATTTTCCTTTATTTTAATAAAACAAATTATACCTAAAATATTGTATGCTGCACTAAAAATTGTACAATAAACTTAATTTCAACAAGCATTAAACCTGCTGTTTTTATCGCTTGTTTTCAATCCAAACAATTCTTTAAAAAATTCTTAACTAAAACCACGTATTTCAAGCCATGCGTTGAAAATTGGGCAAAACATAATAAATGTGTAATGATTATTTTCAAAAAGTAAAAATAGATTGATTATGTTACTTGATCACTTATAGAAACTTTTACTACTATTACAACAGTAAAGTTTTCATAAATTTCAAGCATTTCAACAAAACTTGTATGATGGATGTTGAAATTTTAAATATTTTTATATTAATTGAACTTATCAAATTTATATAAATTTAAATATTACCTAAATACTTACTGAAATTGTTATCTAAACACAAGTATATCGGCAACAGTAACTGTCATTTCGAGCCGCTTCCAAACAAGATTTATACACCTCAGAAAACATCACCAAACACATTTAGTTGTAATTTTAATGTAAAAGAGTAATGAAATTATTTTAGAAAGTTTTGTATGCTTTATTTGTAGAGTGTAAGAGTTCCTAACTAAAGCAATGTTAAAAAATCAGTATCTGTTTTAGCAATATAAAATGGTTATGCATACATTTAGTTCGCAACTTTAGCCAGAACTCTCTATGAAAAGTTATAATTTTTTTTGTTTATCCCCTTTACCAATATTGAGTTTTCAACAGAAAAAAATTAACTAAAATCCATTTCTATATTTATACCCTATTACTGCACTGAATGTTGTGGGGTTTTTCTTGAATGCTTTGAGAATGCTGGAAATTAAAAATGTGCTTATAAACCCTTGTATAAAAGGGCATATTTCACATGATGTAACAAATTATTTTGGCCCATTTTGTGCTCATTATACTTTACTGAAGATTTCTTTTTTATTTGTTATTGATTACCACTTGTTTCTATGTTATAGTTCTCATATGATAATGACCTCTTGTTCTGAAAATAACTTTCTGTTTTCTTCTTTTTGTACCAAAATTAATTTAACAAAATCAAACCAACGTTTATACAAATAAAGATTTAACTTCAAAACAATTCCGTCCGGCTGAATTTACTCTAGACTAATGCCCTCTAAAAAATTTAATTAATTAAAACAAGTTACATAATTTAGTTGCAGTAAGTGTCTTTCAACAATTTCGCTATTTCTTTTCATTTAATGTTAAAAAGTGTACTGATAATGGGCTTGTTTCAACACTTTGTCAAAGAAAACCAATGAAATCGTAGTTCGGAGCGCGTGGCGTTATTAAAAACCAATGAGCGAGTTTCAACACTTTGTCAAAGAAAACGTAACAACCAATGAAATCGCAGTATCGAGAGCATGACATCATAAGAAATATTCCCATTCTTCTAAACGGTTATTGCGCATGCGTTTATTTTCCTACGTGCATCTTGTGGCTTTGCGAGATATTTTACAAGCACAAATCTTACTTGGCGCCCTTTAAAAGTTTCACTATGCAACGGGTACCGTTGATTTCGTCGTACCGATAAGTTTTTCTTTAACAGCATAGGCACACTTTGTCCATGGGCCTTTTATACTTTACAACATGTGCCTTTTTATATAAGAGCTTTTTAAGCCATTAAGCCTTTTAAGACTGCACAGCATCATTAAATGAAGATATTATTTCAATGTTCGAAACCTTTCATATATTTTTTAATATATTTAAGTCTTAATAATTACGTGAAGCATGGTAATTACTTGGATTTTTAGTCATGGTCTTATCTTTTTCAGTTATATAAGGGAACAAACAAAATATCAAGTGTAATTCTATAAAAAAAAAGTATTTTACTTGAAACATAATTCAAGTAATACCCTATTTTAATTTAAAGGACAAAGAAAACAATATGAAAATATGATTGTGCTACTCCAGTATTGAAATAATACCCCTTCCCACATACTATATTTTTTTCCCCTTAGATTATGCATGTCCTTCTAATACTTTCTTTTCCTCTTCTATGTATTGTGTGTATAGTACTAATATTGTTGCATGTACTGTTCTCTTGTAAGTGTTGTGTGTTAACTCTTGACTGACGCAGTGTCGTGTACCATATGTAAGAGGCTTGTGGCCAAAGTGGCGTGGAGGCGGGCACGAAGAGCAAGCGCAAGGCGATGTCCGATATCTCTGGGTCAGAGGATTGGATGGCTGACACCACTCACACCATTCGAAACACTAAAAAAGTCTAATGAGGGATACTCGACTAATTATTTTAAGGAAAGGCTGATTGGTTAGATATTTAGCCAACTAAGTAGACAACATACTTGCCAATATACTAAGAATTTTAAGGTGCAAAGAATGTGAACAGAATATGAATAGCCTGACACACTCACACCATTCGAAACACTAAAAAAAGTCTATAGGGAGGGATACTCGACTTATTATTCAAAGGAAAGGCTGACTGGTTAGATATTTAGCCAACTAAATAGACAACATACTTTGAGGTGCAAAGAATGTAAATAGAATTGGAATAGCCTGATGCATTCAAACCATTCGAAATATCAAAATTAGATTTATGAAGGATACTCGACTCTTTATTTAAGGAAAGGCTGATTGGTTACATATTTAGCCAACTAACATACCTGACCAGATACTAAGAATTGTGAAGTGTGTAGCATGTAAACAGAATGGGAATATATGTCCGCAGATTGTATGGCCTGACCCACTCACACCATTTCAAAACTAAAAACATATTTAAGAATAATCGACTTGTCATTTAATGAAAAGCTGACTCGTTTACTAATTATATACCCCCAAAAAATACTTAATATTTCTCACACTTTTTGCTGCATTAGATTTTAAAATAGACGGAGAATACAATAGGAATTTATGTCAGCGGATTGTATAGTTGACCTTTCACACCATTCAAACACCAAAATAGTTAATATCCATAAAGGATACTCAACTTATTACTTACTTTTATGGCTGTTCAATTCCTAAACTATAAATATTATTAAAGAAAGGATGTCTGGTTAGATATTTGAAAACATCAAAGAAAATATGTATTACACATCCCTTGATATTATTACTTTGAAGACTCTTAAAAAGTACACAGAATAAAACAGTATGTCAGGTGATTTTATAATGTGAAAATTCACAACAACACATTAAAATAGACATAACCCGTGAATTTCTTTTAAGGATACTCCGTATTCACTTTTTTTAAACGCGGCTGACTGGTAAAAATTCTATCGCCCCAGAAACTATTAATATTTAACATACTTTCCTTCCCTCATATTAGCGATTTAAATATACTTAGACGATAAACAGAATGAAGACTCCACATGAAAAACTCTGTTAAAATTTGCTACAACCACAGCATTGCTGAAATGCATTTTATGACAGCATGATAAAATATATGCGTTTTTAAGAGAACTATTCTACAAGAAAACTTTTCATAGAAGTCAGTTCTGCATATCGACTAGGTATCATATCATTCAAGTCAAACTTTATTGTACCCCGAAGCTACGTCAACTTTTAACAGTTAATGTCTCTATGATGCTTTTATGCAAGTAGTTTATACTGTTATTTTATTGCCATTTCAGAATTCATTCAAAAAATATTAATACATATTATGCAACAGGATTCTCAGCGTTATAATTAAGAATTTGTCCGAAGTGTTAAGTAGGCCATGTATTCCGATCTCTACCTAAATGCTGGCTATTCTACAATACACATTTAAAAATCATGTAATTTATTACTTCTATTTAGTTCGTATTAAATACAAATGTAGTTTTTTTAGGTTAAATTTAAAAATCGGAATAAAGATAATTAAAATCCATGTCTTACTACGGCTATTTTAAGTGTTCGTACACTCAAAAAATATTATAAACCTTTTTTTTGCCTCCTGAAAATGTATGATTCCTGCTATGGGCTTGTTTCAACACTTTGTCAAAGAAAACAAAACAACCAATGAAATCGCAGTTCGGAGCGCGTGACGTCATAAATAACCAATGAACTTGTTTCAACACTTTGTCAAAGAAAACGAAATAACCAATGAAATCGCAGTACAAAGAGTGTGACGTCATAAAAAATATTCCTATTAATGGCATGTTTCCAATCACGTGGAAAACTTCTCCGTTATTTTCTAAGTAGTGATTAAGGCATCAGCCTCAAGATTGAACCTTTTCAGCAGTGCGGAGGTTCGAAATTAGTAACAAAGAGAGTAAGACCATTCACAGGAATAATCTTCGATTCCCGTTTGCAGATACGATTCCTTCAGAAACTTGCCCTTAGACGCAGTTATTTTTGTTGAAATGCTAAAGCTTTTAAATGTTAGAGCATTAGCCTTCATAACTTTAACTTTAGCCTGAATTTCACAACAATTACTAAATTAGACGTTTTTTGCGTATTATTCGCTTCACTTCTTTAAAAAAAAAACACGAATTTGGTGCCGAACAACAGCAGAGAGGTTAAAGCAATCAGTGGTTAGAATGGTCTCTAGAAACCCAATCTCGTACGTTCGGTTCTTACTTGGGCATGAAAGTAAGTAGCCGATCGGGATAAGTTTCAGCATGGTCTGATCTATTTAACAAGTGGGATTAGCTTTTCACAGAAGGCCTATGTCTATTTAGCTCACGTACTTTGGCATGGAAGTTTTTAACCGCCCGGGATTGATTCTAAGTAGTAGGACCCGGTTTGCTTACCTGGTAGGCTTGGCTTTCAGTTTGAAGTCGCGATCAGCCGTTTATCAAGGAACAGAACCGCAATTGAAACATACTAGCCGTGTATATGCGTAGCTCCGTGATTAGCTTTCAGCAAGAGATTTCGGTCAATGTAGCCCACGTACTGCGGCGTGGAAGTTCGAGATTGGTTTTAGCAGTAGGACCCGATCTACATACCTGGTAGGATTGGCTTTCTGTAGGAGATCGCGGTCTATTTAGCAATCGGTATCTTATAGTAAGAAAACAGAACCACAATTGAAATGTCCAGTCGGATAAATGGCATAGCTTCGGGGTCCACAGACCCGCCTCGTTCCCATCCATTAAGTCCCTCAAAACCCAACCAAACAAAAGGCAGTAAAAGGGGTTGTGAATGTGTTGTAGACGACGACGCTGATCGGTCTCCTGAAGACTGCCCGTCTCCTGCGGCTGGTGCGAGTGGCACGCAAAATCGACCGCTACTCCGAGTATGGGGCCGCGGTGCTCTTGCTCTTGGTGGCCGCGTTCGCGCTCATCGCCCACTGGCTGGCTTGCATCTGGTACGCAATCGGCAACGCTGAGCGGCCCTTCCTAGCCGCCAAGATCGGGTGGTTGGACCATTTGGCGGAAGACACGCACCAACACTACACGAACGACTCGCACGGGGGGCCGTCCATCAAGTCCAAGTACGTGACGGCCCTCTACTTCACCTTCACCAGCCTTACCAGCGTGGGCTTCGGGAACGTGGCGCCAAACACCAACATGGAGAAGGTCTTCGCCATCATCGTCATGCTCGTCGGATGTGAGTATCACATAGATTTTAGAAGAAGATGGAGATGCTTGGCGAGAAATGAGGTGAAGCTGTCAGAAAGTCGCCAGGTAACACTAGTAAGCCCAAACAAACAGCTCACTCAACATTAGTTCCATAGTATCATTTTGTTCTTTGAAAAGTGTTGATTAAAAACAAAAAAAAAATACTCTTAGCGCAGTTGTAGGTTATACACAAGATGTGAATTTTTACAAGATGGTAGTAATTCCATTGACATATAACGCAAATACTGTTTGTAGTTTTAATTGATGATCAAAAAGTCGCCAAGACGATGCAGTAAGACTATAACTCCACTTTGGAAAGTTCACCGAGAGCGTTGGTTTGGGTTTACTACAAGGCGATCGATGGCTTCACTTGACAAACAGATTTTAGTATTGGTTCTTGCGAGGCAGCATCTCCATCTTCTTCAAAACTTCATGGGGTATCAGAGTGGCTAAAAGAGATAGTGTGGAAAGCGCATTCAAAAACTGAGACACAAAAACGATGCACCAGTCATAGAGTGTCTGGTGTGCGTGGTGAATTTCAGTGTTTTGTACAGTCTAATGCATATACTCTCAATGTAGTTTAATCGTCATAAAAAAATCTTAGCTTTATAATCCTAGGCATTGTTTAGGTCCCAAATCCTATTCATAATTTTAGCGTATGTTTAACCCTGTGTTTTAAGAGTTAAAGATTTAATTTAGCATGAACTAGTTTACATGCCCTATTTAACAACTTAGAACCATAAAGGTTGCAGTTTCTTTTGCCCATATATTTAAAATATATTCTGCATGAAGTTAGACTTAGTAACCAAAACGTATATATCCCAATTTCAATGGACAGTTCAAACGAGGCGGAGCATGAAATGTTTGTAGGATACAAGACAATGTTTTACGAAGTTGTGACACCACCTTAGGCGTGTCCTTTCCCCTTTAGATGATCTATCTGCCAAGTAGTTTGTTTGTGAAGTTTAAGACAACGTTTGACATAGCTGTGTCTTCACGACAGGCTTGGCCGTTCCAAATGTCCATTGCCTTCCCAATTGTAACTCATCCATAAAATGAGTACATCTCTTTTGATTGAAAGCAAACATTGTAGAAGTTATCTCATTTTAATACTTCGTAACATGTATTTTATTAATATACCTTTCTAGCACTGATGTATGCGAGCATCTTCGGGAATGTCTCGGCCATCATCCAGCGGTTGTACTCGGGCACGGCCCGCTACCACACCCAGCTCCTAAGAGTGAAGGAATTTATCCGCTTCCACCAGATTCCTAACCCTTTAAGACAGCGCCTGGAAGAGTACTTCCAGCACGCTTGGACCTACACCAATGGGATAGATATGAATATGGTGAGGACACACTTTTTCTGGGAATTCTAGGCTATGGGATGTTGATAATGTGCGAGGGCTTTAACTGCAAACATCACATTCTCCATCCCCAGGCTTGGGAACAGAGTAGTTATGGGGTTCTAGTTTCAGTGGTTACTACTATGTTACTAAGCAATGAAATTTCTATTTGGCCCCTTTTTTGAGCCGTTACAAATTTACTAATCCGAATAAATCTAAGAACATTTCAATCGAAACGAGTATTTAATTGTTACACAAAATCAGAAGAACAGAAGGCGGAGAAACTAAATAATGTGTAAGAATATCACTACGGCGATCAAGGTGGGAGAAAGAGGGACTCACTATTCCTATAGTGAAAACATTAATGACCATATACCTTTTCTTTCTCGTTTTGTACCAGAAACTTGAATGATATACGATTGTATATCATTTTGTATCCATTTGTATTAGCTTTCAATTGAGGCATGTTTTGTTACTCCTTCATTATGTGTGATAGAGTTATGTCCCTATTCATGAATCTGTGTCCGCTGGTTAAGGAAAACTTTGCATTAGGACCTTATAAAAATAGAAACGGACAAACTTTTAAGCAAAAATACTATATGAAACAAAATCCCAAAGTTACAATGAAAAACGCCTAAGTTATAGTAGAAGTTGCAATTACGACCTTCACAAAACGTATTGATGGAATTAGTGGCCAACTACCCCACTACTATCAAACCGTATGCCTAATTTCCTTGTTTTAAATTCGAAAGAATTAAAAACAAGAAGTTCTGAAAGAACTAAAATAGTTTACTTTTGGTTATATAAAGACATTTCAACACACTGAAATTTTTATCGAAAAACAAGTATATCTGCAACATTAACTGTCAACTAAAACGGCTTCCAGAAAAGATTTATACACCTTAGGTGGAAAAAATCACCAAACATGCCATTTAGTTGTAGTTCAAACTTTTAAAAACCAAAATTGGTTATTTTCATTAATTTTATTTCACAAATTATATTAATGTTCTTTATCGTTTGCTAAATTTATTTGCAGTTCAAAGAATAATTATGTAAAATTGCTTGGGTCAAATCCTAGCATCGGTTCCGACGACCTTTGGCAGGTTGAAAAATGTCGCCAACGCCTTAAGTGATGCAGGCATCTATAATAATAAAAGAAAGAGTCTGTCTGTGTGTCTGTTTGTCATCGGTTCGTAAAAGACCTACTTATACTGCCCTCAGAAATTCGAAATTTTTAAGATAGATTCCCTTTATTATTAACGTGTGCACCTGAGGCTTAGTTTTTTCATATTTGTTCCATTTTTAGAGAAAATTCAAATTTTCTGAAAAAAATGCACCACTTTCGCTCAAATCCGATCATTTTTTCTCTTTCCTGATGCCATCGGCTGAAATAATTAAATAAAACTTTTAACGAAAACATTTAAAATTCAAAATTTTTATTTTATTCTTTTGCCATTACTTTCAGAAACTAAATTCATTATTTGAAAAATAATTGACATGTTTCAAGTGACGTAATTCCGCCAATCTTCATTCCTGGATTTTATTGTGGGTTTATTTGATGATTTTTCTGTTGACTGCATGTATGCATATTTAAGCAATAAATGTATAGTTAAGCTATTACTGAACTATGATGGTTAATAAAGGCCATCGCACTAGAGCTATTAGTGTTTTATGTCTTTATTTTTTCGCCAAAGACGTTGCCAAACTCGCCAAATTATTAACTAAAATTCGTTAAATAGGCGATTTCTTTTATAAATAATTTATAAGCTGGTCGGTTGTTCGAAGGTCATTGTGTTAGAGCTGTATAATGGGTGTGGGTTGCTATATCTATTTTCTCGCCAAATTATTTCCCAAAACGCGCCAAATGAGCTTAAAGGTTTTATGTATTTATGAGGGAATTGTGATGACATTTATGAGTGCATTTTATAGCGTATTTTTCATTTTGGAATTTTAAGGCAATGAAACGGGATTTTATAATTTATAACAAGTGGAAACAATAATAAGTTTATTATCCTATAACAGGGTATATGGTACACATATTTGGAATCTATTTGATATTTTTTTATTCCGTGCGAAGAACGGGTATAAATTTGCTAGTTCTTAAATAAGTAACAACATAAAAATCGTTGAACACACAATTTAGATGCAGTTTAAACTTTGTTTTTTTTTATCGCAAATGGGGTTGTTTCACGTCGTGGATGGCAACAGCTCCAACGGTTTGTTTGCATTTGTTGTCTGGAATTACTTTTGTTTTGGTATTCGAAAATGAGTTTTTTAAGAATATTTTACTTCATAAATTTTTTAAATGCCAACTTCTTGTTGTGCTATTGGTTGTTAAAAACATTTGTTAAAGAAAGCTTTCATAGAAAGTAAAGTTTTTTTTCATCTATATCGGTCATTTTGAGAGTGAAACCGAAGCAACCAATGAAATCGGAGTACATAGAAAAATGAAAACAAGAGCAGTACATTATCTGAAACATTCCCATTAAATGAATCTTCTTTATTTGTGCAGGTCCTAAAGGGTTTCCCGGACTGCCTGCAAGCGGACATATGCCTCCACCTGAACCGCAATCTGCTGACCAACTGCTCGGCGTTCAAGGGGGCGAGCCCGGGCTGCCTGAGGGCGCTCTCCCTCAAGTTCAAGACGACCCACGCACCCCCTGGCGACACGCTCGTGCACCGCGGGGACGTCCTCACCGCCCTCTACTTCCTCTCCAGGGGGTCCATAGAGATACTCAAGGATGACGTCATGATGGCCATCCTGGGTAACTCACAGACTTCACATTTTAATGTATTAGCAGAAATTTCCAATTCTATAGTCCGTACCATTACAACGCAAGCTTTTATTCCCCCACCACCTAGTGTGGTTTGCGAAGAAACGACGGGAGCGTCGTCTTCTAAACCTACCTTGCTTGAGGCTCTGCTATGAGGTTATTCGCAACTATTCTCCAAACCCAAGTTGGGTGGGAGAAATAGAAAAGATCGCCCCTCACGCCGCGCAGTGTGTCAAGATACTACATTAGCTGACATTAATTCACTGGAGTGATTTATAAACATTTTGTTGGTTGTATTTAATGTAAAATAGTTAATTACACTCTTAAAACAAAAGAGTGAAATCCACTCCTATAGGGGAAGTGCATTTTCGGCACGGAAAGGAGTGGAAATTAACTCAGACTGAGTTAAAACCTTTCGTTTGCTAAAGAGTGTATGAATAAATAAGTACACTTTAAAGATATTTTTAGTAATTATTTTGTTTAAAATATAAGAATTCTTACTTTTTTAACCAGTTTCCTATGAGAAGCGGCGTTGTAAAATGCGAAAGAGTTTTAATTAAATCGCTTGATTCACTATCCGGGCCATTTGCACACTCTTTGAGATGTTCTGATAAAAAACAGAATTTTTCGTATGGGGTTTTATGCACAAAGATTCTCTCTCATTAAATTATATAATTCTATATTTTTTTTGAAAAGTTCTTTTGAACGTAATTCTGCAATAAAAGATGCAATACATCATACTTGAGTCGCCTAAGAAGCAAAAAATTAATTAAAAAAAAACCTCAAGAAGTTACATTATGCTTTCATTTCAACATTATGAAGACATATATACGTAGATCTATATCGTATAAGTTGAAAGAAAGCCTGATGAACTAATTTTACAATTATCAATTCAAAAAAATTCACAATAGATTTCTCCCTAGATCAAGCTTTTGAGAATGGTGAGATAGTTTCTGAGACATCGTCACAACTCCCCTTTATACACTAGTTACGGACAAAAATCAAGTTTCATGGGGTTTTCTTGATCCTATATTTTATAATTAAAAATATTTTACCAGAATTTTCACAAAAGAAATTTCCAGTTTAATGTATTTCAACCAAAAAGCTATTTAAATGCGTTTTTTTTTAATTTTTGGAGCTATATAAAAAAGTAAATAAATCAAAATGGCGTAAACATGCGCAACATATTCTTGTTGGATATTAATATATGAAGTATGCACTACAAGTTGCTGCAAAAATCGCCGTGGGGAAGTTTACTTTTACACTAAGAGAAAATGAATTAACAAGAAAAAAAATGTAATTTTCTTAGCTACAATTATAACTTTTTTTAATATAATTTTAACTTACATAAACTTTACAAAAACAGTTTATATTAGTAATAATTATATTTGTTATATTAGTAACTGAGGGTTTAGAATCCATCTTTTTTTTTATTTAGAAAGACTATTTTATCGTAAAACGAGCTTAAAAAGTAGCGACCGTACGTGCGAACGTACTTCACTCGATTAACACATTCTGACACAAAGTGCTTAGTTCGTGGTGGTGGGGGGGGGGGGGGGGGGGGAAGAGCTCAAACCAAGAATAATTCAGGTGCCTCGAACTATATTGTTTATATTTATCAAGGATTCGCAGCTGAATGTTTCATTTCATTTTTTGATTTTTTTGCTAGCTAATTCGTGATTCTGACACACTGTGCGCCGTTTTCTGGAAAACCAAACGAGAAGGTAAGGGGAAGGGAGACAGGCTTGCATTCAAATCGTAAGGACTATAGATCTTGAGACCGAATAATTACACTGTTAAAAAGTTTGAAGCAAGATAGCTCCGGAATTCTGATGGAACTTTCTAGCCGCCACCCTTATTTGGAGCGTGAGTTTACCAATTTTGAGCTAAAACCATAATTTTGATATATACCGCAAAAGTGGTAAATTAACGCTCCAAATAGTGAAGGTAGCTAGAAAGTTCTAGGATTCTCCGAAGTAATCTTACACCAACATTTTTAACTGTGTACTTTGTCATCATATTAGACCGTTCAGTATTAGGCTAGCACGCAAGAGGTTCTGTGATCAAAACCGGGTCGGCATTAACTTCTTACATGGTTACTTCGAGGTCGGCGTCATCTAAAGACGCACATGTGGCAACCTTCACACAACCACAAACAAAGTCCTAAAACCCATGTCAGGCATCAATTCAACAGCCCACATCAATCGTTCCTCCTCCGACTCGATGGAAGGGGAGTACTGTTGCAGTCACACAAATACCCAATACCAGTCTTTTTGCTATCTATTAACGCTCCAAATAGTGAAGGTAGCTAGAAAGTTCTAGGATTAAGTAATTACTTTGTAGCAACGGTTCACTAATGGGCTGGCATGCATGAGGAATACCAGGTTCAATGCAGGTTCAGCCCGTATCGGTTCAGATGTAAATCACATACTTTCACGCGAAGTCAGACCCCTCAGGTTACTTATTACCCCACACTTTTCACAACGCTTAACCGATTTATATTTAAAAAAATACTGGTTTGTTTTGCTGTAGAAAACCGTACTTAGATTAATTTGATAATATATAATTCTGATGATTTTGAGGGTCGTTTAATAAATTTGTAAAATTTATAATAATTGGGTGATAACTTTAAAAAAAATTGCCTAAAGAATAAAATAGAATCTTGAAAAAAAATCACATATTCAATTCCGTTAAACTTTTTTTCATGTATTACATTTTCCTTGTTTAAGGGAGTCAAACCTCACAGTAGATATACTTTTAAAAAAATACTTCATCGTTCCATTAAATATAAATTATTAGGATTAATTTAAGCTGCCTGCATGTATACGTAGCTATGATCATTTATTTTTTACTTAAGCATTTTGTTTGATTTTCCTTCCCTTTAAAGAACTCTGTAAAACGTTCTTTTTAGCAAGGATACAATATTGACGCAAAAACCACAATACGCGGATATTCCTTACTAACTTATATAAACTGTTTTTGTACGTAAAAAATAAGTAATGTTATAAATTATTACATTTTTTCACAATATTTTTACCTGTCAGTAAAAATGCTTAAACTGCAACTTTTATCAAACTATTTTTAGCTATCTATAATAATAAAAGAAAGAGTCTGTCTGTCTGTGTGTGTGTCTGTTATCGGATCGTAAAAGACCTACTTATACTGCCCACAGGAATTCGAAATTTTAAAGATAGATTCCCTTTAATACTAACGTGTGCACCTGAGGCTTAGTTTTTTCATATTTGTTCCATTTTTAGAGAAAATTCGAATTTTCTGAAAAAAATACACCACTTTCGCTCAAATCCGATAATTTTTTCTCTTTCCTGATGCCATCGGCTGAAAAAATTAAATAAAACTTTTAACGAAAACATTTAAAATTCAAAATGTTTATTTTTTATTCTTTTGCCATTACTTTCAGAAACTAAATTCATTATTTGAAAAATATTGACATGTTTCAAGTGACGTAATTCCGCCAGTCTTCATTCCCGGATTTTATTGTGGGTTTATTTGATGATTTTTTCATTGATTTTTCTGTTGACTGCATGTATGCATATTTAAGCAATAAATGTATAGTTAAGCTATTACTGAACTATGATGGTTAATAAAGGCCATCGCACTAGAGCTATTAATGTGTTATGTCTTTATTTTTTTGCCAAAGACGTTGCCAAACTCGCCAAATTATTAACTAAAATTCGCCAAATAGGCAATTTCTTTTATAAATAATTTATAAGCTGGTCGGTTGTTCTAAGGTCATTGTGTTAGAGCTGTATAATGGGTGTGGGTAGCTATATCTATTTTCTCGCCAAATCATTTCCCAAAACACGCCAAATGAGCTAAAAGGTTTTATGTATTTATGAGGGAATTGTGATGACATTTATGAGTGCATTTTATAGAGTATTTTTCATTTTGGAATTTTAAGGCAATGAAACGGGATTTTATAATTTATAACGAGTGGAAACAATAAGTTTATGATCCTATAACAGGGTATATGGTACACATATTTGGAATCTATTTGATATTTTTTTATTCCGTGCGAAGAACGGGTATAAATTTGCTAGTTTTTTATATAGAGAAACAACAGTACAAAAAAAATTATGAGTAAAATGGTTATGGCTATTTTGTCTCCGATTATTTTTTACACTGCTTGCACTTAATATTAATATTATTTTTAAATAAATGTGTTTAAAATAAATTTCTTACAAAATTATAGGATGATTGTTTGCAATTCTATATGCTTAATGATATACTTATTTTAGAATTATAATACACTTTTCTGCCTTTTCTTCCTCTCTTGTGAGAGTCAAAAGTAACAAAACAATGACAGTTATTACATTAAAACTAAACTAAAAATATCATTCATTGCTCTTATAATTTACTACTTGAAAAAACTATATACTTGTTTTGTCCTTCACTAAGAAATTGTTGAAAAATCGTTAATTAACAAGGAATTAATGCAGTGAGTGTATGATGATGCGGAGTTTCTTACACTGTTAAAAAAAGTTATACTTAACTTCACCATAATAATGGCCCCTATTAGCTGCAACGGCTGTGTGGTGAAATGTTCCACCATATTTTCGCTATTCTTTTGAACCATTGTTCACTTTTTTAAGAAAATATGGTGAAACATTTCACCACACAGCTACTAGGAACTGCTGCAGCTACTAGAAACTACATTTTTGTGAAACCAAGCGCCAAATTTTTAACAGTATCGAGGGATTTATAACATATCTAATTTTAATTTACCAAGTTCGTTCTTAATGTATAAAAAATCTGTTTCAGGTAAAGACGACATCTTCGGAGAGAACCCGTGCAGTTACAGCACTGTGGGGAAATCGAGCTGCAACGTCCGTGCCTTGACGTACTGTGATTTACACAAAATTAATCGCGAAGACTTATTGGATGTGCTTGATATGTACCCAGAATTCTGGGAATCCTTTTCCACGAACTTAGAAATCACTTTCAACCTTAGAGACGTAAGTAACACTGTATGAAATTTGGTGTAACATTGCAGCAAAATTTTGGAGCAACACGTAACACAAATAAGAAGCTTAATTCATAAAACTGGTGAGAGCAAATGCTTAGGAGTATTATGGAGTAGTCCAGTATTATGGAGTAACGTTACACAACAGATTTTTACGGTTATTTTCTTCTCCTGAGTGAAATGATTTGTTTACTACGTTTTTTAAGCTATCATAGATTGTTCTGTTTGGTATTTATAGAAATTATAAAAAGCTTCATTTGAGATACAATTTGTGATATACAACCTAATATTAACATTCGAAACAATTAGCTATTAAGATAACGTGTTAAAAGCGTGTTGATATTCATAATAAATAAGATACTTATTATTGAATTAGAAGCTAAATGGAGGAACTAGTGTAATAATGTATCAAAGGTTAGATATTTCTTTGCTCTAATCCAAAGTTATAATTTTTTTTTTAGACTGAACAAGCAGGTGTAGATCCTGAACTTTTTAGACACAAACAAGTGTACAAAGAGCCTGATTCTATTGATGACGGTAAAGAATTTATTTCATTTTGTTACTTGCTATACTACATACTATACTACATTATATATTTGTTTACTTCATTTAACTACCATTTTAGGAATGAATGGTTTTGTATGAAAAAACTGCAACTATACAATATAAATATCCTAAAATCATGTGTTAATACAGATATTCATACTCAAAAATAAATGTTATAAAATTAGTTAAACTTGCAAATTTCTATTTTAAATATTAACTTATTCCATATTGTTGTTCTAATAAACACATTTAATAAGTTATTGAGTACAAATTGAATGAAACGGAAGAAAGAGGGTTTTCCATTATGCACACTGCGTCAATAAACTTGAAAAAAGCATTGAAAAAAAAATAGAAATTTTTACAGTATGCTGTCACCCCACTCAAAACACTTACTATTATCATCGGTCATATCACTATTTACCACCAATATTAAAAGTAAACAAATTCATTACAATTTTGAAATTTAAACTATTCATTTATATACAACAGCAAACACTATACTTTAAAAACATAAAAGTTTCAAGCAAATGTGGTCATATCGCTTTCATTTTGGTTGATTCCAACACGGCCAGTGTAACTGTTTGATTACACGAATAGTAAGTAATTATATCACGTACCAATCAGCCTTTGTCAAAGCTGTCTTTGACACTAACAAGAATATCGTGAGGAGAAAAGGGATGTAACAGCGCTTCCTGTCTGTGGATAAATAACCTGCTTCTAGCATTCTTAAAAAGCCATTGAATCTTATATTTGTATTAAGAAGCTCAAATCTTTTCTCATGTAACTGAAGAAAAAAAAGACCGTAGAATTTTCTTATCAACCTATGGGTTGCAGAGGTCGGTACATTGGTGACCCGAATAGGGAAACGCACTCAACTTTCAAGTCCAACCATGTATCATACACTAACAATATGACTTAGAAAACCAACTAGTGTTCTCTCCTCTATCTCCGATAAAATTCTGGGAAGGGAGTACTGTGGGATATTTATATAAAGACCGTCAGACTGCTCATTCCTACAAATAATCTAGTTAACAACAAATGGAGTATAGTATAAAAGCTAAAGTAACTCATTTCCACAATGAAAATACTTTTGGTAGATTATGGGTTGCAGAGGCTGCTATCATCTATATATATAATACTCTTATACGGCGCTCAAATTTCCTTATATTTCTATCTCTGGAATGGCAACAATCGAAATAAACAAAAATACTACTAATTTCAAATTAGCCGACTGAAAACAATTTTAGGATAGAATCAGTAAGTTTAAATATAAACATGCATAATATTAGGGACATTTAAAGTTTGAAAATTTAAATTATAATTTCTATCGACTGAACTACCAAACCCTATTGTTCATAAAAAAGGGAAAATTAAAATTGTTTTTAAACATAGTTTCTAAGCGTTGACGGCTAACACGGTATATAATTTATTTACAAATGGATCTTATTCACAAGCAACGACATATTTTCGCAATGATAACCATTAATTTATAAGCATTAATTTGTAATTATGTTATTTTAAAAGGATACTAAAGGCGGTTAACCTAAAGGACCATGTCCGGCTTTGGCGCCAGTCGAAAAATGTCACCAAGTCAAAATGACAACAAACCGAGCGTTTGCAAAGTCTGTGAAATGACAACAAATAATTACTTAAAATGTTACTCACAACTGAAAATGTCTGCTGAGAGAACATGAAAGATTTCCTGATTAAAAATTATCGTGGCATTTGCGATCGTAGATCGTAGCGACATTTTAAAATAAAATCCGAACTCAACAGTTTGGTGCAAGTTCAAAACAAATGCAAAAAAATAATTTAAGAAATTAGTTCTTTTTATAATTAATGATTAATGATATTTGAAACATATTAATACGATTTATTCTTAACGATGAAAGAAATGGACAGGATTAACTTATAAAGAAAGTAGCAAAATAAATTCTCTAATGTAAACAGAATACATAGAAAAAAACTGAACTATTTGATAATTATTCGCTTATAATTCGATCTGTAGCGATTTTCGTAGCCAATAGCTGCCATAATACAAATTTGGAAGGGTTATCACATTTGGCGAAAAAAATGCCGGACATGCTCTTTTAGGTTAATCCTTAGGCTAGATTAAATTATTCCAATGAACGGTGAGCGAGCGAAGCGAGCCTGGATCGCGAAGCGATCCAAAGGGAGCTGCGCAAGCAGTTCCCGGGGGTTGGCGAGCGATAGCGAGAAGGGGGCGTGCCCCCTAGTATTATTAAATTATTGTTTGATTGATAAAACAAATGGTTTGATTGATTGATTGATTGATTGATTGATTGATTGATTGATTGATTGATTGATTGATTGATTGATTGATTGATTGATTGATTGATTGATTGATTGATTGATTGATTGATTGATTGATTGATTGATTGATTGATTGATTGATTGATTGATTGATTGATTGATTGAAAAAAACATCCAACTGACTCACCCACTACCATCCCCCAACAGGTGACGGTGGCAGTCGCACCAATTCCCTCCTCACCCCCATCCTCCCCCCAGAAGAGGCCCGCACGACGGCCTACCAGTACCCGCGGGCCCGACGAAGGCGGAGAAGGCCCAGGCCTCCTTCCAGCGATGAGTACAGCGACGAGGACCAGCCCCCAGCGGACCCGCGCCGGTACAGCAGCAGCGGGATGGGCATCCTCGAGTTCTCGCCCACCAAAGCTGGGCAGGACGTGACTCCGGCCAACCTCGACTTCGGGCAGAGGCAGAGGTCGGGAACACTACACTCCATCGCAGGTACGGGAATCTTTGTGTTTAAATACTGAGGACAACGTACTGTTTTCCCTCAAGGATTTAAAATTTTATTCTGTTGAATTTCAATTAACTATAGAAATAATTCCGTAGAACTTCAATTAAGGGGCTAAAATAGTTTTGTACAACTTCATCTAAACGTCACAATAGAGATCACACATTGTTATTCAAGTCGAAAAAAAGAGGGGGATACGGCCAATTTATTAATACTGCTTTAACTTTGGTTAAAATAGGTTCAGACATTCCATCATTAACGATGTTCAAGCTCTACATAAAAATCTTTTTTCTTAGACCAAAGGAAAACAGCAAAATTATTGTTGGGATTTTGTTGGTTTTTTTTTTTTTGCTTACGAGAAAAGATATTTACTGATTTTTTTAATATATTTACATGCCAAATTATATTATCATATTCGTTCACTTCCTTGTCTTATCAAGATTTGCTTCAAAATAAATATTTTTTTCGGTTTTTAAAACACTTAATAACCATTATCATGTAAGTAAAAAGAGTTATTTTTGTCTCCAAAAGCACAAATGTATTTACACTTTTAGAAGTATATTGACCTTGTCTACTCTTTCATCGTTTAAATCATATTTCCAAAAACAGTTTAATTTATAGACTATACACATTCTGTCAAATAGTAACTTTTAGCAATAGACAACACGTTAAGTGACCTAAACCTGCTAACTAAGGCATATACATTGAAGTCAACGAAAAATTCACAACTTTCCTGGTTTCTTATTCAAGAGATGTAAGTTCTTAGGTTCTTTGAGAACAAGTCCATTGATGTTAGTTCTCATTCGTTCCTCAGGATTACTACGGGACTTGAAACGCAGCCTAACGGACAGCCGCGTCCCAAGGCCCGATGTTTATGGTAGGTTTTCAATTTTGTGTATCTACGTCGATGTTCGTCTGTTGGATACTGCTTCTCGACATTGTGCTGCATGACCATCGCTGTCTATCGCATGTGTACTTTTTTGTGTGTGCTTTCAGTGGTGTTTTGTGGGGCTTATATTTGTACTTATATGTCTTCCAACTGTCGGCTTATGTCTGCGTATTGTGTTAATCTTTAGCTGTTAGAAGTTGTTAGTCCATGTATTGAAATATTTTATGTCAGCTAAAGTAGAAAAGATCGATGTTCATGTATAGTTTCAGATGTACAGAAAAATTGCATATTGCAACGGATTTGTTGAAAGAATAATAAAAGACTTTGTAGACTTCAAACTTGAGCTGAGAATTAATTAAATAAAAATTTGGCAAACTATATTTTTTTTGTTCACACATTCAAGTATTTTGAACAGTAGATAATATTTAGCTTACTTTTACTTCTAGTTAAAAGTATTCAAAAGTTTAATGTAACTGTCACTACAAAAAGAATGCATGTTTTAAAAAAAGGCTGATTCAATTGTGCTTCTTGCTTTACTACGCTTTATCTGTGAAACACAGTTAATTGACAATACTTTTAAAAAAAATTGCTTCGAATGCTTCGTAAAAAATAACACACTCATTATCAATAATTTATCAGTGGCTGGTTTTCAATAAATACCTTGTGCAATAATTAACTGATACTTTTTCTTAAACATAAATCTAATACGACTCAATCCAAAATGAAAATTCTGGATTTAAATATCATTTTTGTAACCTAGATTGTTTAATTTAAAAAAATATACTGACATTAAAAAATAAACTAAAAGGCTCGCAAATCAATATTAGACAACAAATGTTTATGTATTAATTCAATATTTTACTTGTTTCAGAAAATGTAATTATATAACATTCATAAAATACTACAAAATTAATGCACAGAAAGCTGATATAGGGAGGAAGATCTCCAGTTTAATAATATTTATTTTTAATTTTGGAAAGATAGCTACAGAAAAGTATCTAGTCAATAATGATTTATGATTGATTGAATACGATCTTTTGAACTCTCAGAATAAAATTGTACTTCATCATCTTTAGATGCGCCTGTGCAACGGGATGTACCTCATCAATCATAAAACGAAGATTTGACCTAGTTTATAATTTGAAAAATGAAGCTAGCAAAGTCTCAAAATTCCAAATACTTTTTTTTAATGTAAAACAACAACTACATTTACGGGAGCATTAGGCTTCCATCGAGGTTGTTCAAAATGCCTTAAATAGCAATACGCTTCGATTTTTAATAGTAACCTGAAGTAGTTAGTAGCTTAAAAATAAAAATGTTTTTTAGGTACATTAAGAGATTGATGAGGTACTAAGGATAATACCACAGATATAATCAATATTCGTACATAAAGAATTAAATTTTAGGAGGAAATATATACTTGGAATCTCATATTAGCTTTAATCTCTAGAGTAAAACATATAGTCATTATAGTATGTTACTAGAGTGCATTTTATTTATTTGGACGGTAAAACTGTATTGTACTAAATAAAGATTTCTTCTAAAATATACGATGTTGATAATGACCAAGAGAGAAGTTGTTATAGAGAGATAGGGGAAGATGTGGTAGGATGACAAACGTAAGCTTTAGACTTTTCTTCTTGATGTTCCTCCACTTCTTTGAACCTTAATGCAAATAAAAATATATTTTAGATGCCGTAATTACACCTCGAAGAAATATATTATATAAAAAATAAGGGCCAAAAAAATTTTAAACCTTACGAAAAAGTAGTTTCAAAGAATCTCTTTTTTGACTGCACCTTTTTGGGTTTTTTGTATTGATTTATTTAAGTCGAAAATTTATTTTCTTTTCACATCCAATTATCCATTGTTCTTTCCAAGTTTTGAACTTGGGCTGTTCTGAATATGAGAATATATTCAGCTATCATCCTTTAATAATTATTGAATTTATAAGCTATTCAACTGATGAATATAATATTGAATTTATAAGCAATTAAGCTGATGAATATAACATTGAATTAGCAAGCATAATGTTTTGAGCAATTTATTTTATTGATATGAGCAATTTTTCAATTCTTAGCACGCATACAACCAGACCCACTTTGTTACATTTTCGGTTACCTTTTACGGATATCGATGAATTTCGATCAATTTCCAGGATCTCCCAAATCTTGTATTTACCAGAAGTAATGTTTAGTTATGGTGACCTTATTAACAGAATCTCGTAATCATTGCAATTGGTTCAAATAGAAAATATACAAGTTTGATGTTATAGAAATACCAATTCAATTTATTTCGATATGTAATAAAAGTTATAACAATTAATTATACAACAGTTCGCGATATCGCGTGGGGATCAACGAATCCGAACCCAGCTTCCCTTTAGTACAGAAAACTGGATTTGTCCCTCCTCGTCTTCTCCATAGCGATATCTTGTGATCTGCTGAATTATTTTCCTAAGTCATTGGTTGACTTCTTTTCAGCGTCATTTTTCATCCTTATCTTCTCTAACTACATGAATAAGCTAATTAATTCCTTTGTTGTCTGCTTTTTCAGCTGGTGCGCTGGCGGCAGTCACCACCCTGGCCACGGGTACCCTGTCCTCGGTGATAGTGGCCCCCAATCAGGAGCCAGCATCAGCAGTGCCTCGACCTCCGAGCCTCACCATGCCCAGCGCGCAACCGGAGCCCAAGGAGAAGACCCCTCTTCTAGACGCCATAGAACCCAGTAAGACACTATGTAATACAATGCAAAGAAAAGTAGAGCCACTAGTTAAAACAAATTTGAAAAATAAATACTCCACCATACTTACAAGACTTGCCACAGGTTCGGGATTCAAATCCCGAATTGGAAAAGTTCAGCCAGCCCTTTTTCCTTTAAAAGGGTCGAGAAATAAGGAAAAACCCTTTTTGGTAAATAAAAACTAAGAGTTCCAGGTGAAGTTTACCCCACAACAATACTCTCCTTCCCAGATATTGGTCTGGTCTATTTGGTCTGGAATACGGAGATTAGCATCGTATGCCCTTTCCTCGAGTTGGCCGAGGATTAGTTTAGTTATGCGCAATGTTGTATGATGCAATTTTGACATAGTTCCGGCATCAATTCTGCAGGTCAATAACAAATCGCGATTGAGAACAAATCGTTCGAACAAAATTAGATGTTATGCCTGCGCATGCGCATCAGCCCCTTTATCATGGCACGTTGGCTACCGAAGTTGATATCTGCTGCTACAGCAGTTGATATCTACAGCCACTGAATCAATATTCCAGTTATATATAATTCCATATCAATAAGGCTCAAAGTTAGCCCAGTTTACATTACCAAGATATATTTAAATAGTTGTGAATATGCCTCTTTACACCAATCCTCTCCTACCCAGCTTCCCAGACGGCCTCCATCGACTCCACGCCCGGTTCAGCAACGGGCATCCACCACATCCTCAGCCCCAGCGCTTTCCACCAGTCCTCGCAGCAGCACCCCCAAGAGGAGCCCCCGCGACGGCCCTGCTCGGGTCCGGGGCGCCTCGGCACCGCCCCGTCCAACCACGGTAGCAGCAACGGGGGTCGGTCGAGCTCTTCGGTCACCATCCCGCTGAGCTCGGCCAACGGACACAGCCCGGACATGACGTCCCCCCACCACCAGCCTTTCCCAATGTCGGCCTCCAGGTCGAACACGCAGATGCTGGAGAACAAGCTGGACAATCTCAGCAGGTAAGTACAAGGGACAACCGATGAATTCTAAAAAATACCGTGAATCTTAAGTTAAAATGCTATAATAACTTCTTTCGCCACACTAGTAGACGGTGTCTTGTAAATCATGGGAGAATCTTTAACAGAAAGTCAATAATATCTTAACATTTCATACTAAATAAGGTATAATGGATAAAATATACACTTTTCACAAGGGGTAATCACACACATGCAAAACATAAGTTGGCTAAGCATTCATAAAAATAGTCAACAATATAAATTATTCTAAAGAACCTGTTAATTGAACCTCAAGGATATGTCATATTATTAACTATTTTTGATTTTTGCTAAGAAATGTTGGTATTATTTAACAAGCAATTTTAATTGTGAAAAACAAAACTCTTAACTATAGAATAGTCTTGACCAAGAGTTTGGTTTGTTTAATAGCACTACATGATGTTACTCTGCTTAAAGACGATTCCAAGAGGCTACGAATATTAATGCAATTCGAAGCTGAATTTAAGACAAGACACTTTGTAATCAAATTTTTGTGGTCTAACTATCGATCATCGTCAGATTGGTTTCAGTTAGAACATCTAGAGACATTAACTGTTCAATTTGTCCGACGCCGACGTTTTTAATGACTTTACATGTATTACAATGATTGTAAACCTATAATCTTCACACGACGACTGACAGGTTGGTTGGTAGAGTTAATCTTTCAACCAATCGGTTGTCCTGAAAGTGCGAACCACGGATCATGGAATTAAACTTCTCTTTTATGGGTCATTCCTCAGAAAACGTACAATTTGAGGCAAAAAATCTCGAGAAAAAAATATTGATGAAACATTTTGAAATTTTGGATTTGAGTTACACTTACATACTACATTATAAAAATAACATCGGTCCTGATCATACAATTATTATTAATTATTCGGATGGTAAGTCTTAATTTAATAATGTTTAATTTAGAAAAGTTTTAACCTCCAAAATTAACATAAAAATATTTTATTGATATGTTACACTTGAATAAAATTTCAGCTTTACTTTATTATATTAGCTCACGGCAAAATATAATAAAAATATAATGTATTTCACTTGTATTTAATCAATTTATTCTTATATAATTAAAACGTCATGTCCGTGGACACATAAATCATGTCCGTGGACACATAAATCATGTCCGTGACCCCATATACACGGACATGATGGTACACGGACATGATGAAATCGTAAATAAGGGCTTCCAGACGCAAAAGGTTTAGGCATAACTCTATGGGTTTAGGCCTTAGGGAACGAAACATGCAAACTGATATTATATAACTTATTTCTTTCTATAAATAACAAATTATAAGTAAAAATCATTAGCTTACCTTCTTATATCTTGATCACAGAAATGACGCTATGATCTTGTCAATGGCCTATTTTTAACTTTAAACTTCTAATTACTGTTTATCTACTGCGGTATTCAAGCTATCTACGTGATACAACGTATAAAGTGTATTATTGAATACTAATAAGACTGAAACAGAGTACTGTTATCATTTCTAGATAGTTATGCAAGCTAAATAATACGTTGTACGCGGACATGACGAAAATCTGTGGGACATTTTATTTTCACGGAATTTATATATTTATATTCTTTATAATGATTATATTTTATGTTTTGTATGTTCTAGTAATGTCAGTTGAATTAAAAATCAACTTCAGCTATAAAAAATTGGGATTTAATTAGTATATATATTAACTAAAACAGTCCCCAAACATGACGGTGAGACAGCTCACGGACATGATTTGTCATAGTCTGTGGACACAAATTTTTACACAAAATATATAATTTTTTTGTATTTATTCAACGTTAGTAAGTAGATAAAATATTCATCATCTCAAATTAATTCAATTGGAAGTATAACTTTTCTTCATGTGAAAGATAACTTGCGGGGACATGCTTTTGTACGTTTTCTCAGGAATGACCCTTATAATGAAGTAAAGATACCACATACTTTTTTCACTTTGTATTTTTACAAGTGACACTTATCGCCACTAGTCAGCTCCTTTAGTAGCACACGATATTGTTATCATATTAATATAGGAAAGACATATAAATGATATAATACTATATTGAATTCTACTTGAGCATTCAACATTTTATAATTCTTTCTAGGCAAGTCCGTACGATCGACACCCGCCTCAGCACGGACATCCAGACCATCATGCAGCTCCTATCGCACATCGTGTCCCACGGCTCACTGCTGGGCAACACCACAACCACAGTGTCCAAGGATCTGCTGTCCTCGGACACGACTCCCGAGGACACCGTGGCGCAACAGAGGTTGGGGAAACCCCCCAGGGGACCGGGGAGACAGTATAGCAGGAGGGCAGTCAGCCTGCAAGGAAGCCTGACTTCTATTGCGCCCGATGGCGTGTCGCTTAGGTACATGTGTCGGAGCCTAGACTTGCCCAGGTGAGTGAATTAGCTTCTGCAAACTCAATGAAATTTGTTGGAAATGGTAGAAATTTATATCCTCATATGCCTTTTTTTAAAAAAAACTGCGCTTAAGAACTTTTAACCTGGCGTTCAGTCAACAGAGAATAGCTCTGAATAAGGTTGTCTGGCTGCCCAGGTTCTGTTCTTACACAAATTTATAGAAGAGTTGTCGTAAATATTTTTCGCTCATGTTTTCAAAATTTACAATTTTTAATTTGTATACATTTTTTGATTTGATTGTACACGTGTACCGATTATCAAAACAGGTTTTTTTTGTTCAAACTTAATAAAGTAAGAATGGTTCGACGCCTTATGTCGTGACAAAAGGCACTAGTTTAGTGATATGTAACTTACTTCGGGATTATCATTATTCGTTAATTATCACCCTAGCATAAAATTCTTTTTATAATAGAATATTGTCTGCTAGTTGTAAATAAATGATTCCGCTGCACTATGAAGTACATGTATTATTCGTTTAGAAAAGATTAATCATATTCATACAACTTTGTTTTTCTGTATCCCAGGAGTCAAGACCAAGAGCCTTTGTCTACTGTTCATGACTCAGAGCTGGACGAACAAATTGAAACCTCCAAGCATCCCATGACAGTGCCTGCAACACCTGCCAGCGAAAGGCTGCATGAACAGCCAGCGAGGTGTGCCTCTCAACCACTCGAGGTAGGCACAATAGTGTTTGAGTATAATCTTCTAGCCACTATAGTTTGAGCAACCTTCGAACTATTTGTGATAGTCTGACTTAACGCGTCCTCATATATTCAATTTGTGTACAAAAGTTTACACTTTTCCTCTCTTAAAATGTAACTTATTATTTTTGGATGGACTTAGGTAGGAAATTATTTGTGCAGGCACACCATATCGTTTTGTAGAGGCCTCTGCAACCCATAGGATCATCTTGGTGGAAGATGAGTTACTTCAGCTTTTATACTACTGTATTTGTTGCTAACTTGATTACTGGTAGGAAAGTGCAGATCCATCTACTGGTGGTCTTTCTGTGGGCATCCCACAATCAATAAATGATTTTTTTTTAAACTCAGCTTGAGTCGTATATCACGTTAATGGGTTTTTAAAGAGTTGAACATCCTCTTCTGGAAAGATATTTATTTATCTGTAACATCCTAGTCTCCAGGTGGGGGAACTAACTGAAACATCAGTCACTAGTATGAATATTAGCCATTATAGTTTTAATTTCGATGAGGAGGTAGGTTTCTTAACTTAAAGACAAGTTCAGAGATAGAAATTGAATGTACAGTCAAGCAGTTAAACGAGCTAAAAAATATATAAATAGTTCTTCCGTTGGCAGGCAAATTGCAGTATCTTTAGCAATGACTTGAACCATTGTTTCAAACACTCAATAACTATAGCCCTTAAAGCTGGGCATACTCTGAGGGTCAGGACATGTGAACTTTAATATCGCCACTCAACCTTCAAGACGTTAGTGAAAGCATTTCCTCACATCAGTGATTGGTTTCGTATGCACACGTGACTCCTCAAAACCAATCACTAACAAGTGAAAAAAAAATTATTTCGGTAACTTCTTGGGGGAAGAGTGGCGACGTTCCGCAAAGGGTCACATGTCCTGTCCCTCCATGTATGCATAGCTTAAGGAAGTATACTAAATGATTGTTTATTTCTTGGGAGAAATGGTCTAATTCATTGTTGTTATAGATGCTGCAGTTGAAGCCTGGTATACATGGAGAGACAGGATATGTGAACCTTCGCCAAACAGCGCCACTCGTTAGACGTTAACAAAAGCATTTTCACTCGTCAGTGATTAGTTTGAGATGTCACAGGGGCACACAAAACCAATCACTGTCGACAGAGAATACTTTCGGTAATGAATCGGACGGAATACTAGCGATGCTTGACGAAGGTTCACGTGTCCTGCATTGGTCTTGTCCCTCCATAAATGCATAGCCTAAGAAAGTATACTAAATGATTGATTTTTTTTATGGGGGAAGACGGAATGGGGAAATTTTATGGGGGATCTATGCGGCAAAGACCACATAGATTTGAAGGCCGGAGAGCTAAGATACCTAACGTCATAGAAGTGAACCGATTTTGTGGTTGTGACCAATGATTGTTTGTTACTTGATCTCGTATTATCTTTAAGATAAGCAGAGTCAAGCTATCATTGGTCAACCAACACCTCAAATTCGGTCTACTAATGTGACGTTATGTTACACAGTTTTTTGGCCTTCTAGTTTAGGTGGTATTACTACGGCAGAGTTACACAAAGGCATTTATAATATGAAGAGTACAGGGGAAAAAGAACTTCATTGCATAGAAATCTGTCTGCATGAGCATTCTCTTTCAACAATAGCGAGTAATCGCTATAACGAAACAGGTTACTCACTTTGTTTTTCTCTCGCGGCAACCCTGATTCACGCCAGATATCAGTAGACACGAGTCACAAGTTTTTACCGCGAAAGAATAACCGGTTTCCTGTCGCCCAATGTCCGCCAAGCACAAAAGAATATGGGAAGATCTAAACGCAATAAAGCTGTTTTTCCCTTGTACTCTTCATATGTGTTTTTTTTTTAAACTAATGTGGATGTATTTCTATTTTTCGCAGCGTCCCAGGCTCCGGATGGTCCGCCTGAACCGGCACCTGTCCGCCGAACAGGGCGACTCCCCCCTGCAGCAGCAGGACTGGGACCCGCCGGGGGACGTGGTGGGCGGGACGAGCGCCATCCTGCCTCCGCCCACCTGCCACGCCTCGTCCACGTCAGCCCTGCACAACAAGACGACGGACAAGAAGACCACCTCGTCGTGGGACGACGTGTCCAGGAGAGGGCACCACTCATCCGACGTGTAAATAGTGTAAAGCAGAAAGATTTCGTTCGTTGTGTTTTTATTTTTCTACCGCCAGAGCCTTTTCGTGTAATAATCTAATCTATTCAAGAATGACGTTATTTATAGACAGTGCCTGAAGACTCCTGCTGAGGAAGAAACCGGTGGCGTAGCTGCAGGAAGGGGCCCTCGGTGCTTCATATGGGCCGACGCCGCCACTGCAATACACACGCACGCATACCACTGAGTGGGCTCTGGTATTATCACACAAGCGAAAAAGGAAGATGCAACACAACGCCTGCAGCACTAGCTACGCCACCGAGACACAAATAAAGGGGACTCGAGTCGACCTTCAGTTCCTCTCATTTCCCTCATCCTAAACTATGTATGAATCCTTTGTTCAGTTCTAGGTTGCCTTGACAAACATGCAAAAAAAATCATTAAAAAATAAAACCGCTAGTAATAATAGCATTACATAACCTTCGCCGAGAGCTGGGCCGGGTCTGTCTTGGAAGGACAAATAAAGTGGATGGTGAAAAGGGCACTGAGGATGGCAAAAAAGATGGTGGATTTATTCACTCTCAGGGAGTTTGAAGATGAACAAAACCCCATATCAGGACGAGTCACAAATTCTCTCTAGTCTACGGTCTGTGATAAAGTTATGTGTGGTCCTCTCAGTGGAGGTGCTACCTGAAGGCTGGAATGCTTATAAAAGCTGTGATTTTTCTTCCTACGCTCCTGCTAAGCAAGAGCGGATGGACCGATTGACTGAACTGCTCTCGAAAATGTATATATACTATATACACACACATAAAAAAAATATATTTATCAATATGCGTGTGTGTACGTATGCACACAGCATACGTACATACACGCATATAGTCCACTAATTTAGGTGCTGGTCGCAGCGTGGGTGCAATACTTTTAGCGAAAACAGAGACTATAGAAACGTAGGCACGTGTAGAGCACAGGTATTGCCCCACGCATCATTCATAAAACATCATGGCTTTCCCAAATGCTGGGTGTAATACGATAAAAGTAATGATATAAGTAATACTAAAGTTTCCTCATCGCTATCTACCATAGCTATTCCAAACGCTTTCAATCCATTCCTCATTTAAAACAAAGGTAACAAAAAAATTTTGAGGTGGATTGATAACCATTTCGTAGAAAAACATTTCTTATAACCAACTCAAATTTTCTCTACACACACTTATATATAATAAAAACGGCCATCTTTTTTACATGCACATTCTGAGAAATTACTCGATGAAAAAAAGAGAACAGAAATTAAGAAGGAAATCTTACTAATTTTAGACTTAGCTCGACTTTATTCTCAACTTCTTTCCCGAGGAGCCGACTCGGGCGACCAACTCGCTTTTTGAACTGGGCCATTGCACAGGTCACACCTAGGGGCCTTCCAGTGCATGCGCTGCAATGCAAACCTTTAAACTTTGCACTCCTGCCTGCTTCCTTATACTTAATAACTAATACCATATAATACTCTCACCCATCTTGTACATACGTTCGTTACGTACTAAGAGATAACAAAGCTCCATTTTTATATAAATTGTTACATATTTTACAACAGAGGGTTAGACTAATGGTGCATAGAAATGTCGAGTCAGCGAGCCTTTGTGATGCAGCATACTGAGGCTGTCGCTGCTATGCTAACGCCGTGGCCTTCCTTTCAATGTTAGCGGACTGTTTCTGTTGCAGACCCTACATCTATTTTGTTAACGAATCATAAAAGCTTCATCCCACTTGGTTCTCAAAAATGTTCTGTATAATAAAGAGACCTATGCAACTATTACGCAACGTTTGTCTGTCTTTATGTCTTTCACATTACACACACGCATACTCCAAAACCATTTCTCATTATACCAAAGATTATCTTAGCTTGAAAAAGGAAACGAATTTTTTAAGTACCTTAAAAGTCCACAAAATCTATGGTTTGATAAACATTTTTATGCAAACATATATTTTTACCCACATTTTTCCTGAAAACCTTAAATAATTTAGTTATCTTGTCAGTATATAAAATATTTGGTAATACGTCCGCGTTAAATCAGCAAAACAAAACTGCAAACCATAAAATATAACTAATTCTACTTCAATCGCATCATGTTCTTTTCTCCAAGTAAAATTAATATATCTAGTAGCAGTTCCAAACTGTATTCATGATTAATATCCCAAATGCTTAATACTAAATTTGAAACGATGAAAAATTGAAGAGCTTAGTGGAAGAACGTGCTAAGTGACATTTTTGAAAGAATTGAAATTTATGTGTCAATGAACATATTACTAACTTCTTTAACGATTATCGAATTCTCCTCTTTCATAAACTTTAATTTGACTATATTTTTTATGATTTGCAAGTACCGTTTTCCACAGATCTGAGTGCTAACGGAAATTTTAAAGCTCATTTTCTTGGTTTTACCTTTTTGTCACTTAACACGTTCTTCCACTAAATATTAAATAAAATACTAATATTAATATTGAATAAAAATATTAAATAAAATACATTTTTAATAAATAAAAGAAGCATCGATAGTTATAAGGAAAATAAATGTTAGCCAATTAAATTACGTTATATTGGTTTTCTTTTAAATTTGAATATTTATTAAAGTTTCCGCCACTGATTTCTTTTTTTTTTTCAAATTGTGTGTATGGGCAGTAAAATAACAACTGTAACAAAATAAAACTTTTCAGCAACCAAAAAATAGCCTCAAGCTACATGGATACTGAATAACCTAAATTTGTAAAAAAAAATCCAAAATGCAACTAAAATTGTTTGAAAAAACGATATTGAAGGGAGATATTTTAGATAACTTAATTCTTTTAGTAACAAAAATATGTATTTAAAGTTGAATTTTAGGCTCAAAAACTTTTATTTTTATTATAAAGTTGCATTCCAGTTAAAATAACTAGAACAGTAATTAAACATATAAACACAAATAAAATTTCCACAATAAGTATATCCAATAGTTTATTGACAATTGCAAAAAAAAAAGAGATAAATTTAATTATGTATGTTTCTTGGTGTCTTGGTCCAACAATTATGCAAATTTTCACACTTAGGGAGTCGGGAAAAACTTAATAGCATTATCATATTGCAATTCCTCTTTTCTTCAAAACTTCTTTTAATTCCTGTACCATTTTATTGCTATTCTTGGTAATATCGGCATCAAGATTATGATACTGTCCTTTGAGATATTTTACGATAGTCTTTTTTTCAGGCATAGGCTTTGAACTAGTTTCATTATCTTCCTTAAAAGGACTCATTTGGTTTTGCAGCATCAACTTTTGGTCACTGTCACATTTCTCTTTCACATCGACTCCCAAACCATCATTGTTCTTTACTGGATTCTCGCACATTTCCAAGTCAGGATTTTGTTTACAATTAGAGGAGATTCTACAACTTTCACATTCATTGACTTCCATAAAGTTTCTCCTGCTTGTATTTTTATGCAACTTTGGGTCTTTTGAATGCCCTTGACTTTTGTGATTGTTGTTTCCAATATGACGCAGCTCTCTTTTGAATTCTGGTGACTCATAACTTTTATCCTCTTCCGATTTTGGAAATGATTCCGCATATGAACTTTGAAGGCTTACAATTTCATTTAGCCGGATGTATTCACACTTTCCTCGTCCATATTTCTTATACATCTGAACCCTATAGTTTTGATTTTCATGTGATGAAGAGGAGGATTCCGAATCTATAGTTCTGCAAGGGCTATCTCTTTCAAGAGGCTCCATCAGAACGTTTTCTTCGTGATTTCCATAACAACAGTTTCTTTCTGCTACTATATTCTGCCGACTGGCGTTAGGTGTGTCTGGAGAAGGCTTTCTAGTAATGTACATTTGCTGCAATTTATCATTTAGGTTGTCTCCGTATGATTTTTCACCTATAGATGCAATTTCACCTCGATTTTTAAGATGCTTAGTATTAAAAGCTTCCTCGCTATAATTATTAACGAATTCCTTTTCGGAATTTTGGGGGTAAAGGTAGCATTCTCTTATATTTCCAGTTACTTCTCCTCTTGTACTAGTTTCATTTTGTATTTTTCCCAATAACTCTTCTCTATAAATAATGCCCCCACTCTTACGAAATTTATCTTGAGTTTTTTCCTGATACAAGTATTCTGCATTTATATCCTTTTGTTTTTTGCTAAAATACCGATCTTTACTAATAGCTTTATGTCTAGTTTCATTTAGATCATCCCCATCAAAATGATCTTGATTAAAATAGTCACTGATGTAAGGATTGCGGTTGTTACCTTCAAAACTTCGGTAACTGAACATTTCATCTATTTTTTGTGGCCGATAGTGGTCTAACTTTTTCCTATGTTTGTCTTCTTCAATAATTTCCTTTCTCTTTTTATCTTCGATTCTACACCCCGAAAAGTTTCTATTGGCACATTCTCCTCGCCATATTTCTTCATATCTTACTTGAGGCAAGTATCTTTCTTCCTTTTTATCCGCCATTATGTCTTGATAGTCTCTTAAACAAAACCCGTTTTTTCTATATTCCTTACATTTCCACGTTTGGTAATGCTTTTCCTTGGGCATCGGTTCAACCCAACTATGATCAACGTCACCATCTGATTCGTCGTCAACTTCTACATGACCATTTTTTCTTAAAAAACTCTGGTATTTTCGTTGTGCACATCTTAGTTCTCCAGCATTTTTATAAAGCATATTAGGAAAATCTTTGGTACGAGCATCTCTGTGATTCCCAATGCTTCTTGTAAAGGACCATTCTTCGAAGCTATCAGACCGAAGGGGTGATACTTCAAATGTATCATCATCAATCGTATTTTGGTGATAATTATCGGCTGCTGAAAATCGTTCGCATTCCTTCAACCAGAGAGATATTCTAAGATTTTTGGTATTTAACTCACTGTCTCTTTGTCCTTGTGACGAATTCAAACAATGATAAATTTCATGATTCTGAGTCCGGTTAAACATTAAAGTTTTACTGATGTTGCTAAAGTAACCTTGGTTGAAATTCTGCCATCCAGTGAGGTCAGATAAATTTCTTAGAGGTGATTGGTAAAAAGTATTAGGTACGATTTCGGCTTGTACTGCTGCATTCTTTTCCAACTCCTCTGTCTGAGTGAAATTTTCCATGCTTTGATTTCTCATGCATCTTCGTGTTTCTGAAAATATTTCATAATCATCACTGTCCTTAGGTTTCACAAATTTTGCAAGAGATGAAGATCTTTCAGGATCATAAGTCGGAAATTTTTCGGAAGCACTTTCTTCACTTGAAGATTCGTTTATGGATATAAACGTTGACGGACGGGAAGCATTTTTAGGAGAAAAGTCAACAGATATGTGATTGGTGTCATGTTTGGATAATTTATATCTTCTACTTTTCATCTGATTGTTGGGCTTTTTTGAGTTTCTGAAAAAATATTGATACTTTAATACAGATAATATTAATTATTATTTAAATTTGAAATACTCATTAGAAGAGTTAGAATGAAAATAATAAACAAAAGGCATCATCAAATCTATAAACAAAAGACATCGCCGGACAAATGCTAGGAGCTTAAATGCAATAAAAGCAAACGATAGGAGCTTAATTGTATTCGTTATTATTTAACTTTTTAATTGGGAAAAATATATAGCTCATTTGTGAAGAACTGAGACAGAGCTAAAAAAAATTACATCTTAAACAAATGTATCAAAAATAAGCCGTTTTTGAGGCAATATCGAACTTTCCATTCCCCATAAGGGTGAAAGATTGATTTCTAGGCATGAAATATAAAAAATAGGAATTAATGTCAATCATATTTAGTTATAAAAAACGCTTATATATGAACACTATTTGTAGGGACTTACCTAGATTTGTAGCACCAAATCGAAATTATTACAAATACAAAGATGAAAGGTACAGCAGAGTATATTGTTAGTTTAATAAAATTTTCTTTCATTGAAAACTATGAAGAATTAAAGAAAACCCAAATTATTTCTTTGAGAACTATGGAGAATTAAAGGAAGATGGAGATATTTCATTGAGAACTATGGAAAAGGTAAAAATTAAGATGATTCAGTGTGTTAGTGATTAAATAAGCAACAATAAAATTATCTTTAATTTAAAGGCAATAATAACATAAAAATAACAATTGAAGAAAAAACGCAAGCAATTTCTACTGTTATAAAATCGATAATACATTGTAAGGATTTCTTTGTTATTAGCTTTAAAAGGAAGAACTTTTGAATTAGAGATTGTACTAAAAGAAGTCTAGATACTTATTAGAATAGTTGGGATACAGTTAGGGCATTCGTTTATTTTTTTATAATGAAATGCAATTGAAAAATAACTGCCTTCAGATGATTTTTCTGAAAAACTAATTTTTTGTCAATTAGTCACTTTTCCGCATACTAAGCGATGTTTACCCCAGGTAAACTTTACGTTTCGAAAGTGGTCAGTGACATCACTACTGCTATTTAAATCGATTTTTCACTAACAAAACTGTAGAAAAAATTGAATTTGCTCCTCAGAGTTCTCTTCGGCATGAAGAAGACCAAAAAAAGTAATTTTCTCAATTAGTCGAATTGCACTTTCTGAACGATTTTACAAACAAAAAAGTCTTAGAGGTTAATATTTACCTCGGTTTGTTGTTCAAAGGCAAAAAAAAATAACTTAGTATTTCTAGAGGTAATTACACATTTTGTAACTTATGCGTCCAATAAAAATACCATTTACAATAAAAATATGTTTAAATTTCTTACATTTTGCAATACTACTAAAATAATCACACACAAAAAACCGAACCAATTGCTTCAGGTATGTTTAACCCGGGAGCGCACCTTGAAAATTCATTTATTTGAACAATGATTTTTTTTAGCTGTATCTCTTGAGTACCAAATTTAGATCATAAGTTAATCGAGTCAATAGATTTGACACACTGAAAAAATCAGGTAAATTAGGGTATTTGTTTGATAAAAAATCCAGGTGTAAAACACCCCATGCCCGTTCTGACAGGTTAATAAAAAATCCCAAACCAATTTTGTTAAAATCCAACGCAACTCTTATCGACATTGTACGCGGTGTCAAAACTCTGGGCAGTTTTATTCTAGCATGATTCGTTTTTAGGATAACTAAGACAATGACAAATCTTACGAAGGTGGCACGAGTCCTGAACTTATACCGTCCCATACCGACACCAAAAATACACCATGAAATCTATTATGTTGTATCGACATCAGAAATCGAAAATCAATAAGAGATAGCTCGTCACTGGTTGTCAATGCGTTATCGGTTTTCGAGTTCTAGTAGCAGTCATAGATATTCCGCTTATATTAGGTGGTCAAGAGGTATATTTTAACTGAAGCGCTGTCAGTGGTGGCGCTAGGAATTGCCCGACGGGTGGGCTGGCGTACCCCGACGGGGGGGGCTTCGGTATAATTTAAAAAATAAAGTTTTTTTTAACATATTCATTCTCGAATTGGTCCAAATATAACCAACAATCAACATAAAACCGTGAACACTTCGCAAGGTTATTATTAATATTCAAAAATGAAACAAAAAACGCAATTAATCAAAAAATTTAGAAATCGATTAATAGTTTTGTTCAATTATAAAATTCTATTTCAAACTTTTTTAAAGCTAAACGCGCTACTATACAGATTTCTTTTTACACTCGATACAAATCCTCAAAAATTTCCACAAAACAAACAGTAGGATGCCTTGCCAAATGATTTTTAGGGATGCACATTTTGACAAAAGGGGTACAAACATGGCTTAAACTCTGAAAGTTTTCCAATGGGCTAAAAACATCTAATTTTACATGTTTTTAGAAGTATGAAGCCCTATTTTTTTTATTTAAACTAATTTAGGCTAAAATTACAACATTTTTTTAGCTCTAAGTATTCCCTACTTGTTGTTAAATTCAGCTAGAGTTGATTCCTCTACAAAACTGTACAGGTATTGGACGACAAAATCGGAGTGACCCTAGTCTAGGATTCTTACAGATTATATTTTTTTGCATCATTATCTCCAAAATACCGTGGTAGTGGTACACATGGAATGAGAACTATTAGAATCAGTGGCGTAGCCAGGATTGTTCAAGGGGGGGGTACAAAATTTTGAAGTTGCCGATTAGGATATACATATTTTGTATTTAAAAAAAAACGTACAAAATTTGAAAGCAATTTTGAAAACAACATTTTAAGAGATTTCAAACTGCGTTGCATTTTTTACGTGCCGAGACGAGCACAAACAACAAATTTGCTGCTATTTAATTTTAACACAAAAAAATATCAATAATCGGGGAAATCATTCTTTTAAAATTAAAATATATATATTAAAATACTTCCAAAAAATCCAATAAAATTAATTGAGGTTTAACATACCACAAGTAGTCTGTTCTTTTACATTCTTTATTTCTTACAAAAAAGCAAATCTTTTAAAAGTGCACTAAGTAAATCCGTTCTGAAGAAAACACTTAGTGGTAATGAACCTTCCTACGAAGGTCAACTATGCACCCCACGACAAGTTCCCCGAGGCCATAAATTTGTCAGCAGTGGTGACATATGATACTAGCTGGAAACTCAAAAGAACGTCCTTTTTTTGTTTTTGTTTTTCTCAGCTTTTAGAGGGTTTCTACAGCTACACCCCCACTGTTTGGGGTGGTGGGACGATAAAAGAGAAATTACATTTCGCCGCTTAGTGGTATGCACTCAAGGTCAATTGAAGAAGGGTACGAACCACGACTGAGACGACAGTTGTGGAAAATGCGAAACAGTGTTGAATTTTGAAACGGTTAAAAGGTTTTTTTTCAGACTCAAATTTTTCCGATATCATAAGTTAGTTTTACCCCGACGAAATTCAAAATTTCCCCGACGGGGGGGCTAGCCTTGCCCGACAGGGGGGCTTGAGCCCCCCTAGCCCCTCTGCTGCCGCTGCCCCTGGGCGCTGTGATGAGCAGATCACATCATGTAGAACAGGGTTCAGAAGCCTTTGATTCAATATAGCAACCTGATAATTTGTAAGTATTTTTTTTACCTAACATTGCCCTCACAACGTCCACCATCTCAATACTAAGGTCCACTCTTGTACAACTGAAAGTCGTGTTAGTTATACCATTTTATTACTCAAGAGCGTCTAGACCTATCCGAATCTAGCCGAATAACTGCAAAATTCCAAAGAAAAAACGGGGGGAAATAAGTTTTACGAAACAAAGTGTGGTGCTGCCATCTGTTAGACCTATCTGAAAATTTCTCGTTCTTTGCATTCTAAAATAACATTTCTCTACTTATCTCCAAGGGTTTTATTTCCATTCACTTATGACAATGAGATATATTTATTACTCAACAAATTAATTAGAATTCTAAAATCTGTTTAGTATAGAGAGCAATCGGCGAGTCTGAGGAAATCAAGAAGTGAAAATAGTGGGAACGTCATGTAAAAGGTGCTTATTGTAGATCGAGTACAAAGCTGTGTTAAAGCTTTGCTATTAGAAGTAAGCAGCCGGAAGCGTTTCCGAACAAACAAAACAAAAACCAAACAAACCGGTGATGGCTGCTTCAAGAGTGGGTGGAATAATTCGTTCCAGAAGTATTTCTTCTTCTAAACCTCCACCTCCTTTACCGGATTTTGAAAGCTTTAATAAATCAGCTAAAGTAAGATAAATCTCATTTCCATTGCGATTATTAATTAGTAATTGGTAAATTTGGACCATCACGTGACTTATTTTAAACCTACCTATTTCTTAGCTATGTAATTAGTATTACCATTTGAAATCAACGCCTTATAACTGCCAATCTTTTAACTATTTTTTTTAATAAAAATTTAATTTTTTCGCCATATTAACAGTCTCCATATTTGCTCAGCAAATGTAAAGGAACATCCTTTTATGCTCTTTTAAGATCTAGTTAATTGGATGCCAAGAAAACAAACTAATCTATATTTTAATGTACTATGTAAAGTAGTTGAAAAATTCAAATTTTAATAAATAATGACGTGATATGACATGATATCAGCAATATATGACATGATATCAGCAACTATTAAAGAGTTTTTACGATGTTACCTTTCCATTTTGCAGGCACAAATTTCGCCAATGGAATTTTTTGGCGACAAAACACAATATATAACCAGTTAAAAGGCCCACAGTATACTGAGCTAAAGGTTGCTCTTGGAAATACTCTATTTTTGCGGTGATTGTACATTTTTGTCAACTTTGTATCTTTTTTTCCCAACGGAGCTACATTATTGCCGGCTAAACCTTTGCAGACTGCATATTCCCCAGAACTAATAACCTTTTTTATTTTTTGTGGTACCATCTTGGCGACTCTCACTTCCAGTTTTGTTGCTCGGATTAAAATGAATCTGAGCTCTCTGGGGATGTTATCCCTAGTAGCAATTTTTCATCGACCGATAATCGAATTTTCATCGTTCACCGGTGAGCCGATGAGAATTCGAATATCGGATTTTCGTTGATAATTGCTCGATAACTGCTCGGTTATGTCCGCTCGATAGAGCAGTCTAGGATGAGATTCCGATAAAGTGTCAAGAAGAAATCGATAAGAATCCGCTGAGTATTAATCGAAATCTCATCGTCCGATGGAATTTCGAACACTTTCCGATAAAATTCTGAACAGTTTACGACATGTTAGTACAAAAGTTTTAAACGAGATGGCGCCGCTATTTTTTCTATTAGGCAGGTGATATTTCGAATTTCAGGAGGAGGACAGAACCAACAATCCCGGGATCCGCGCTTTTGACGTGCAACAAGTGCGTTAGTCCTCTCGGCTGTTGAGGCTTGTAGGGTGATTGCGTTTAAATAAAGAGCTCAAAAGGTTGATCGTTAAAGAAGTTTTATGTTATTGATTAAGAAATTTTGATTTTTCTTTTGCAAGTTGCAAATTCCTTTTAAATATTAATTTAAGTTAACAATACTAGTAGAAATATGTTAAATTTAAAAATAACTCTTGATAACTTACGTATTGAAAAGTTGTTTGGTTCATAATATTTATTCAAAAATCTATTTTCTGTAAGTTAAGTTTTTCAAAAATTAATCATGGCCCAAAACGTTAAAAATTAATTTCCAAGTAAATAAAATAAATAAGTTATTACACAGTAAAAATATTTATCTTCGCACGCAATTAAAAATGTTGTGTGTAAGTAAATAAAAAATAACTATTACCAGTTTGAACATAATAGCTTTCGGATATGAAGTTTTTGAAATAATTTAACGCAATTTGTATGTACTAAAATAAAAAAAGCCAAATTTTTCGGTTTCTTATCGTTGAGATATCGATTCGTCATAATTTTCCGATGAAACGTACATTGATTGAATTTTCACCTTTGACCGATATCGAATCAATGACTTTTATCGATAGAATTTCGTTCACCGATTGCCGATGTCGCCTCGTGCACTTTCGGATTACAGATGCGATAGATTCGGATTACAGATGCGAACCGGTGAGTTTGCGCTGAATCCGATGAACGATCGATGATCGATCGAGCAAATTTCGAGAAACAATGCTACTAGGGATAGTATGCTGATATTTTAATTTTGCCGAGTAAACCCAAGCCAAATGGGAACTCCAGAGATCTTTTTACATGCCAATCATATAGCAAGTGTACCCACGATTGTTCTATCCAGAAAATATGGCCACACAGCCAGGACTCGAACCCGCAAACTTGAGCTTACTGACCTGATTACCACTGAGCCACTACATATTTATATCTTGCTTCTGCAAAATGGAAAAGTACCAAATTTGCTATATTTAAGTTATCCAAAACATATTTTGATTTATATCTAATACAAATTTATATATGTAATAACTACAGATAGTCGTACAGGGATTAGTTTTTCTTTATTCACAAAAAAGCATAGTTTGGCGTTGGGTACGCACAGAGCAGGAACCGAAGCTCGGACGATACAGAAACTCAGCTTCCCATGTCGAGGTCTAGTTAAAAAGTGCGCAGTTACTTTCATTGACTTGCATTAGTGGAGACTGATCATGTGTTAACCCATTCCGGTGAGAACTAAACTGACTAAGCAGTTTTTATCGGCGCATGTCAAAGATACAATCAAATTAGGGTGACAAAGGTGTAAGATTAATTAGGTTGACAAAGGTGTATGATTCTAAAATATTTAAGATTTTAAGGTATTTTAATATAATGGGAATATTGTCTCATATACATAATAAATTTTGTTGATACGTTATTTAACTTTTTTTTCAAAAGCCCAACTCTTTTTTCAAAAGCCCAACTTTTTTTTCAAAAAGCTCAACTTTGTTTTTGAAATGTATTTTCTTAATTTAGGTGGAAGTGAGGGAAGATGAAGAGCAAGAACGAAAATTTCAAGAAATTATTGAACTTCTCTTGGCTGCAGGATACTTCCGAGCCAGAATTAAAGGACTTTCACCTTTTGATAAAGTTAGTCTCCTTCTAAAAACTTGTTTTAGTATATTACTACACATTCTATTTTACAAGATTTTACTGGGTGTGCTTTATTTTGAACTTTTTGAGGGAAACTTTTAACTATATTCATGTGAGGAAAATATTTTGTATAGGATATGTTATATCTTTGAGTTAAGTTTGAATATTATGCTAAGCTCCCTTTGCTACTTACTTTGTACGTAGTGTGGATTACAGGTCGGTCAGGTGTCACATAGTTCCTTTTTAATTAGTTACCTTGTACTATATTAATCTATAGAATTGTGTGATAAAGGATCAATCAAAGGGATGTATGATCCAAGGCAGGACCAATTTTTAACAATGTATATTTGCCCCAACCCTTTGGGAAAAACAGAAGCTCTCGCTCTGAACTCTTCTATCTTCTGTATTTTATTAGGGTTCCCATGCGCCTTTAACTAGCCCCCCTCCCTTAAAAATAAAGCTATATTTTCTCTAAATACCAAAAAGGCTCAAAAATTTTTTAAGTTAAACTTTTTTTATTTGTATATGCTATAAAAAAAAAGGTAAAATGCTGCTCTAGTCCTAACTATAACTGGATTTTATGATGTAACTGACCTGTGGGATTAGAAAGACAATCGTAAATAAACTTTATTTTCTGTAGGAATGTACAATGCTATAATATGGCCTTGAAAAACATCTACAATGCTCTTGGATTTCAGCTAAAGTCTTTAGTGGGAACCAGGTGGTCCTTACAGATTAAGCCAAGTAGTATGGCTTGAGCCATTATCAACTCATATTACACTTTACACTAGTCTTTTGTCTATACTATACTTATATTGACCTCCAATAAACTGTTAGTCCAATAAACTATAAGCCAAAATGCATGGAAATTTTCAGACTTTTCAGACATATCAATCATTTTTTATCTATGGGGTTGTTTCACAGAGGATCTGGCAATAGCTCTGCGGTTTTGTTTTCATGTCTCTCGAATTACTGTTGTTTTGGTATTCGGGAGTGAGTTTTCGAAGAGAATATTTTAGTTGTTAATTTTTTTAAATTCCAACTTCTTTCAATGCAAGTTTTCCTTGGTAAATGATTAAAACAACCAACAGCACGGCAAGAAGTTGTGATTTTAAAAAATTACAACTAAAATAACTTATTTTTAGAAAACTCAATTTTGAATATCAATAAAAGTAATTCGAGAGACATGAAAACAAAACTGCAGAGCTATTGCCAGATCCTCCGTGAAACAACCCCATTGTAACTATCACATATTCATTGGCTTGTTTTTTAGTTAATTTTTCTATAGGATATTTTGTATATCAGCACACATTTTTGAAATTTGCAGGAAGCTTCAACACACAAAATATTACTTTTAACATTTTGAAACTTACAAAACTCTTTGTCTAGGTTGTAGGAGGCATGACATGGTGCATTGAAGTTTGTAATGTAGACATAGATATTGATCTTTTGTTTCAAGAAAATCTTACTATTGGTCAAAAAATGTAAGTCTTTCAATTTTGTCTTTTTATTTAAAAACTGTTAAGTGTTTAAAAAAAAAAGGATCAGAGTTAAAAGTTATTTTATTTGTAAGATTTTTGAAAAAGTTCCAAATTAGTCATAAACTTTTTTAATGTTTTTTATTATTGTTATTGTACTAAATTTGTAAATAAGAAGAATAATAAGTAATAATAAATAGTAATGTCTTAAACTACCCCTATTGGTACTATGTATGATTAGAAAGACAAACAAGAAGTTCTTAAAGAACTAAAATAGCCTACTTTCCTGTTACTTAAATACTTACTGAAATTCTAATCGGGAAACAACTAGGTTCATGACAGTTAATATCCTCAACAATCCTTTCTACACTAGATTTACACACATTAGAAGAAAAAAATCGCTAAACACAGCATCCAGCTACAATTTAAACTTCTAAAAGCCAAAATCAACTATTTTCCTTAATATTTTTCAAATAACTTAATATTATTTATCATCTGCTCGATTTATTTGTAGTTCGAAGAATAATTAAATATTTATTAGTAATAACAAAAATAATGAAACTACTCCAAACTGCATTAAAAAAATAAATTTCAAATTCAAACTAAGCAGAATTGTATGCAAAAAAATATGCCTTTCCGCTTCCTTAGTAAACAATGAACAATCAAAGAATCACATTGTGCTATAGTTTATGACGTAATTCCAAAATGATTCATGAAAAAATTATTTTGCTTCAAATATTTTTAAATCAAGTTTCTCATGCCATTGTTGATTTGGCAACTGGGGTGATTTAAATGACTCAAAATTGAATTTCAATGCTAATTCAATGGGAAATTCGCCGACAGATAGTAGATTTATGTCCGTCCGGACATACAGACATGCGGACAAAAATTATGAAAGTTGGGTCTCTGAGGTTATAGCTTTCTAACAAAAAAAGAATTTTTAAGATCCGAAAGATAGAACCGATTTTGGAAGCGGGTACGGACAGACAGACAAACGGACATCAACCGCATGTCAATACCTACTTTTTCATTTTTTTAATTCTTTCGAATTAAAAAAAGAAAAGTAGGCTGAAAATGCTGATCGGTATACCTGAATCATTAAAAAAAATTCATGTGCAGAGGATATTTTCCAAACACAACTTTTTTTCTCTAAATCTTTTATAGGAAAGCAAGTGGAAAAATAAATCGGTTTGGAATATGCTTACATGGAAATCGCATATAGCATTTCAAACATACTATTGTAAAGTGTAAAGTACACTAATTACATAGTGTTTTTTTATAAGTATCTGAATTTTAATCAAAACATTGCAAAGGCTTGGGTTTAAAAGTTTATAAAACTCTTGAGTGTAAAATTTACTTAATTTATATTTTTTGTATTTTTTCAAATTTTACTGCATTTTTTTCCAATTTAGAGCTCTTACAGAAAAGATTGTAGCAGTTCTTCCACGAATGAAATGCCCCCATCGAATTGAACCACATCAAATTCAGGGTTTGGATTTTATTCACATATTCCCTGTTATTCAGGTAAAATATTTTGTCAGTATAAAGTATATTTGTGTTTAATATTTTCGACAGGCTTACAAAAATTCCACAAATTATAGCCTTGCAAGAATAAGTGTATTTACAGTAGAATGTGAACAGTTGTCTAAATTTAAAACTTTGTTTTCCTTTATTACACAAGTAAAAATTTATGCAAATATTTTTTAATCACTAATACTGCTATATGCTTTTATAAACTTTTTTTAATATGTATAAAATTTATAGTCTATGAATGTGAAAATTCTTAATATTATATTTTATGCATTACTCTTTATTTATATTCTAAAATTTGGTTGTTTTGTTGTTTTTCAGTGGCTTGTTAAGAAAGCAATAGAAACTAGGGAGGAAACAGGAGACTATATAAGAGCTTTTTCAATATCACAATTTCATAAGCAATATGAAATGCCTGAGGTATATATATTTTTATTGCTATATATTTAAAAAATCTTTCTTTAAAAAAACATTTTTTAGAAGATTGAATGTGTAAACTGTAATACATAAAATTTTAATTTACTTTAAAAATTTTATAAATCAAAATTTCCTAGTGTTTAATAACATGGAAGTGACATTGACCTAATTTAACAATGAAAATGTATGCATTTATGCAGGGTTTTTTTTATATAAAATCAGTTGAGAATCCTTTAGTAATAAAATGTTTAGTTTAGTTACTGCCTTTTGATATTTTTTTTTAAAATTTCAAAATGGTCTTTCTGTAGAAACTGGTTAAAACCCAATTAATTATTATAAATAATATTTTACTTTTGCTTAAAATAATCACTTAATGAACACTAATATATTCTATTTTTGTAAAAATTTATGTATTCATTAGATATTTTACCAAATTATAAAGTGGTACTGTACTAGATTCTTATTTTTGTAACTTGTCCTTTAATTCGTAACAACTATGTATGATTTTGCTTTGTATTTTTATTTCATAGGATAATGCTACAAAGTTGATTAAAGAAAAGATGGCAGTTACATATGAAGAAATAAAAGTATAAATATGTTTCATTGATATTTTCTTATTTAAATTTTAATCACAATGTTAAATTCCAAATAAGGCAAGTTTTCAGCATGTTTTAAGTAAATAAACGTAAGTAATAAGATTTTAAATTGTTACACTTTATTAGTCAATTTTACATTATAATTTTTTCTTAGAATGGGGTTGTTTCACCGAGGATCTGGCAATAGCTCTGCAGTTTTGTTTTCATGTCTTGGTTGATGTCTTTCAACAGTGTTGCCACCAGTTTTAGGAGAAAAACACTACGAAAAAATACCATTTAATTCTAAAATTACAAAAACATACCATAAAAATGGGGTTGTTTCATGGAGGATCTGGCAATAGCTCTGCGGTTTTGTTTTCATGTCTATGTGGTCTATGTTGATGTCTTTCAACAGTGTTGCCACCAGTTTTAGGAGAAAAACACTACGAAAAAATACCATTTAATTCTAAAATTACAACCCCATTTATTTTTTTAAATATCAACGGAAATATTTTTTAAAGTAATATGCATTTAAATCAAGTTATTAATTTAAATAAAATACTTTTTATATTTTTTATTTAAAATTTAATTCAAGGTTTTTAAGGTACCTACTGTCTACTTAAATGTCCAGTATTCAAAATATTTTATTTATGTGAGTGAGACTTATGGTCTTTAAAAATAAGGGTTAATATTAGTTTTCACAGTTATGTGAACTAATGAAACATTCTATATTTGCCTTTTTTTTATATTTCTCAGGAAGTATATCGACCCCAGAGGCTCTTTCGTTATCATGCTCCACAAAAACTAAAAGATGAGGAGATTAGGGTTCAGACAACTTTACTAGAATATGGAAAGTAAGCATTATTTATTTAATAATATTTCATTTGAAACCTTCAACTACCCTTATTTAAAGTTGATAAAGTTTGAAGAAGAAAAAAAACGTTTTTTACAATCACTGTGTGGAATATTTCACTCTAGAATTCCTATATCCGAATCTGACTTTTAAGGTTTATTTTAGACATTTTATTTTTATAATAAGAAAGTACAGTAGGTTTGTAGCAGAATCTGTCACTTAACCCGCTTCCACACAGCATTTGTATTTAACAGATAAAAAGGCAACAAACACAGCTTTAATTCTATATTAAACCTTTACCTGTAAAATTTGGCTAGTTTCTTTTATTTTATTTTGAAAATTCAATAATTATTACTTATAGTTTGCAAAAATTAATTTATATTTCAAAGAATAAATATGTAATATTCCTCGCTTTTAAATAGAATGAAAACATTTCATATCAACATACAAAGAATCTCGTAGTGAAATATATTTGACTTCATTTCAAACTGATCGATGTCGCAAAAATAAATTTTAATTTATTAGAATTATTTAGAATTAAAGTTTCTCGAGCAATTGTTGTGAATGGCAATGGTGATTTAATTCTAATAAAAATGACTTCCTATGCTTTTTAAATGGGCATTAAATTTTGCAGTTTTTTACACAATTGAAGTAATTCGAATTCTTTTCTGAAATTTTCAATGTATTCTAATTTCGATGCGCTGAATTTTTTGACGTATCATACTTGTCTGTAGCATTTGTAGTTTGGGCTATGAAAATAGGTGACAGACAGACGGACTGAACGATCATAATACCTTCCACTTTTTACGTTATAAACGTAGTGTGGAAGCTAAAATATGCATGTTGCTATGTATGTGCCATCCTTTATTATATATTACTTCAGTATTTATTAAACATGTTTTTATGTTAATAAAATTCATTCATTTGCAGAAAACTAAGCAGTGCCAAAGGGACAGAAAATAAAGTAAGATTTTAACTTTCATTTGAAACATATTTTTCAGTTTGATGATTTTGCAATTCCAAAATATTTACATTAACTCTTTCAGCATAATATCTTTTAAAACATTTAATCAGTGCAGCTCTTAAACATTTAATCAGTGCAGCTCTTAAACATTTAATCAGTGCAGAAATCAAAGATTTATGTAAAAAAATATGAAACTAAACGTTATGTAGTGTTAAATTAATTGATTGTAATAGTGTCCTATATAGTTTTAGTTATGAAATGGATTTTTTTATTACAACTGAAAGTTAATTAATGGTAGTGATCTTTTTTTATCTTATTTTTTAATGCAAATTTTCATACAGCTTTTGTAATATATAATACCAGGGATTGGAAAGTTACTTTTAAAAAGTAACCCTGTTACAGTTACGGTTACTTCATATGAAAAGTAACGCGTTACAGTTACTTGTAAAAAAGTAACGAATCACAGTTACTTTTCGAAATTTCAAGTTATAAGAGAAATTAAAATTTAGCCATCTTATCATTTTTCAAAGGGAACAACGATAAACGAAATATAAGCTCAAACAAAACACTGAAATTTTAATTAATAAACATTTTTTATATTTAATTTTAATCCTTTACCTTGATACGACTCCATCTGTAAACACTCGGGTAGGTACTGACAGAAATAGGGGTATCTTAAGAATGAACGTGAAATCTCTGTCTCCCCCCTCCCCACCCCTTTTCTAGGGGAAGGACTTGGTCATTGTTGTAGAACCCATTCAGGCAGGGGGACACAAAGGGGTTTGGACTGAGGGATCCAACCTGCTTGGCAGTTAGCGTGATTTATTTGAAAACCCTTCATTTCCGTGGATGCTTGTAATTGTACGGGGCTTATAATGTGATACTTAGAAAGGTACACAGACAAAGAAAAACATTCATACTGTTACAATTCTGTCTGAAAACCGCCGTCACGCCTTTAGCAGCCAAAGTGGGCAATTCTATTATATTCTTTACTTTTTCCCTCCCAAGAAAAGCTCGTACTTCGGGAATGCGAAATGTTTCACTCTCTCTTCTCTCTCTCTCTCTCTCTCTCAGATAAGTAACTAGTTTTATCTAATATCTTTTTTTAAAAACATTATCTAACAAATTATTAGCTACCAATAAATTATACCTTAATCTTACAATAAATTATAAATGTTCATATTTTTAAAAAGATAAAATCTTTATATCTTTGTTTAGGATGGTGTAGAATCTAGTGAAGTTGAATCAAGTGTACAAAAAGCAACAGAAGAGGAGGTTAATATTTTTTTTGTTAGTTTTGCCTGTTTTAAAAACTGCTTGAAAAATAAGCTTTTTCTTAATGCTTGAAATTTAAAAACATCAATGTATTTTTTTTATATCTTGCATGCTGCTTCTTTTAGAATCGGATACAGAGTTTGATGAAAAGCATGTCTGTAACAAATGAGAATGAGGTTAGTAAATAAATAGGTAATTTAAAATCTTGACATTTTATACTTAACAGTTCATATACTAATACTTTTACCATATTGAATGTCGAAGTAACTATTACTTGGACTTGGATATTCCAAAAATATTTTTTATTTTTACTGAATTTATTGTTTATTTTATTTTCGTAATTTAAATATTAATGTACCTTTAATATAGTTTGTTCATTTTAAATGCATTTTTTTAAATGTTAAACTTTAATATTATTTAGTTCATAAAAATAATAATATTCAATAACTACTGTGTTTAATTTAAATTTTCATTTATAAAAATAGGCAAAGTTTAGTATTTTAGATGTTAAACTTTGCCTCTAATATAATCCCAGTCTTTAAATAATTTTATTGCCATTAAAAGGACAGTTTCTTTTGCTCTTCGAATTGGTCTGCAAAAATTTTTGATGATATTCTTTTTAGTTTTTGAACTGTTGAATAAATTTAACATTTAAGAAGTTTCAGATTTCAGTGTAAAATAAGCCAAAAAAAATTAGATTTATGAATATATTTAATGCACTGCAAATTTCAATAGTATATTCTGTCTTTATGCTGTTTTTATTATTCACTTCAATAAGTGAAAGCCAATACATTGTTTTAAATTCTTTGCCTAAAAAAATCTATGTCAAAATACTAAGTGCATGTGAGTGTGAGCATGTGTTATATGTTATGATTCTGAATTGATTTGTAACTCTTATTTACACTGAAACGTTAAAATCTTAATATTTTATGTATATTTTCCTCTGATTTTACTTTTGTAGTTGATATATGTTTGGAAATATATTATTTTTCAGTTGTAAGTTTTGAGGTTTCTATCAGAAAATAAATGACAAATAAAAGGAAAGGAAGAAATTAGATGACATGTTTTTTTATTGAAAATAAATTATTCCTTTTAATAGTAAAGGCAATTTAATAAATGGTTACTGGTAGTATTTTTTAACTTAAAGGCATAATATTCCTGAAAATGCTTTGTTGTACAATTAAATGGTTAAAATAAAGAATATTGTTGACTTTATATTTATTGGTACTTTAGCCAATGTTTTAAAAATTTATATGCTTAACTTTTTATGTGTACTTTATCATTTAATGATTAGTTCAATGTTTTGAGTCTTGTTTGAACTTTTATTTTAGGGTAAGCTAACGGCAAGTCAGGTGGGTTCCATTGTTGGCTTGCAATCTGGAGAGATTCAGCAAGTTGCCTCTGAATTTGCTGAAAAGGTATATTTTTGCATCCCTATTTTTAATCTTCTCTTTCTGATATAATATTCTATTCCAAATTATTTTAGCTAAATTGCCATAAAAAATGTATTTCAATGTTTTTTTGTATTGCAGCAAGCAGAACTGGCTAATGAAGAATTGGGAGAAAGAGGTTTGAGTGGCATTCAGTATCACAAACGCACAGTGGCTTCTTTGACACGCCAAATTAAAGAAAAGGAGGAAAAAGCGGCAGAGGTATTTATTACTTTTAATTACCTTACAGGAAATATAAGGTAATGAAGGTATTGCGATGGGATTGAAAATCCCAAATTGAGATTTTGTGTTTGCCACGCGTTTTGGAGGACGCTGATTCTAAAAACATGGTTTTTGAACACTGTTGTCTGTCTGAAACTGAGACATTAAATAGAATGGACTGCGCATTGGCAAACCTAAAGGTGATCCTCTCATGGTCTTGTGATGGGGTAAGATTTTACCTCATCACGTGATCGCGACCAGTTGGCGAGTTTTTTCACAACGACTTGAACATATGAGGTCTGGTGACAATTGGCATAGTTCTAACGAAACAGTAGCGATAAGTTGCCATATGTTGCAACCTTTCTCCTCTTGGCGATTTTCATGTTTGGTAAGTTTTTCGAAGCTGCTTGACTATTGAATGAGCAGTCCATTCTATTTATGTCGCTGGTCTGAAACCACTATAAAGCTTGAACTAAAAGAGCTATGGGCTTCTACTTTGGTACATGAGTTTCCAGTACGTGTTGGATGTCATAATAAGGTTTTCGAGAAAACGTGTATACATATTGAGTAGCTGCTATAGAATTTTTTGATTTTGAAGGTATTGAAATTACCTTATAGGGTATAAAATTGCCTTTAAATGTATTGATTTATTAAGTGATAATTGAAAAAGTCATGTCGTGTTGTGCAACCCTAGTTTTTAAATATATCTTAAAACTAGTTTAAATTAATCTTTATTTAAGCAATATTTTACTTTTGTTAAATATTCTATTACAGGTTGAAAAGTTGAATGCTAACCTTAAAGAGACTTATCAAGAATCTCATTCCAGGCTTGTAAATGTGAGTTTTTGTAAAATAAAATTGTAAACTATTTACTCAAAGTCAGCAGTTACTTATATTCTAACTATGAAACATTTCATTCAATGTCTGTTTGTGCATACTTTTATATAAATATTTCTATGTTTTTATTTATTTTAGTTGCAAAATACGTACAAAGATATGATGAAAGAAATGGAAGTCTTGGAACAAGCTGAAAATGATGACAACAAGAGGTATGAAAATGTTAAAAATTGAAAGATAACTAACTTTGTTTAACAATTACTGATCATTTTATCAATATATATCATTTAATTTACAAAATAAATTGTGATTTAATGATTTTTTTTTTAATTTAAACCACTCTTGTATACTATGGTGAATGCAATTATTTTATTCACCCTATGTTGTTGAATGCACCTGCGTAAGACCTGTTCTTACTTAACCGTACTTAACTTAAAATTAAACATATTACTTTAATAATTTAATTTATAACTATGATGCATTAATTCTCCTTAACCCATTGTTAAATACTTCTATTTAACTTTTCATTCTAGCTTACTAGAAACCCTTCGCTCACTTGTGGCAACTAACGAGACTTTGAAGAAGCAGGAACAAGAGTTCAGGAACCACTGCAAAGAAGAATTGGCCAGGTTAAAAGGACAAATTGAGGAACTGAAAGCCTCTTCAGAGGAAGGATCTTCTGAGGATAATGTCAGTTTCATTTCTTGATATATGTTTTTTACTGCTTCTATATGTGTGTCCTCGTGCCAAAATTATGTATTATTCTTGATAGAAATTGTTCTGTTTTTGAAAGATTTGTTTACTGTTTGCTATTAAATATTCCCACTCTAACATTTTAATTAAATATTACACTATTTTCTTATATGGTAGACACCCTCTTAGTCAGCTTAAATGGGAACGAGGGCAAGTCGGTTAAGCAAAATTCATTTAAACAAGATAAGTGAAATTAAGGTTTGGATATACATTTGAGTGAAGGTTTATACATTGATGATGTTTTCCTTATAAATAGACACAAGTAATATGCCAGTTTATTCAAGTATTACAAGTGACAGGCAATTAACCATTAAGAAATCCATAATTTTTTTTAGCCTAGAAAATCGGAAACTTGCCACATAGTTTCGCCAAATTTTTTTTTATAAGCATCATATAGATGGGGTATCGATCCCATAAACAGGTCATTTTTAGCTAATTTTTACATATTAAGGATAAAAAATTTGTTCAGTTAATCCGGAGATCCGATTAAGAGGGAGCCTACTGTACTTTTGTAAATCGGGCTTCATGCGAGAGAAATAAGCTTAGGCAATTTAATTTTATGTTTCGCTCTTCAGTAATGATTAGTTTTCGATTATTTTTAAACTGTATAAAAGCATGTGTGTTTATGTTTTCTGGTTTGTTTTTATGTTGATTGTTACATTTCCATATTTTTAATTAAATCGTTTTAATGTCTATAATTAGGAACACAGAGAAATGGTTGAGAAACAATATATTGCAGACAAAGAAAAGTTACAAAAAATTCGGATGCTCTTAGTGAGTAACACCATAAACTATAAATAATATTTAAATTTATATTTAATGTTTTTTTAATAACTTATATTAAATATTATTTATGCAGGCAAAGAAAAACAGAGAAATAGCATCGCTTCAAAGAAAATTTGATGAAGTGCCTTCAAGAGCCGAATTAAGTCAATATCAAAAGCGCTTTGTTGAATTATACAATCAAGGTGAAAATTGCTTTATTTCATCATTTGGGTTCTCTCAGCAAAATTGAATTTCAGCATACCTTTAACATCCACAGAGAGCTCAAATTCATTGTAATCTGAGCGTCAAAATTGGTAGCAAGAGTCGCTAAGATGGTACCATAAAAAAATGGCTCTCAGTTCTGGGGAGTATTCTGAATCAGAAAAGGCTTAGCCACAAATAAATCAGCCCCGTTAGAAAAAAATATATAATTTTATGTCATAAAATATTTCTTTTCTTGATTTCTTTGCATAAGAAACTAAAAAAAAAATTACTGACATATTCAATTCAACTAAACCCCATCATTAAGTTCTCATTATTTACGAAATTCACAATTTTCTGTGTTTAGTGTTTTAGAGTAAATATGATTTGGACATGTCTGGTTTTCCTAGATTTAGAATTCATTACACAATAAAGTCTATGTGCAGTAAATAAAAATAATTTTGGATACTTTATTTTAAAAACCTTGGTATGTTAGTTTTTTTTTTAAATAGAATTAATATGTATATAAACTATAAAGGATTAAGAAATTGTCTGCGCGTTTTAAAACAGTATTATTCTGTGTGTTGAAGTTCGAGTTACTATTTATGTTGCATTTGATTGAAATTACTTGATTTAATTTTTAGCTATTAATTAACTAAAGCAAGTGTGCTATCCAAAAGCACAAAAAATTGTTAGTTGCCATTGTATTTATTCTGTACTTGTTATCTCAATTAGTGATCAGTGCTGTTAAAAAATTAATTTTTTGCTGTAAAAATTTTCTTTTAAGTCTAGAAGTTTTGAAGCACTTTACTGACCACAGATATTTATTTTGTTATAAAATTTGACTGTGGGAATTGAAAAATTTACAGGCACCTATTTCTCAAATTATAGCAATAATATAATGATCATACAATTTTAACCTAGTTGAGAGGCATCATAAAAATAAACTTGAATTCATCAAATTGGGGCAGTGTTGTACTTATTTGATGAACATTTTTCAATTGGTGCATTCTGCATTTATTAATAAAAAAATTTAACTTTTTTACTGTTGTTTTAAAGGCCCTGAGTCACTATAATGGAGAGTGACTTTTTCGATAACTTTTGCTCTTAAGAAATCATATTATTTTTATATAAGTATTTTAAGTAATTTTATTTATCATTAAATTTTTTCAGTGGCTGCAAAGCACAAGGAGACGAAACAATTTTATACTTTATACAATACCCTGGAAGACTCACGCATGTACATAATGAAAGAGGTTAGTAAAATTTGAAAGTAAAATCTTATTTGAGCATAATTTAAGTTTTAACTGCTAGGCTTATTTTCTTACGTTAACCTTGATTTAAAAATTAAGTTGTTTTAGAGTTTATGCATTTCATTCTAATTGTTTTTTAATGCTCAAAGGTGGATCTTTTGAATTCAATTCAGGAGAACTTTACTGAGTGAGTAATATTTTAATTTTATAATTCTAGCATATTATGCTGCTCTGTTACTTTTAATGAATAATGTTTTCTTTTTTCAACAGTGCTATGACTACTTCAGCATCTAAAGGGGAATTCCTTGCTCAATTGGAGCAAATAGTCGAGAGGATTTTGCAAAATAAAACTAGAGTGAGTTTCTGTATTTCAAATGTCACTTTTTTAAACTCTATGATTGAGATGTGAATGTGTAGTGCAGAGTTCCCAAAGTTTATAAAGGGAGGGTTATTTTGATGATTTTTTATTTTCTGTGGTACAAAATACTTTTTAAATACATTTGTATTTTATTCAGAATAATTATAATTCTACAAAATCTTTTTACACTCATGTCAGACTAAAATCCCATTGCCATTTTAATATCACTATTTCCCAATATCTATTTTTGATTTCTTATTGTAATTAAATTATCTATTAGTACTGAGGGGCTGGGAAGCTCAGTCAGTAAGAAGCTTGCCCTTGCATGTGAAAGGTCTCAGGTTCGAGCATAGGTATATCCAAAAGTAATTGCTAACCTATAAGTGGCCTGTGGAGCCAAATAGTCTGACTAATAATAACTGTCTAGAGAGACTGCACATTAAATATGCTCCAAAGTCCCAACGCTGCATACAATGTTGCTCTTAAATGTTAGGTTGGGTACCTACTCAGTTGTCGCCTAGTCACTTGACTGTGGTTCTAAATTGTGACGCCTATCACTGATAGCCCTTTTGTAGCTCTAATGCGATGATGATTCAACTTAACCCTATTAGAACTGAAATATTCATTAAGCATTTTTATTTGTTCTGTAATTTATGTTAATTATACTTCAGACTGAAAAGAAAAAGCTTGAGGAAAAGAGACAGCGTGATTTGCTCAATGACAATTTGTTGGACCTTATTGAAAAACAACGATTATACTTCAAAACTGTGAAAGATTTCAAAGAAGTAAGTTTTTCGTATCTTTTGTGTATAAATTTTTTTCCATGCATGTTAATACATCTCAGATTTAACAGCTGCTGTCTTAAAAAATGATCTTGTTTGTTAAATTGGTAAAAAATAAACTGTGTGCTTTTAAAACCCTATTTATAACCTTTTTTCTCTTCATTGTAACAAAGTATTCCTGCCATTGGATGAGATGGAATCCGATAGTATAAAACTAGTCAATGATTAAAAATATTTTTTTTTAAATATACAACGAGAATGTTTCCTCTTAATATCCTGAGAAATAAGCTTTAAGATGTGAAGCACAGCTTTGCATTCCTTATATTGATGGAAGTAGTTAATTGAGTACTAAATTTGGATTTCTAATGTGCATTGTTTTTTATTATAGGAATGCAGGAAAAATGAAATACTCGTGGCAAAATTGAAAGAGAAAAACCGAGGACAGTAACATCATATGAGTCGCTTTCACTGAAGTATTGACATTTTTGTTATTTTCTATTTGTGTTATACTAATTGCAATGTGTGTTAAATTTATGTTGAAAATATATTTTGCTCTGATGAAAAATAGTTGACTTAAACTAATGCATAATTATAAAGCTTCTACTTAGTTAAATATAATTCATGACAACAATGTAATTTTTTGTTATTTAAATCAAATATCATTAGTTTTGTACAGAAATGCTGAAATATATTGTTTTTTTACCAATAAATTTACATATTTTTCTTATGACTGCTCAGTGTTAGTTGCATTTTTTTAAAAAAATCAAAAGAAAGTTTAAAATCATTTTATTTTAATGGAAATAAATTACAAAATATAGATAACAGCAGTAAGGCACTTTTGGACGTGACAAACAAGAACATGTGTAATGGTTTAAAAACATCTGAATCTCTTTGGCACATCTTCAGATGACTACTGAATTATTTACAATGAAAAGTAATAATAATGGAAATAAAAGTGTATTTTACATTTATACAATGTTGGAATGTATGTATGGAATTATGGAAAACTTAACAGTCCTTCCTCTACTCTGCAAATGTTTGTGCTTTGTTTTAAAAGTGAGATCAAACAAAAGCTCCTTTTTTTTCTAAATACAACAATATTTAACAAAATAATATTTTTCATCATTCAAAACTTACTGCTGTAATTTATAAAATCTTTATAAAAAAATCTACAAAATATTGAATTATGTTTTACTGTTTTGTATTGGTTGTTCGTATTTTACTATACTTTGTGCGCTCAATGCATTTCTTATTAAGTGTATCACAGCTGAATAATTACTTTAATATAAAGTAAGGTACAATGGGTTATGCCTTAAATCGTGATAGATAAAATTCACAATCCGTGCAGTAGTTGTTTGGGGACGTGGCTGCCTTACTGTTACACAAATTACAATTCCCTGATGGTGGAGAACTTTCAGACACTGCATTATCTTGGCCACCAAAACTGTTACTCAAAATCGATATTTCCCCTTTTCCAGCTTCTTTGTGCTGTTGATACACCCTCTCAAACAGTGGATTGGAAGAGAAGTCGATTTCATCATATTCTGCACATGCGACTAAAACCACCTCATCGGAAAACGTGACTGTCTTTTTAGGGCCAGACTTTTTCTTCGGGCCATCTGTCTCGCTGGCAGGAATCGCTAAATCCGGTTCCAGTTGCTGGAAATTGGAATCGCTGGTGGATGTCCGAATAAGTTCTATCCTCTGCATTGCTGTGGCATAATCAGGAGGCTGCATTGGCCTCAAAGATCCGTTTGAGGTTTGACTATGCTGGACAGTCTGTTTCAAAGCTGATTTTATGACCTTGGTTGGAGGATTATCAACAAAACTTACTGAATTTTTGATAGTCGACTGTTGGGAATCTTCCTTATTGTAATCAGATCTCACTTTTAATGCTGATTTCAAGGGAGGAGTGCTGGTTGGTTCAGTTGTGTTTGTTGATGGCACCCTTGCCAAATTAGGATGAATGGAAGTGTTTGAACTGTTTCTACTTTCAATGGTTTCTTGGGAATAAGCAGGAATTCTAAAGGTTGGGGATGGTTGGGAATCGTCCTTTGTGTAATCAGATCTTGCTTTTAAAGCTGATTTCAAGGGTGGAGTGCAGGTTGGCTCAGTTGTATTTGTTGCTGGCACCCTTGTTAAGTTAAGAAGAGTCGAAGTGTTTGAATTACTTCTGCTTTCGATGGTGTCTTGGGGATAAGGAGGAAGACTAAACGTTAGGGTGTTAGTTTTTGGGCTGACTGGTGTTTCGTTTTCTGAAGGTGGTGGTGGAAAAGTGTCTTTGGGTTGGATGAGTACATTCTCGAACCTCGATGCAAGGTCTTTCACGCTGCTCAAAGTTTTTGCTTTACTAGGAGAGCCAATGCTTGGAGAACTTACTGCTTCAGAAGTATTCTCTGAGTGAAGCTGAAAAAGGATATTAAAAATATTTATTTTATAGTACTTTTCAAAGCATTATTTAATTCCAGATAATAAATCCCTATAGGTACTAAATGATTTATAAAACTAACATTTTGGTTTTGTGCCGTCTTCTACAACTATGTCTTTTGCTACTCCTGCAATACTCACCTTTTAGTTGTAAACCTCTTATGTAGCATTAAAACAAGAACAAATTTAAGTTTATATACATATTGAAAAGGTTACTTTACTCTATACCAATACTAATAGTTTAAAAATTAACTGGTTTAAAACTTATATCATTAAATATTCAGAATGACTTTTAAATTAATTTACCTTAACTTTCTTTATAATATTAAAAGTAGATTATACACAATTTCACAAATCATTCAATTTAATTTATTTCAAAAATGAATTACTAAATTAATTCTAATCTTTATTATATTAAAACTATATTTTATACATAAGTTTACATTATTTAGACTTAACTCAATCCTTTTTGAATAACTTTAAGTTTATTGCACATACAAGTCAAATTCTTACAAAATAAGTACATTTTTGATTAATTCTTTCACACTTAATTGTTTGATTTGGTTGATTATTATTTTATTTTAAGTGGAATACCCATAAAAGTGATTAATAATTATACTTTCATTTTTTTTCCCAAAATATAGCATGGCAAAAAAAATTTAAAGTTGTGATAAAGCTATATATAATATTTAAAATACAAATAAAAACTTACCTTCCAGTTCATTGTGCTTGTTCTATTTGGTTCTTTGACAATTTCAGGAACTATAATAAAAAAAGTCTATTTAGTATATTGTGTTACATTTTATATCTTACTAACATAATATTTTGGATCAAAAAAGTATTATTTAACCAAAGTTAAATTATTTAAATTTATTTTAACTTTACCAAGATGCCAAAATAATAATTTTAATTTATGATCACAAAGTTTAAAAATAGACACAATAGGAAATTAAAAAAAAAAATGTTGCATTTCTTTTTAAAAAATTAAATTAAATATTTAGAATAATTACCTTTAAAATTAGTTAATTTCACTGGAATCTGTTCCGGAATATTTATTACTGGCTTTGGCAATCCATTTTGCACAACATCTGGTTTATTCAAAAACTGTTGTTGCTTGCTCTGTAATTCCTTTAGCCACGAAGTTCCTTCTCCTTGCAGTGCTAACTTTGGAAGCATCGACAACTCCTTTCCCTCGCTCGGTTGTTGTACCACATTCTGGGATTCATTCTTTTGCAGAGATTTGTTCAGGACTTGCTTCCTCTTGGCCTGTATCTCGGCTAGGAAGGGGTTCAAAGGCAATGGCAGGTCTTCCTTGTCTGAAGACTGCTCGTTTACATGCTGGGTAAGATTGTGACAAGGCTCTGTATTTTCTCTAGGGCTGGGAGATCGTTTTATTGGTGATAAAGAAACTTGGGGTGATAGCACAGGAATCGCTGACGTCTTTTGTGGAATGCTTGGTTTGGTAGTGCATTTGGTGTCTGCCGAACGGAAAGGGGGTATTGGGGGCAGGTTGGGTTCGCTCTTCTGCAGACCTGTCATGAATGGTATTTTCGATGGTTTGGCGCTGATTTCTGGCTTGGTCATCTCAACCTTTTTGTTCAGTGATGGCAATGCATGGATAAGTTTGGTTTTGGGAATGACTGGTTGAATGTTGGGTGGACTCACTTTTACCAGCAAAGGTCTCTGTGAAAAGTCTTTCTTTACAAAAGCTCGAAGGGGCTGGTGGAATCCCCTGCTAACAGTTGCTGTGCCTCCATCAGGTTCAATCTTCTTTGCTTTTCCGTTTGGCTGTGCCACGGTAGGGGCTGAGATCACAGCATCATCTAAGAAGCAGTCCATTGGATTTGTTGGAACCTGGTCTTCCCTGAGGTCAGGCAAACTCCGGTTCTTCCGCTTCATGAACCCTCCCATGAGTTTTCGCTTTATCTTATGGGGTTTTTTGTCTGGGGAAGGGATGGGTGAAAGAAGATCTCTACTGTTGAAGTCTATGCTTTTATTATTCCTATCACTTGTCACAGGCACTTGAGTAGGCTGCTTAGAAACCTTCTTTTTGGTGGCTTCTCCATCAGACTTTGGCGGTGTGTCCTTTTTGCGTGTCGGGGACTTAGCCACAATCACTTCAATCGTTTTGCCACCTTTCTCCATTGCTGGCAAGCTTTTACGTTTGGGACTATAGTCAGGCCTACCCTTATACAAGTCAACATTTTTCAGCATAGTCTCATTCAAAGCATTAGAAAGACTGGTGTTCTTCCTCTGCATGTCCAGAAAGTCTTTATACACCTGATCATCTTTCACCTTCAGCGAACCTGTCGAAGCATTCTTCTTCCTGCTTCCCTTCTTTGGCAGAGTCCCATAAATCTCAATATTCTTCCCAAAGTTCTCTGTGTCGTCAGAATTAGGGTTGCTATCTTTACCACTCGCTTTGGAGCTGCCATCTTTGCTGTTCTGTCGACTGTGCCTGGAATGGGTGCTGTCTCTGCTTGACTGTCGACTGTGGTGTCCAGTGAGGCTTTTCTGTTTCCTTCTTTCATCCATTTCGTGGTCCTTTAGCCTGCGGTACAGGTTCGAAGACCGCATGACACATGTGCTGTGCTTCATTTTGGCACTCACTAAGGATTTGGAGTTGTTGTAAGGGGCCTCCATTGCTGCCCTTGCTCGAGCTGTAAAGACCGAATATATATTAGAAACTATCTATCATAAGACATGCATTCTAAAACTATTTTAGTATTTAAAAACTTAAGGGATTTTTAAAGACTTGGTTTAAAAGTTTCAGATACCTTGCACTACTATCCCAATAATTTTAATTTTTTACATTCTAATATTTGATTAGTTTTCAAACGTTTTTTTTTTACATATTCTATTTTAGGTTGTGTGTAAAATATTATCAATACATACACTTACATTTATAATTTTTATAGATGTAAGGCAACATGTTACTAACTTTGTATACTTAGTGAAAATTACTTTTTTAATTGAACAGAATAATTTTTAAACAATAATATAATTGGGGGTTAGTAACTTTTTTAAATATCTTTATACTATTAAAGTTAAATTTAAAATACATAATATAATTAAAAAAAAATCATTGGCTTACCAGCAGCTGAGTCACTGAGTAGCGCAGCCATGACCAGATCTCCATCTTTTTCTTTTTCATGTGATTTTGCCAACAAAAGATCTGCTTCTGCACATAATTTATCACAGTCTGGGGGACCTACAGATAAACATCAAAGTACTTAGTTCGCTATAGATTTTTTTTTTTTAAAGTATATAAGTACGTTAATTCTAAGCAGTAAATTATTTAAAACTTTCTCATGATTGGGTTAAATAATATTTTATTTATACCTGAAGTATCTTCTGTAATCAACTTCAATTTTTTGTCTAAGTCAGTAACCTCTTCTGGCTGCCAATCTTCAGGTATTTGGGTCAACCTTGGTTCAAGTTTCACCGGTGATCCATTAACTGATGGGTAACTATCAGAACTGGATACAGAAAATGAGTCGTATCCATGATCAGATGTATTGGAATCAGGAAGGAGATTCTTCTTGTTCAGTCCAAGCAATAGCCTAAAACATCATAAGATATTTTATTGATAAGGTTTATACCTATTTATCAATTGCCCTAAAATATTTTAATAAAAACCTCTTTGTTTTTACAATGTTTGTGTATTTATTTAATCTTTAGAGGATAGGGATATATTTGTTAGCATACAAAAATAGCCCAAAACATTAGCCAAGATTTCTTAAAGGTTTAGGTTAGGTCCTTTTAAAGTAATAGTTATTTTTGATAGAGGGAGGATTAGCCACACCTGCTTAGGCTCAGTGGTAACCATGGAATATATACAAAGTACACATAAGTCCCTTACTCCTGGTGGATAAAATGAACATGGATCTTCTAAAGTATTATATATCCAAAATATTTATTTTTTCAAAGTCAAGTTATCAATGGACTATATATAAAATTTGATTGCATACTATTTGAATAAAAAGTTCAGTGCATCAAACCTACCTTTTAGATGCAACGACTGTCAGAAAAGGGTTCTCCGCAGAATTATTACTTGACGAACTATTTCTATCACTGCTCCAAGATCCTGAATCTCTCCTTGCCACTGGATTTTCTGGAGTTTTTGCCAAGCAGACCTTGCCGCTGAGGGCATTGTCAAAGGACTCAAGACTACTACTGCTATTCCTGTTCCCAACTGAACTCTGACTGTAAGACCTGCACAGCGACATATGTCTCTTCTGGTGCTTCAGCACACTTTCCACAGCCTTTCTGCTGATGTACATGTCACTGCATTCAGGGTCTTCTTCAGTGTAAGCTGAATCACTGTCTTTGGCGGCATCAAAGTCTGCAGCATCTTTGTCAAAGCTCTTTGTCCTTGACAATGGCTGGTTAGAGGCAGCCAGAGATACCTCGTTCAATTTGGTCATGTCTGCTGCATTGAGGTACTGTAGGTTGCTGTATACAGGTGGTGGGGCTTGGCACTGAGGTTGCTTGAACTGCGATTCTTGGCTGTATGAGTATGAGTAGCTCGTGTTGTATGAGGGTGAACTTGGGGGTGGTAAATGAGAGTTGTATGTGTATGGGATGTTGTTGTAAAGGTCTAAGCCTCTGATTGTTAATCCATAGGAAGGCTTCATGTTGGCTAGCTTTTTAGAGTTTTGGAACCTTTGGTATTGGTTTATCACAGCTTGTCTTTGGTTCACTGGGGAGGAATTGTTCACGTTGGATTGTGCAAAGTTGTAAGAATGGTCTGAAAACACAAAATAAGTTTACATTAAATACTATTTGCAAACACAATCAGTTTTACTACAAAATTCAGCTAATTCTATAACTAAAACCTGAATATAACACTTAATTAATTTAATTCAAGTTTTAGTTTAATTATCAAAGTTGTGTGCTGATTGCTGTCTAAAATATCGTAAAATTTGCTTTAAAATATGAATAATTCAGTTACATTTTCAAATTACACTCAAGTTAGCATAGCAGGAAAGAATCCTTTTATATGCTCAACTAGTAATAAATGAGTTTGTCAAACAAAACTTACCTCTGCTTGGAGATATGCTTGAGGAAGTATCAGGACTTGCAAATAAAAGCAGAAGTGGTTGAAATCGTCCTCTCTGACATTTTTCCACAACCTGGTCCCAACTGGGTCCAATCTAGAAAGTCAAAGTTCCATTTTTAGTTCTAATTTTAATTTAAATTTATTAATTTTATTCACTTATATTGATTGCTAAATTAAGTAAGAGAATTATATCTCTATACTTTATTTGAAAATAAAAGCAACATATTTTAACATTAATTAATCTCTTTTTTCTACTAAGATAGATTTTATAGACCAAAAAAATGTCAAGTATTAATTAATTTTCATAAGATACTTATTTTACGTAATGATAGTACTAAGGCTCAAAAATTACCTCTTGGACTGTTGCATCATCAAAATAGATCCAAACTCTTAGTTTTGTATGGTAGAAGAATGTTGAATAGTGCTTCCCATAGTATGTCACTACCCCAACTAGTTGGTGGACTGTTGTATTAGCCCATTTGACATCATATACATCATGAAACATCTATTTAAAACAAAGTTTTACATTAATAAATTACCAAGCTAAAAGTTTGACACATAACACACAAATGAAAAATACAATTTTGTTAATATCTGTATTTTTTCAAAATATCTAAATCTTATAAAATAAAAAGTAGCCTATATTTTGTTACACCATTGGGCATAGACACTTTTTCTACTTAAGTATAGATATTCAGTTGTGCTAGGCGAATATTTTGTGGATTCGTACTGTAATTTAAATACAAAATTCACTAGCTGTTATGAAAACAGAAACAGAAAAGACTACAGAATTAATGAAATATTAGTTTTCTTACATCTTGTAACTGTAAGTAAATTCCAATGCTGTGGAAAACATCTGTGATGTGCTGCAAAGTTGGTGATTCTGAATCCCAGACAAGGCCGATGCTCACTAAAATAAAAAAATAAAATGTGTCGTTAGATATAGACATAAATTTGAATAGGTATTTTTCTCATTATCAAATTTTTCATGTGCATAACTTTTGTCAATTATATTTGTTTTTAAATTGTGAATCTAACATTATAAGGAAAGTTAATATATATTACATTGCTAAAAGGAAAAGGCATAATATAAAAAAATCTTACCAACTTCAGGATAATTCATTAAGGTTTTCTTTGCTTGAATTTTTTCTCCACAACCACTCTGTTATAATAAAAATATATGTTAAAGAAATGTTTTAATTATAAATTTCAGATTTATTTGAAAATGTAATTTTTCAATATTTTTTTATATTGCCTAGCCTGTACAGATTTGTTTCAGTGATTAACTCTTCGACTATGAAATGATCATTAAATTTTCATAAATTATATTTTATCTACATTTGTTGTTGTTTGAAAAAACTATGAATACTTATACAGAGACTATTTGCATGATTTTATAGTTAATTAGATCAATAACAAACTTCACTGTACTATGAAAATGCGGTACATCTGGTTACCTTAATAATGTCATAAAATTATAAATCATATTAAATTCGAAGTAATAACTTACTGGGCACTCTCTGACCTCTCCCATCTCACCAGCTAATCTTAACAATTTTCCAAAGAAATTAGATGCAGTGCAATTTGGATCTTGCTGCTGAATATCCATTGCCTTGGCACTGCAAAAATCAAGCACATATTAAGATTCTTAAAAAAAAACATACATATTAATTATGCATTGCTACTAATCAACTTTTCACTAATTTTCATATGAATCCCATAGTGTGGGATCCGTAAGGGTACATTTGGGTAGTTATTATTAACATAATGTATAATTATAATTGCAAAATTTTGTGTTATGTTAATTTGATACCATTCTGCTACAAAAAAAGTTAATCTGTATCCTTATTTTGAATAATTTCTTTAAAGATACATGTAAGTAAGATATAAGTAAAAATGGATTTACTTGGTATATAACCCAGCTGTGGTTTGACCAAAAATAAAAGGTCATTTCTTTCTGGATAATTTGGATAGTGCCACACTATAACCAAGTGAGTCCATATAAATCCCACATTAGTGTGCTTTCTGGGATTTGTTTAAATATATTCAAATTTTTAAGTAACTTACCACAGAGCTGATGTGGTAACATAATGCACCATCTGGTTGAACGGCAGTGGTTCTGAGGAAGCTGAACAATTCTGGCACATTCGCTACAAGAAAATACAAATGAAATTTACAATTTGAATTTTTTCCCCCTCTCATATGACTGATGTTTATAATTATGTATTAGCCCTACCTGCTCCACTAGTGTCATGGCGAATTTCTGATGAGGTATGCAGTATGTGTTTCCACACAAATCGTCTACATCTTGGTTGGCTATGTGGACATGGATTCGAAGAAGAATGTTTTCCTGTAGAAAATAGAATGCAATTTAGTTGGTTGTTTAAGAATAGTATTTAAGATCGTTATACAGAACTTATTCGTTAAATCATAACTAGTTCATCTTTTTAAAATAGTATAACCCAGACTTAAATTGATGTAGTGAATACGGGCAATTCTACTATATTTTTAAATTTTATGTCCCTTGGGCATTACTTTTGAAAAGAATAATATTTCTTTTCAATTTTTTCTTATTATATACTAATAGATTGGTCCTTATATAATTCCAAAACGGAAAGCAAAGAAACTCCAAAACACTTTTAGGTCACCAAAACAATGCAGAAAATTCCTTACCGTCACATGTTCCGAATGTCAAATTTTTAGTTTAGTGCTCAAACTAACACATTTTTTAGCTAAAAATTACATTCATTTGGATTTTAAATTGAACTAATACTATATCTCAACAAATTCCTTCCATAAAATTTTGGCTTTTAATATTTATAATGTGTATTTCTCTTCTCTTAACTTTGTCCCTGGGTTTTGGTACATTCACTGACCTCATTGCTAAAGTGGTGAAGAGAGGCACTGGATGGAGCTACAGTGATTCTTCAATCATGAAAACTGTATAGCATAAAACTCACATTTCAGTTAGTAGCCGCATTTTGGTGCTATACTTTACCAATAAGCCCAAAAGTTGAAAAAACTCAGTAAAATAAGCTGCGTGGCTTTATTGCTTTCTTTACAGTCTCCCAGGGTTAAGGTTAATTTTTGCTTGAAAATTGACATCTTTTTCTATAAATATGTTTTAAGTGGAGTATAAGGAGTAAAAAAATCAACTTTTATTAAACTGAAGTTAATTTCAACACAGAAAAGACCGGAAAACATCGTGAATTTCTTTACCGTCCGTTCCTTATCTCAGCAAATAGCCTTCATGTAGCCCTAGTGCGTAAGTTATTCAACCAACCAACAAGATTCCTTAATTTTTTTTTATGATTGTATACAAGTTTCATTTAAAAATGAAAGTTATTAATATGAGAATTGCAGGATTGAACTTACGAAGCATTCGGCCGCATCGTCCATAAATCCCATTTGAAATCTTCTTTGATCACAGAAAGTTTTAGCCAGGGCATGTCTTAGGGCATCGGGTGGAAGAGCAGATTCCTGACTGTACTGGAATTGGGTGAAAAGCTCCTGCAATGGCAAAGAAAATTTATTTAAACATGCATCTTTATAAAATTTTATTTTTAAAAAATTTGAGTGTTTTACATGGGGTGGAAATATGCTTTAATTAATTATACTCGTATTCAACCATTTTTTAATGTACGGCCAGGAAAGATGGTCATGAGTCAAACTGCTGAAATATTAAATTCAAAAGAGTAACGATTAAAATATTTTTGTTCGAATATTTTTTTTTAAAAAAAATCAAATTTCTTGACATTTAATGGTCATAAACTATTTCTTTATGCTACTATGTATCATTATTAATACGAAAAAGAACATTCCCTTCTGTATTTCCGATTTCCCTACAACAATGGCATTGTGCCATTCTTTTCATAAATTGTTCATCTTTTCATAAATTGTTCATCTTTTCGGAATTGTTTATATGTCTCTACCAAGGTTCATCACAATTATTAGAGTAACACTTCATCAAATCACAGCCGAATAACATAAGCATAAAAGGCAATTGAACTGTGGGTGCTTTAGTTTAATATAAAGCCCTTTGATTTCATAACAATATCGGAGCCTTGTTATATATCATTTTCATTCTCTTCCTCGTTCCATATCTTTTTAAAAGGGATCGACAAACGCGTTTCCATGGTGACCTAACATATGGCCTTGCAGTCCAATCATCATATATTTCAACAGATGTGATCCCCACTATGTTTGTATTAGAATATCATACGAAAAAAAATATAATAGAAATAGGAATAACTAAATAAATGGCCATGACAGGTAAATGTTCCATGACGTAAAGTATTACTGGGTAGGATGTCATATATTGAAGAGAAGGAGAGAAGAAAAATTATAATTGTATCGTGGGTTTTTAATAAATAAGCATATCTATTTGGTAATAGAGCTTAAAAGTAGATGGCAAAAAAGCTTACAGATAAGTTTTTTAAATGGCCAAAGCATGAGAGATCTTGACCACTATGCAAACATTTTGAAGAATGCATTTTTTAATGCTTAATGATGTTAATTCGTATTTGTCAAATTCAGTTTGGTTACGACATAATTAGTTATATTTAAATCGATTGAAATTGTAATATTTTAATTATGTTATAAGAATAAGCCAACAAATTATAAAATTGTGAACTTAATAATTTAAAATATCCTATTAAATAATTGATGCGTATATCAATCACCAATTAAGTAATGCTAAATATTGTATAACAAATTATCAGGCGGAAGTTAGGGATGCGGTATGTAGATCAAAGTCCTTGAAGACCTTCGGTTCCCACGAGCGAAACCCAACGGACATCAATCGGCCTTGAAGTTTCCTTGTAGACTTTGTCTTAAAGGAAATTAGTATTAGTAGAGCAGGTGGCTCTAACCCCTTCCAAACACAAAAATGTCTTCTCAGCAAAAAAAGTCCCAAGGAAGAAATTGAACTAAAACAGCTACATGCTGCGTGTGGGAACGAAAAAGATCCCACACTGGACAGTTTCAACATTTAGAATTCCAAAACAATATCAGCGCCATCAGCGTTTTTATTTTATGATACAAACAAAGGATTGAAGTTTTCAAGAACGATAAGTTTCAATCAGCAATTTCTCTCAAGTGCTGTTCCGACAATGCGAAGTTTTATTTAAGCTCTTAGAAAAATTATATAAAGTGTCAATTTTAGACTTTGTTGGTTATTACCAAATTTATACAGTATAAACTCATATTTATTTCATTATTAATCTTTGCGACAACCTTGGTTTCATATTTCAAAAAAGTTTCATGAAAATATGTATTAAATAAAGAGGAGATGTTCCTCTAGTCCAAACGCCAATTTCACTAAAAAAAGTCAATTTGCATTTATGTATTGTCCAACGTATAACAGAAAATACTTACTTTTAAAGCGCAGAATATGCAAGATTCTGCCATGCAGGAATGACCAGATAGCTCACGAAAACTCCTTCTGAATGCATCCAAGTGCCAAAGGACCTGCAAATATAATTAAAATTTGTTTCAATTTGTACTTCAATATAAATTGTGAGGTATCTATTTTTTTATTTTTAATAAATGCAAAAACTGTGTAATGGGAAACTTGAAAGCATTCAAATTTGTATTGATAAAAATGACTTATAATTTTCGATACGATGATAAACTCAAAACTCATTTCATTTCCAAAGTACTTCAATTTCCTTTTAGTTCATTTTGAAGAAACACTCAAGGTTCTGTGATTTTTCAAACAATCGAATCGTTAGATCTTCTATGTCTAATTCTAATGTATTTCCTGTTTCCGATTCGTCCACCATCATTTTAGCGAACAATAAGTGGCATTTTAATTAAAATGATGCATTACAACGAAATCTGCTGTGCTATACTTATCTGAGTTTTAGTGATCTTGACCTATTTTATTTAATGCCAAGTGCAAATGATCAACTTTCCTTCAGACACCACTGAATCAACATATTTATATTCTTTACATAAAAGGTAGGTGTTCCGCAATTTAAATACAGAATAGTTGGGGACATATCTTACATAAAATATTAGAGTTAATAACGAAAGGGTTTTTTAAGGTAGGTACAAAATGTTTTAAAACTTAATGCTCAAACACTAGATCATAAATGCTATTAATTTATTTATTTGTAAACGGTCCTTTCATTATTTTATCATTTCAACTTTTCTTCTGCACTTGTTTTGTTTCTTCAATTATATTTTTCGGTACAACCCTTTCTAATATACTTTTTTTATAAATAACTTTAATCCTTATAGGTTCAGATTATATAGTTTCTATTATTATATCTTCGATTGCGAGTTAATTAGAAATTTAAAATCCGTCGTTTATTCCAGGGAAATACAAAGCTCAAACGTTTACTTTCTATAATTGCAAGCAATCGAGATCAATTCAAAAGCTCACAAACGTAAACAATGACACTTCATGTCGCACTACAATCGCACTTGTCTCACAATGTTTAAACGTCCTGGATTCTTGGAAACAATGATGAATTGGTTGAACTACATTGCAAAACTATTTTCTAGCCATCTCGTTTGAGGAACCATTAGGCGACTGTCCTATCCCGCGTTATCGGACAGGTAAGAAATATTCTACAAACAATTCGATGAACCAGTTTTCGATTACCCAAGGCAATGAGCATAGTCAATATAGTTATCTGTTCGTAGTCTGCTCCAGCTCCCGAGATAGTTTTGCTTACAAAGCTCTCTGTATATTTAGATTATTAGGAAATTTTCTTTTTTTTTATTTTGAATATCCATTAGGCTCAAGACAATGGTGTTCTAATGCTTGCTATCAATGTTTGTAAGAACGTGTTCCTCGCATTATGGTTCATCCCATGAGCTGTAGCCTTTATCAATAAGATTATATTTACATTGTGTAAAGCTTTAGTAAGTGATAAACTTAGAAAATGAAAGGGCTCTACTAATGTGCTAAAAACTTCCTTATACATCAAATCCTTTAAGAAGAAGCTCACGGTATTGTTAGCTATATCATCTTATCTGTTTAACTACTTTCTATACATTAGCTAAGTTACACAAAACTTTAAAATAGCAATGATATTAAGTTTAATATTGCTATTACAATAGTTTAATATCAGCAAGGTTTTTTTTAATAAAAGGATCTTTATGTATTTCCGATGTACTTTGTCATTTTATAGATTAAAATTGTCATTAGGAAATAATAAGTAGTATATAAATGCATCATTATAAATATAAGTATATATTTTAAAAATTTGCTCACCATATAGCTATGGCTTTATGAACAAAGGTACAACACAATCATAAATATCAAAGCGTAATAAAACTCCCCCAATCAAATTCGGGTAAAATAATTACATAATGTATAAGATAAAAAAAATCTAGCAATAAGTTACATTTGGACTTGTCATTGTGATGACAACAATGTTTCAATTGTACGACTCATTTCGTTACTTTAAATTGGGATTTCAATCTCCGAAAAAGCCAACAACAAAAAAAAAGTCTTATTTGAAACAAATGAAATAATTTAGTATAAGACCGCGAAGCAAATTAGTTCCCACAGTAGAACCTGAAGGGTCTTTTTTTTATTTGTAGTCATGCATGAGTTCCCACTTTGATTGAGAGGGAAGAGTCTGAGTTGAAACAAAACATAAAGACTCCTCAAATTTTGTGATGTTTTGTTTCCCTCCTCTTCTAAATTGATGGTGGACTGACAATTAAACAAAAAAAAATTGTAGACGTTTTAGTTACGGTATATTTCATGCTACTTTTAAATAAGCAGTTTCAAATAGCAGAATAAAACAATTCAATGACAAAACCTTATTTTCTGCATAATAAAAGGAAAACTTATTATTCTAAAATTTTTATACTAAATTTCCTAAAAGTTGAATACTTCGGGTAAAAAACTTCGGTTTTATAGCAAAAAAGTTTTGTTATGCTTATTCAATTAGTCATTATTTACTTTTAGCTATTTATTATATTGACGGAAAAAAGTGATGATTTGATGAAATGCCATTTCTTTAATGGTAATCACAGCATATTTTATGAAAAACACTTCTTAAAAAAGAGCCTCGCGCAGTTTCAAAGAAGTTTTACAATAGTACTCAATAATTAATTAATATCAAATTAATATAATGGTTATATTTCTTTACTAATATAGAATAAAGAGACGTTTTGCATTTGTAACAGAAGCTGTTCACGCAGATTGGATTATTTCAAATAGTTATTAAATAAATTTTATTTATCATTAGGGAAACACATTTTGATAATACAGGAAGAACAAAACTGTCAAGTCACTATAAAAATACCAATTGAAGCATAGAATTTAGCTGATCTAAAGACCCACATAACAGATTGCAATGCATTTCCTAGCCGGATTTTTTTAAGTTACACAAGGCTGGAGAACGGAAATAGATATTGCCCCAACACCCACCATAAAAAAAAAAACCTCTCAACAAAAGAAAATGGCGACTGTTAAACGTTATTACCAAGCTCCATGCCCTATCTATGGTCTGTTGGTTGCTTTGCGTTCATTGTTCTGTCGTGATTTTGAACGCTCCAGCATGGAACAGAATTCTCTGATATATTCGGCCGACCCGCTTACCCACTATTTAGCGTCGTCAAAGCACCATGCTTCCTGTGCTTTGGATCACTTCGAACGTAATTGGAAAATATAGAGGGTTCTGCCTTCTGGCTTAGGATAATGATGTTGGATATCATGGATTTTTCAATTTTTACTCGTTATTGAAAGATTGAGAATTGGCAGTTTAATAAAGAATATATGTGCTGACTTGGAAAACAATGAAAAGAATTATGAGTTACACTTTGTTTCACATGTTGGTCAACGTTTTATTTTAAATGGCAAATAATTATCTGTGAAGAGTTTAAAAGTGATTGTTACACATTTATTCCCTAGATCCTATTAACTTATTTTTGATTTGGATACTGTAACTTATGTGTGAAGAGGACAATGGAATAGAAGTTTTATCTTTCTCCAATGAAAGCTGGAACTCAAGATAATTTGTCTATTATTGAAATTAAAAACAAATTAATATGGAAATCAACTTGTGATGCAAAAAAAGTCTATACCTTTGAATTCGCGAAAAAAACAAATTTCTTGAAATTGGAACCTCATTCATACTTAAAATAAACTATATACCTATCAGAATATGAGAATAATAATAATGGTTTATGGAAAACTCTTTTTGTCTGCAAATGTGGGGGTATAAAGAAGAAAAACTCTTCATATTCAAATCTACCTGAGAAACCCAGCCACCTTTTGACAGGTAGAAGTTGCTGCTGTTACTACCCGACGCCAGAGGGACTGCATGGGGTCACACACGGCCAACGCAAGCCTCCAGAAGAGAACATTTTACTGCTTTGGTTGATTCTTGATGTTTTTTAATGGCCGGCGAGAACCGGTTTCAGGTTTGGCGGGGTCTGTTTTATTGCGGCTGACGGCGATCCAGGTATGAAAAGAGGCTTTCGGTTTTGAGACGTTTTCTTCTTTCTACCTGATTCCTTTTTTCTCGAAGAAGACGGCGAAACTTTTCTGGCCCTGCATGTGTCGAGGTAGCTGGTTTAAAATGTTAGAAGATATATATATTTTTTCAATTGACAAACTTTTGTATAGAAATTGTAGATTTGAGTGCAGGTAAAAAAAATCCATTACAGACAATTGAAAAGGTTAAAATCGGTGAAACCCACGAAAAAAAATCTTTTTCTACTTAAAGTTAAGGTAAGGAAAATAAATAATTCTTCTCATTAACACATTGTTGGAGAAATAAAAGTAAGTAATCGAAGACAAAAGAAATTTTGTCCACGGCCACCGGATAGTAGGAACTTCAAATTCCTTGTTGATGTTCTACATTTGGTCTTTATATCTGTGTTTTAAAATGGAAATGAGAGGGTCTCCGATTATTATCATTCGCGCGAGCCTCATTCAACACCTAAAAAATAAAATTAATACGTTCCCAAAGTGCTTAAACCTGATATTTGTATGTGGGACATCATGTCCAAGTCACTGAGGATGGCAATCTCTCATCAAATGACCCTAACCTTGGTGTCAGGAGCTGTCACCATTCGTGAAGCTATTTAAATTTTGCTCTGACCTTCATTAGGATGGCACCTGCTTAGTATTCCCACCAGTAGGGTGCCTACCTCTTCTGTTCATTATCAACCTGCTACGAGAATATTCCTTGCAGAACGCGAACGTGCCGACGAAAAACTGGTAGCGCCGGTTGCAGATTTGCGTGCGAAGCGAAATCTTTCGCGGGCTTTTTTTATTCCGACTAACGATCAGTGGCAGAAATCATGACTGACGAAATTAAAAAACAAAAACACGAGACAACCACAAACACGATGTCGAGGTGAGATCGGTTAATGCCCTCGAGGTTTCTTTTTATAATAATAGCCCACTAGTTTTCGGATCACGAGGGAATAGCAACTACAAATCGTATGCTTCAATGACTGTGACTCTCCAAGAATAGGTCCGTTAGTTAAGCAGAAGACAGAAAGAAAAAATAATAAACCAAAGTTAAACTTAATAATGAGTCTTCTAACAACTAACAATCTCTGCGTTCGTTAATTGTTTAATCCCACAGTGGAGGAACGAGAGGTCTTTGTCTTCTTTTTATTCGGATGGTTAAGTCCATGTGTAACTTTGTTGAGGCAAGAGAGAATAAGTAGCTTACTAAAGCAAAGAACACTTGTTTCTGGATGAGCAAAAGATTGAGGCCCATTTATTGTTACACCTTCATAGTGGCGGCGGCAAAACTTATTCCTCATAATAAGCTAACGAAGTGTAACGTTGTTATTTCGGTGAGTGGGTAAAAATCCCCAGTAATCTAATTAACAAGCAAGTTATAGCTTTTTTTGGTTTTACTTTTAATGAAAAAACGGTTTTTATTCTTATAATCAAATGAAAACTCTTATCTAACCAACGAATTTTCGTTTGTTTTCAGCTGCTAAAATCACGTATCATACTACTATAAAAGTTTAACAAGTCCAACGTTTTTGATCAGAGTAAACCTTAGAAATAAAAAGAGCATCTACGTATTCAGGTGTTTTAGGTAGGTTTTGATATAATTAAAAGGATATTTTTTCAAAATTAAAAATCTTTCAATAATAATTTTAAAATATAGTATCTGCCGAAAAAATTCCTAACTGAATTAACAATAAAAAAATATATAAATAATATTATTAAACAGAGTTTATTTCCATAATCTTCAAGAAATGCCCTTATTTTCTTATCTAAAAAAATTTCTTCTTATCTAGCTTTATCTTTTCTATTTTAAAACAATTAAGCATATTCAATTTCAGAAAGATGTTTTATATTTGCGGTCAGCTTTCAAATGCAGTTTCCGATATCATTTTCTTTTTAATTCTATAAACCCATTGTTATACTTTGTCGTATATAGGTTTATTACGGAGTGGCTCTCTGTAATGATGGTCTTTCAGAGTTCCGTCCGTCTGCATCATTACGTTTATGTTTGCGGAAGTTGTAGTATGTATGCCGAAATAAAAGTAAGTTTTTTGTTTCCTTTGAAAAAAATTTAACAGTCAGTTTTTCCTCCATCAAGTTTGCTGTATGTGTAGAATTTAATTTTATGATAAAGGCACATTAGAATGAATGAGAAAGTATTTCCTGTTATGTGTAAATTAAACAAAATTATATTTTTGTGTAAAACATAATGTATCGGTTTTATCATCTTTTTGAATTGAAAATTCATTGTACATTTATCTTCTGACATTCGATAAATTACCCTTTGTACATAAAAAAAAACATTGGCCATTTGCGATTTCAGAATATATGTTAGGCTTTGAATCTGGAACCTTCTGACTGCCTGGCCAGCTCCTCGAACGTCCAGTCGGCGAGCTTCATGTATTGGTAGGAACATTACCGATTGTTTATTTCTAGCCTCTCACAGGTGGTTTAACACAACCATAAACACCTCGAACTTTTGGTATTCAAGTAAAGAGGTCGCCTCATTGAAGCAACAGATATGTCACTTGACGAGCGTGATATTATTGATGTGTGCAACAAAATGTATAGGTTTATAGTCAATTTTGGGGCCCCCTAAATCATGGACCCAAGGAATTGTAGGCCTAGGCGATGGTCAGGACCTGTATTAGTGTTACAACAGCTTACCTGGACGGCACTGTTGAGGAAGCAGTTGTTTTGGCCGGGCATGTTGAGGAGTCCCTTGTTGGTGACGGTCGTGTTCTGTCTCGGGGTCATCAGGAAGCTGTCCGTTCCGATCTGGCCAATGGGAACGGGACCCGGGGTGGGCGCCATTGTGGGGATTAGAGAAGGTGTTATAATCGACACGCCATTGTCTTGGACCTGTGAAGAAATTAATTAAGATTAGCTAAGTTTTTTTATTGGTGTCAAACAAAATGCATATCAGATATTATTTAGCGTTTTATTTTGCAAAATCTGTGTGCCTAAGTTTCCCTTGCTTTCGGAGAGAAATGTTTACGCTAAATAATGCGTAAGAATTCGATATGTCAATTGCAACTTATTTCTTTCTAAGGTATATTAATCGACAATAACTACACTGTTAAAACTGAATGTGGTACTGGACAACCCCAGGGGTGAATGGCGGTGTCCCGTCAGCGGGACCACTAGGCGATTCACAAGCCCAAGATTCATCGACCCAAGACTATTCAAAGCCTTGAAGTGCCAAATGGGACAGCCTTTTCACCCCGGAGTGAAAAATGGCCCCCCATTTGTCACCTTCAGTTTTAAAAGTGTGTACAGTATGATAAATATTCAAAATATAATAGTGCCCAAAATATATGTCATTTTATATAAAACGAACTTAATTCGTGAATCTGTACGTAAATGAGATGTTAAAGTTGCAAAAATCTTCGTACCTAACACTAAGTTCGCGACAGTAAACATTTTATGCCCAAACAATTATTACATAAAAGTGGTTCCAAGTTGTTTTTTTAACTGCTTAATACAACTTTGGTACAAACCTCACTCAATAGTTTAAAAAGACTAAACTGGATCATTGGTTAAATATTGTTCTAACTATACAAATGTCATGCCAAAGCTCATCGCACCCAATTTAAATCTCAGCTGGCGTGTTACACGTTGGAACTAATCTTCAAATAACGTTAGAACTAATCATCAGACATGGCTGCGTGTGGAACACCACCAATTTCTCATCACGATTACCAGTGCCGTTGCATAGCACTCTCGAAATGGCTTTTTTTATTCGCAATTTCCCCCTAGAGATCTGCGGGACATTTTGTCGAGCAATCAGACTATCATTAGAAGGGGATGTGGTGGGAAAATACTCGTACACGTGTCTAAATATACTCACTGGTAAATGTTTCGTTAATCGAAGTACACGCGAATTGAATTTTATACTTGGTGATGAGACGGTTTATGTCTGAAATATGTTTAGTCTGATTAGTTTGGCTTTTTTGGTTTGATATATATGGAAGTTTGGCAGTCTTTGGTTGGCATTTTTTCTTAAATTTAATAGAGATATTATCGGTCAAATTACCACTTACTAAATGGTTAGGTAGCTATGTAGAAATGCAGTGTAAGGTGTCGTTTTTTATTCTTTTGGTCTTAGAAACAGTTAATTAATAAAAAATCTACATGTTTTTCTTCAATGAACAACACGTTTTTATTAAAATTTAGGATTACTTTTTGGCCATAATCTACTTGATTGAATTCTTTGAACCACCCCCTCTAGATTTAAATATCAATAACTTATAACAATTAATGCTTAAAGTTATAAAAATGAAATAACTGTGAAACACAATTTGTATATCTTTATTTCAAAGAATTTTTTAAATCCAAAATTAATACATTTTCTCGACTTAGAGAATCCCGATTCAAAATCCTGCTAAAACATATTCCAATCCACTTTTACTCCCAACGAATGTCATTCAAGTAAACTTGTTCACAAAAAGTTAACGCCTAATGGGTTCTAAACTGAAACAATGCATGTAATATTCAGAAATAAAAATAAATAATAATGGGTGGATACAAGTCTGGCGCGTGCCTCCATAAATTATCCATTTTACTTATTACTTTTTTTTATGTGCAATAATTTGGCGAGTGTGCTTGTGTTCGAAAACCAGGCAGGTATTGTTCGATGAGTGATCGACATCATTGAGGGGAAATGTAGGGCGCTGGGTTCAAAGGGCTACAGATTGGGATTTTGATGGAGGCGATCGAATTTATAGCACCTGTTGGTGAAACGGAAATCGGCTCCCGTTCAGGACAGTAAGGCTGTTTTGATGACAGAAGCAGCGAAATTGAATCGGCTGAGGTTTGTATTTACTGGAAAATTAAGCGATGATTGCTAACTGAACATGGCTGTTTGAATGTTAAATAGGTGGCTGGGTTGAATCCATCAATTATATCCTGTTTCGAAAGAAGATTCAACTCGGCATTTAGAAAACATAATAGCACAGAATCTTTGATTTAAGTTGTTTTTCTAACTATGTGGATTAAAGAAACTTTCCTTCTACTTAAACTACCTAAAATTTATTTATTTTAATTTAAGTAATGAACAATCTGAAACTTCTTATGAATGATGTATTGCAAAATTTAGCATTTAGCTTGCAAAATATAAAGTGTATGCAAGTTCAAGTTAAAATTTACACAGTTAAAAAAAGGTTGAAGTTCATTTCAATTAATTGAAGTACAGCTGAGACATGTAAATAGGTTCTTGAAACGAAAAGTTCACAATAGCGAGGTTAGACTATTTTATAACGCGCTTGCACTGCAATATATATACTAATATTATCGTATATACGTTCCCTATATTAATAGACACCACCCCCTAACCACAAGTATGCATTAGAGACCATTACCGTCTTAGTCCATGGCCCACCCTCTTTTTGTTCGAAAAACTAAACTCGCCCATTATAATTGACATTATGTGCTTGTTTATTTTCTGGAAGGAAAAAAAACTTTTGCTCTTGTTTATTTCTCTCCACGTTCACCCTGACACCGTACCAAGGCCTGTGAGAAATGAGAAAAGAAATAAATCCCTATCCATCGACGAAATCCAGTTTCGAACACTTCGAACGATAAAGCTGGTCTTTTTTATTATTATTCTTTCCATAAAACGTGACCCGCGATACTCAAGGTGAAAGTCTGGACTGGAGGCACCTTTTCGGGTCGGAAAACAAAAGGTAATCCACCCACCAGCGGTGAGGTAACTGGGCCAATGGAAGACGGCGAAGAAAAAGCTCAGCGACCCAACATGGCGGCCATATTGGAATATTGTAGTACCCCAACCACGATGCGTCACCATCGTTATTATTTTGTGGTCAAGTAACCACAAAAGAACCTCCGTAACGCATCAAAGGAACTTATCTTGAGGTTCGATCTCAGAACATCAGTCTTGGTTTCTTTTATTATCATTACTTGTTTATTTACTGCGTGTTCAGTCGAATGGTGATGGCCACTCTGGAAAGGTTTTTTCGATTTCAACAAAAGAACGTTGAGATAGGAGATCAATCGGATGTGATTCTAAATTTAAACCTGGTTTGTAATTGTTCGTTATATTGCGATTCCCGAGAGACAAGTAAAAAAAGCACGATATAACATGTAATTTTTTTTCTGCTTTATGCTTATTTTCTATTGAAACATTCATTTAAAGTAAGCTGTTTTGATTTTTCTACAGAAACTTGTTTTCCTGCAAATATCAAACTACGAAAAATGGGAGACATTATTTAGCTGTAGAGTTGTTTCAGACAGTCCGACGGACCAATGTTCAAAACTACTTTTCTAGAATCAGCACCCTCCAAAACGTGTAGAAAACACAAAATCTCCGTTTCGGATTTTCGACAAATCGCAATATTTCCATTACCTCATATATCATATTATAGGCAATTGAAAATCAAAGTCGTAAGGAAAAAAACGGATTTAACGCTATATTTTCCTCTTGCCCGCACTAAAATTTCAAACCGCAGTTCAGAACCCTTATGCATTGAATATTCTTGCAAAATCTAACAAGCTAAGAAACCGCAGCGAATTCATATAAAAACCATATCATAAGTGTTCATAGAACATTTACACTTCCTTCACAAGTAAAAACAGAAAACACTGTCTAACCCAAACATAACAAAGGTTACCGTTGTAAAACGGAAACACAAAAGGAAGATTCAAAGTTCCCATTTGTGAGATCTTTACACCGGATTCAACTACCATCTTGGTTGCATAACATAAAGCGTTCTCGTTTTTCAAGAAAAGTATGTCAATGGAGTTTGGCAAGTGTGAAAAGCAATATTTTTTCTTAACTTAATTGTGATTAATTGAATGAACCAGAAACTGCATAATTTATAATGTATTGTGTGTATAAACGTTCGGGTTAAGCTTTCAATTATTTTCAAGGATTTATAAACATACAGAATGAAAAATGTAAATTTGCTTTATTAAACATATGTTGTAACATTATAAAAACAAAAGTTTTCAAACCTGTGAAATATGATTACAATGTTATAATTACTGTTTGTGTTGTAACACTTATACAGTTACTATTTTTTTCAACTTCACTCAAATCCTCTTTGCAAAGTAAACAGTATCGGTTGATTTTACCATTAGAAATAGAAAAAAAACACTATTCATTTAAATCAAATGTTGAAAAGAGCAAACAAGTTTTCGTCCAACTAACAATGCATAAATAAAAAGCCCAAAGTCATCATATATCCGAGATTAAAATTAAGTACTGTTCTATTACAAATCTAACAAAATGTTTAAGTTCTTTTCATTTGCATTTAGAGTTATTATAGAATCCAACTCGTCCATTAATTGCAACCAATTAAAGTATAACATATGTTCTTACATGCAGTATCTCATTACATCAGGCTTTATTAAAGAAAAGAATATGAGAATATTATGGATATTAAAAGAGAAACGATAGCTGCGAACAAGTTTTCAGAGTTTTTCCCATTTGCAAAAGAGGAGGCCGGAAGAGAATTGGGTTAGAAGTAAGTGCCCATTTCAGAGGCAGATCCGCAAAATACGAAATTTCTCACAACTAAATGTTTCTTCTCGTTCATCCGGTTTTCCGACTCTTGATTTCAATATAATGGAATTGCCACTCGTTTAATGGAAAAGGAAAAGAACTATTTGGAAGATATTGAGAACATTTTCACAAATAATTTGAAAAGTACACTGTTCAAAAAATTTTCGCTTGGTTTCACCAAAATATTATTCTTATTGGCAGGAACGGCTGTGTGGTAAAATGCTTCGCCATATTTTCGGTGTTTGGTTGAACCCTTTTTCATATTTGGTAAACAAAAACCTGGGAAATAGTGCAACCTAATATCGAAAATATGGTGAAACATTTCACCACATAGCTGATGCAGTTACTAGGAACCATATTTTTAGTGAAACCAAGCGCCAAATTTTTAACAGTGTGCACTAGTTATATTACTTTAATATATACTTGTGTTACCGTCTGTATGGCATTATTTACTTCAAACTGAGAATTTATACTAACTTGATTTCCATTGACTACAAGTACTTGATATTTCATAAAATTTATGTATTTGATTATTTTTAATTTTGTATTTGATAAAAAAAACCATTACTTGATTAAAATCTCGTTATTATAACTTATCTTAAAGTAATCTTCATTTTAGACTTGCAAATTTTGTAGGTTCAAAAATAATTTAACTAAAAAAACCCATCGGCTTCTAAAATATTAATAAATTAAAATTCATTCGAACTTTTTCATAATAATACCCCTATTATCTCTTATATTCAGGTTAAGGTTGAATCCTGTTCCTAAAATATAAAAAAACCTAGATCACTCTTAACTCTTTCTTCTCTAGGCATAAAAGTTCTTAATTACCTTCCATAATTTATATGTAACACAATTTATCCTAGCGGAATGTCCAACGTAATTTACATGTTTAGGAAGTTTCATCTTGGGCAATTCAGCTCAATTTCCATTTAATTACAGATGTGCTGCTGCTTAATTGAGGCATCGTGACTGGTAAAAACCAAGCTATAAATTATCCAAGTCGTACTCTCCTTATAACGTGTGACAAGCTATGCCGATACTGTCATTACTTGATCAAGTTATGAGCCAAAAAACCATTTCTCCTACCTTAGTAGGTTTTCTTCTACTCCATGACCCGTTTTTCCTTGAAAACGTATAAAATGAAACGGAAGAATAATTTGTTTGTGTTTATGATCAAGAACACTATAAAAATATGTACTGAGTTGTGTGAGTCGATAAATGTAAGAATACAATGCACCTTAAATATGACAAAAAGAAGATAACTCGTATTATTGTTTTCATTTTTTTAATAAAAATTGGGAATTTTCATAAATCAACTAATTCTTTTGTTTTCCTATTTTGAAGGTAACATCAAGTTCCGTATTTACTAGAGCCTTTTTGATGCAAAAATTTATAAGACAGTATAAAGCTCCTTTCCGATATTATTTTGCAGAAATTTGCTGTCGTAAAACGGCAAGAAAAGTGGTTTCTATTTTTACGAAAAATATCTATATATTTTATGATCAAATAATTTTCTAATGTTTCCCAAACCTTTTCTTAAGAAATAAAAAGTTTTCCTATTGCTAAAAATGATTAATGGATGATATATATTTGCTTATATAAAGTATTTTACAATATTGCTCTATACTAGCCTAGCTAAATACATATAAATTTATTTACTAAAGTTTAAATATTTTTAAATTTTATAAACCATTTATATATATCCAATGTTTATTGATTCCTATGAAAGTATTATATTTTTTACATATTAATTTAATTAACATATAACATAAACATACATAAATATTATGTTTATACACAAATAAATATTATACTTAAATAAATGTTACTTATAAGAATATTACTAGTGCCTTGTTCAATATTTAGCGATGGATTTTAAAAGTTTTAAGTTTAGTTTTGCTACGTATAAATAAGCATATTTCTTATTCTTCAGAATGCAAGGATACAAAGCCGATTTTTTTTTTCAATACCTAATTGCGAGGAATTATTAAGGAAGAGGAGTCTACTAATCCTCACTTACAAAATGTACACTTTCTCCATATCAAATCCTCCCACTCGAAGACGAGCTCTTACTCCGTCGCGCTTCAGATCTCCTCCAAATGCTTCCTCCGGGCCAATGGACCCATGTAATTGCACATCGAACAATCAGCAACCAGAAAATCTCTTTGCGAAAACAATACATGCGTAACCTGCATGCGGAGGAAGCACATGGGGCCATGTTTGCTCCAAGTCTTGTCTGAAGAAGATTGGCCAAGATGGTACTGCATCTACATCCGTTTGGTATTTCAAGATTCATCCTTTAACAAACTGACCGGCTTGTCAGTAAAGCAGATTAAAATGGATTTAAGGTAGTAATGTGCTTGGTAGTCACCATCTTTTGATGATGTTTGTAAGAGATGATTTGTAATAGCAGGAAAATGCAAAATAAAGTTCGCAAATATTGTTATACGTTTGAAATTACTTGGTATTTGTACGTCTAAATATTGATCCTTGTATTATTTATTTATATATATATTATATATATATATATATATATATATATATATATATATATATATATATATATATATATATATATATATATATATATATATATATATATATATATATTATATATATATATATATATATATATATATATATATATATATATATATAATATATATATATATAATATATATATATATATATATTGTATTATGTAATAAAACTTAAATTCCTTTTATGTTTTATGAATTTAGTGAAAAATCGTATGTACTTTATTTTTAATATCTGTAGCCCATCACATTTTTTTTTGTCTAAATTCCTATTAATTTTCAATATCCAATCATTAGGCTTGCCATTTCCGCCGTTCGTTAGGGACAGGAAATTCTAAATCTTCCGCCAACTTCTACAGCATTCTAAATTCCATTCCTTAGTCTTTTTTAATATCTGTAGCCCACCATACGTTTTTGTTTCCAATTTCAATTAATTTCCGATATCCAATCATTAGGTTTGTCAGTTCCGTCGTTCATTGGGGATAGGAAACTCTATACCTTCCGTTAGATTCTAAATTCCATTCCATAGTCATGCAAAAGAAGTCTGAAAAAGCTCCCCTCTCCCCCTAACAAGCAAGTCGCAGTTTCTTCAAGGAATGCAAACTATTTCCGTTAATCTTACCCTGACTCAGGTAAGAAGCGATATAATTTTTTCTCCCCTCATTTCTATTATAGAACGTTGTTAGAAGATTGCCTCCGTTGTGGCAACTACCAGGTAATACAACTGAGTGCCTAGGGTCATGCAGGCCTCTGGCTTTTTTACGTGGTAGATTTTTTTCTTCGGTTAGCCTTTCAGGTTAGAAGGAATGCAGTGTCCGTTTGACACAATTTTGATGTAAGCATTCGTTTTATATAGGTTCCTTTCTAATTATTTAAGCGTGATCTTATTTTAACTTCAAAGATAAATGTTTGTACAAGAATCATATTGCAGTTGAAAGAAAAATATTTTGTATATATTTAAAGCGTTTTCAACATACCGAGTCAAAGAAACTAATTCAAATTAATTTAAGTTTGGAAAGGAAATATTTTTAGTTAAAAGTATTTCAATTAAAGCTTTTATTTAAAGTTATCTTAATATGTTTATAATAATTTCGCCAATTAGTCCCCATTACTTAGCTATTTCGAAAAAAAATTAGAAAATTATAATATTAACTTATAAAAAAACTGTTGGGCATAGGTAGTTAATCAAAATATTTTAAGAATTTCGACAGTTTATGCCAGTAATCCATTAACACCATAATAATAATTCAAACAAAAAGATGATATATCGAATGAAGATATCAATGAAATATCAAATAAATGAAAACAATTTCATTTTATATCTGATTCCAACTTGCCCACTTCACTCCCATACCGCTTCGACTAGTGCATTTCCTTTTCGGGGGTAACAGGCATAGAGGTAGGTAACAGGTTTCCTAGAAACATCCCACTTCGAACTTTCCTAGAACCCCACAGAATCGGGGAGTGCAATAATAATCCACACACACACACCTGCATTTCTCTCTTGAAGGATTTTGCACGTGAAAGAGGGAAAGAAAAATTGAAAGGCATCGAAAGAGTTAGCAGGAAGTCAGTGGAATGAAAGCACCACAAGGATTCCAAAGATGAATGAATGTAGAATTGGATGAGGACATATAATGAAGGTCGTTTGTTCTTAACTAGTTGAAGATGATGTGTTAGTTAATGATAATTTGGTTTGGTAATGATAATGTAAAAGTGGTAGAATGCAGTTTAATAGAAAGAATTCCCTTCAAGAAAATAATTTCGAATGTACATGTAGGCCTTCTTGAAGTTTGTCAGATTTAAACAAGTGGGTTTTAAGGTGCAACTATTATTATTATACCTATTGTTAATAAAACAATATTTTTATCTGATTTGGTTCTTTTAATTGATACCTAATCAATGTTTGATGTTTTAAAAACAATATTTAGTTTTTTTATTTAATGAAAGTTTTAATTTTTAGTATACGTGCTTTTTTTTTAAAAAATATTTCTGTCCCCTATTTAAAAATGAACATTTCATAAGCCATTAATGTAGTTCGCAATATGTAGTTCCAAAATCCGATCTTTGTTTAAAATGATACCTAAAAAGTTAAGCATATTATTGCTATGTTATTTAAAAATATTAAAATTTTTTAGTAATTTTATATAATTCTATGCAGATGACACTTTGACTAATGATGCTTACGACTACATGATTGTCCTCTAAAAGAATATTTGAAAACTATTTACTACTATTAAACTTTTAAGACGCGTACAAAAAAAATTGAAAAAACGTTATTAACAATGTGAACTGACAAAACGTAGGAAACGATTTGAATCAATAAAGAAATACCGAAGAATGACACAAAAGACCCTCAAAATCTCTTCCTTATAAAAGGACAGTTTTCAATGCTACTAAAAAGGAGATGAAGTTGAGGGAAACAAATGAAATACGTTTTTTTAACAATAAATCATTTTTTATACATTAAAAATTATTGTTTTCATTATTTACTCAGTGTCACCTATCTTTGTTTCTTTTAAGTTATACTGTCGATCTTCACATTTATATTCGTGTTTTCTATTGACAAGAAAACGTATAAAGTATTTGAGGGGGGAACTGTGAATAAGAACAGTGATTATAAAACTAAAATTATTAATTTATAGCCTTAAAATGGTTTGTTTTTGGTAACGTATAAAAAGTATATTATAGGCAATAAAAAACTAAATGAGCCTATAAGAAAAGTATAGCAAATAAACACTGAATAATCATCAGAAGTGAGAGTTAACTTTATTGCTGCTTTCTTACGTGTGAATGAACCGCGCAACAAAAAGGGAAAATGAGAACACATTTTGCCATTTCAAATCCATTACATAGACACCGCCTCCGCCATCAAACCTGAATAAAGAGTACTGAAAACATCAAAAATGGTAAAGAACGAAGGCGAACGCGTGGATCATAATAAATGCTATGAATCTGGCGCTTCTGTGCTTTTTATTGTATTCGAAGTGTCATTTTTTTGCTTTGTATCTAACGAAGCGTTAAAAAATATATTTGCTTTCTATTTACAAATTTTTTTCTTCGATTTAAGTTATTGCAGGAAAAATGAAAGTATAATAGTTATCGAGAGACGTTAAAAGGGCTTTGATGTTTTTTGAAGTGATTTTTTTGTGTGTGTGATATTTTGAATCTTGTGTAAAATGGGAAATTTCTATTTGTTCGGCATTTTGTAAAGATCTAATTTCCGCAGCCGTTGCATTATCTTGACAACCTATTTTTTAAATATATAAATTAATACAGATTACTTGTTTTTTTTCAACTGCTACATTTACAACGCATACGTTTGCACAATCTCTACAATAATCACTCTTCCTTTTTTTAAAATCATTTAACCTTAAAATTTGTTCAACCACTGTAAATTGCACAATTTATGAAATCGGATAAAACAGGACTTTTCTAATTCATTTTCGAGTTTCCTCAATAAATCTATTTCACCACAGAGGAAATAATAAACCGCCATGTAAATCCAACTCTCAAAAGCTCATCTATGTGGAAATAGCATTGGAATTATTTTTTAATGCCGCATCCACCGACAAATATACTCGTAAAAATACGAATATCTATGTACGAACATAGCAGTGAAAACTGCATTACAATTGGGTGGAACCAAGTAGAGGAAATGCAATAAAAAATTTCTAATCCGGTCTTTTTTGGCTGGGTGACAGTTATATAGGCGTTACTACCAATGCCAGATACTCAGATGAAATAAAAAAAATAGAAGTAATTTATAATACCTTTAAGTGGAGACTTGGAAGAAGAGGTGTAAATGAAAAATTTAAAGGTTTTCTAACTATAAATTTTATTTATGAAACGTCATATATCTAGCTTAGTGTCACGATTGACATTTTTTCTTTTTTAATTTATACCCTTTTTTATATCAAGTTCTAAACAATTGCTTTTATGAAAAACGAAAAACAAACTTAAAACCTGTTTAAAAGGACATAGTTTTGTTGTTTCTCTGTTTATTTTACTCCAAATTTTGATCGCCTAATAATAACAATGCAGTTTTATGTTGAGAAACCTTGATAACAAGTTAGGACTATTGTACTTACGACTGAGAAATTTTTTACTTTCAATTTCCTAGTATAAAATAAAAGGTAATAAAAGTATTGCGATGTTGTCGAATATCCGTAATGGAGAGTTTGTGTTTTTTACACGTTTTGGTAGGTACTGATTCTAAAAAAGTTGCTTTTGAGCATTAGCCAGTCTTTTTGAGGGAATTTTTCAAAAAGAAATGTTTTAGTTTTATTTATCTATGGCACGCATTGAGCTGAAAAACATTAAGTCTAAGTTTAGAAATCTAAAATCAACAATTAGCACATAAACGCGTCAAGTAACGGCCAACGCCCCCCTTATAATTCTAATTACCATGATAATGACCTTACGTGTTGAAGAGAAAATGCAAATATGAATCAGCACACAAATGAACCCTCAGAAAGTAAAAACAAAAAATGTATGATCTTACTCATACAAACAATCATACTTATGAGTCATTTCATTCCACCTGCTATTCCCATGTATGAAAAAGCCCCTATATGCACGCTGCACTGCACGCATGCTACAAATGGTGAATTTGCTTGCATTGTACGGTTGACGGATTGCAAGTTAATTTGCTCTTTAAACAGACTCTACATAATTGAACCTCGCGTTCCGTTTGATATCAAACTTAGTTATCCATTTGAGTATGAGTATCCTATATCGAATTATATTCTTACAATATCTAAATGATATCACAATATCAGAATTCAAAGTTGCAAATGAAATAAGGGGGTTCAAAAAGTATAGTATTGTTTGACGTGTGTATCACTACTAGGATAACGTGGATTTGTTATTTTAACTGCAAAGTTCCTGATACAATCCAGACCAGCAAGTTTTTTAAGTCTCTGTAACTCATAATTCGAATTATCAACTCGAAATCATTTTTAAAATTCTGTTTTTGTGAATGTAAATTTTAGAAATCAAACATTCTACAAAACATGGGTAGTGTATGTATATGATAGGTTATTATTGACAAAGAAAAAAGTGAAGATAATGTATCCAGCATTATATGTTCTTTTTAATAAGAATAGGGGTGAACAATTGTCATAATCTTTTCTAGAGCAGTCAATGAGAGAGCTCTTATCTTTCGCTGTCAAGTGCCTGCATTGAAATTACAAGCACAATAATACGTAATAACACTTGAAGCATTTAATTATAGAACCTGCAATGGTTTAACTAAAAAAGAATGCAAAGAAAAATTAATCTTAAAAAATGGTGTAAAAAAGAAAGAGCTATCCTATCACATTAATGGGCAGTTCCTCCATCTATTGAAAGTTGTCTCAGCTGTCAACGATAACTGCTTTATCTTCCCAAGCAAATTTATTCAATTGACATAAAGCACAGACACATGAATGAAAGATTTTAAGTGCAAAATGAAGTTCAGATATAACTTAGTGTAATTCATATTATATTATAATTATAGCTAAACTACTTGAACCAAGTTGGCAGTCATTTTCTATGCCAACCTCCAACTTTTTTTACTGCAACACACCAATAAGTTTGGCAATAACTCTAAATATTTAAAGATATTTTAGGGTAGAGTATGATAATAATAGTTATTTATTTGTTAAGGTAGGGTGCTTAAAATGTAAGAGTAAAAATATTTAAGGGTGTTTAATTAATTAAAAATTATTTTAATATTTTTTTTAACTTTGCAAATAAATAAATTTTTTATGAATATTTAAACTTAATTTACAACAGTACAATCGAGTATTTTTAAACTAAAGAAAATAATAAAACTTACCAGAATATTTCTGGCATCACTCCCTGCTATCCGTCAAAACAACGATCCCTCAATCTGATAGGTCGAAAGTTCTCAAGAAAAACACACAAATCACCATGTCTCACACATAACATAAAATCCAAGAAGGCGCAATGAAGGTTGACAAACTTAAATTTAATATCCAAATGAGCAAACGAAGCAACACAAAATAAAAATAAAAAAAATCTCAGCACTAGCAAATAGAGACACTGAACTAAGTTCTCAGAGAACCCGCACTGAAAACCTGAAACAACCACGAAACTGTCTGTGTGTACACACGCGTTTACCTGGACAGGGTTGCTCTTGAAGAAAAACTTCTGACAAACTTTTTTGGCGAACATTGGCTGTCGCCAAGAATTTCAAGATGGCGGCTTTTTCAAATGAGCGGAGTAAATGAGAGGTTTTCGATTTCATTTTGTTAGCGTAGTTTCTGTTGAAAAAAAGGCAGATTTTATCTTTTATGTTTCAGTTTGTGTTTCAGTTGCAGATGTAGTGTTTTAGAAGAAACAAAATTATAAGATATTATCTTTCTTATTACAGTCTATGTTTCTCAGTGTTCTTTATTTTTCTTCGAAATTGCATTTGCTCAGTATCCGTTTTTATAATAAATAAACTTGGATATAAAAATAATTGTATATCAGAAATTCCAATTTTATTTATAGCTGGTATATTATATTTTTATTTAAAAAAACTATTAAGTTTATCGTAAATGAAATAGTTTCTACTTTAGTTTATATCAGTATACTTTTTTTTATCAAACGATACATTTATTTACACAATAAAAATCCTATAAAACTACTTAAATATAAAAGAGAGAATTATCGAATGTACTTAAGATTCTAGAGATAAGGTGACAGCTTTTGTTCTTTTGCGTTATCTGTAACAGGAAGCGAATTGAAAAGGAAGATTTAAAAAAAAAAGATTTTTATTCGAGTGGTTTGTAATCAAACTTTGTTTGAGAGAAATTTACTTTAAGGCAGAGATAATTAATTTTATTGCACGGCGTTTTCTATATGAGATAAATCCAAATAAGTCCAATATTGCCCTTTCCTAAAATTGATTGTTGATTGATTTGCTTTATTGCGTTGTGTATACAACTTAATAAAGCAGATTTGGATGGTCACAATATCTTGTTTTTGAACTTTTTAATAAAAACATAGTTGATAATAGATTAGAAGAAATAAAAGATTTTTACTTGCAAACACCGTTTAAAATACTGTATAAGCTTTAGAAATTAAAAAAATAATATATATCATTAGTCCTATGCGTTCTTGAGCAGCAGTGGATCCAAAAAATGGGCTATTTTTGTGCATTTTAATACGATAGTTATTATATTTAATATAACTAAATCTGACCTATTTTTATTCATCATAATTAATATTTATTTATTAAACATCTTAAATAATTAAGATATATTTATAATACATCTATAGCCATTGGAATAATCTTAATGTACAGTGAAAAAAAACTTATTAAAACCAAGCCACTACAAATAGAAATAGAAAGTACTAACATTTTTATAAAATCATCCTGCATTTTAAAGAGTAAATTTAGGAACAACTATTTTGAAACTTATGAAATGCAGTTTTATTCTAAAGTCTTACGTTACAAAAAGAAGATGAAGCATTTTGGAAAAAAAGTTCGAAACTGAAGAATGTCGTTCTTGAATCGAATTGTTCTTTACGACGCATTCTTCAACGGATTATAACAGAGCCCCAAACGATGCCCCTATACGACTCATATCATAACGATTCCGGTCGTTTAATATGTGCTGTTACTTTCCCAATGCGGAATTACTGAATTAGTTGTGGTTTTGCTCCGGTGAGCAATGCTCTGAAAGACGAAATGAATTATGAATGCAGGCAGACTTACAAATTCTTACTGAATAGAAAATGATATAAAAATATTCTTGTTTGAAATATACGAATCGTAAACAATTTTATTGAACTGAGATAATTTTAATAGTATAATAATTTAAATTTTACATAACGCGTGGCTTTGGGCAAAACAATATGTTTCTTATGGAATGTTCGAATGGAGAACTTTTTCTTAACAGTTAGAAAATCAGAATATGACAAATGTACGCATTGAATAAATATTTTAACAAAACCGTAATGATACATAACCTGAAACTCAAATCTATAAGAACTAAGAGAAGGTGAATTATGCAAGTTGTTGTATTAGGCATTTCACAAGAAGTTGTAAAGCAAAAGCTTTGAGTAATTTGTTAAGTTCTCAGAATTAAGATAATAAACAAAAAGTTTTAATTTAAATATTTGTTATCTTTCTTACCAAACTGTTCGTTAACTTTTAGTTATTGATTACTCAGTAAGTGTACATTTTCCTGAAACAAATAACTTATAAAGTTAAATTATGATGAAAATTATCTGCTTTTTCATATAAATAACTTAATTATTATACTACTTGCACTACTCTGAGTTTGAAAATAGTTTTGAATTTTAAATGTATCGTGTAATTCAAATCGATGACATCTTTTTAAAATGACATTAAAAGATTATACACATTACACAAGCGATCATGAAACTGAAACGGATCTGCAACTAATATAACAAACACAAATTTATGGGAACTAATTAAATTTTTAAAGATTGGTCATACTTTCTTCTTCTTCTTCTTCTTCCTCAGCACTACAGCCGGTTTTCAGCCAGGCTGCCTCTGTCAGTTTAAACAAGAAGTTCTAAAAGAATTAAAATAGCCTACTTTCCTGTTACTAAAATACTTACTGTACTTCTTATCAAAGAAAAAGTGGATTTGAAACAGTAACTGTCACCTAGAACGGGTTATACACAAGATTTATACACATTAGAAAAAAATCGCCAAATACAGTATCAAGTTGTAATTTAAACTTTTGAAAACCATTATCAACTATTTTCATGAATTTTCCTTTGCAAATAAAACTAATACTATTATTTATCGTCTGCTTGGTTTACTTGCAGTTCAAAGAATAATTTATTAAATATTTATTAATAAAAAAACACGAAACTATGATAAATTACACTAAAAAATAAGAAATATAAATTAAAACTAACCTAATTTTTATGCAAAAAATATAATGCTCGCCTTGTAAACAATGTGCCAAACAATACCAATGTGCTACATTTTATGACGTCAATCCAAACTGATTTATAGCAAAAATAATTTGTCCTTCATTTATTAATAGTAAATAAAGTTTCTTATGCAATTGTTTTGATGGCAACAGCGATTAAAATGACAGCAAAATAATTGCGATACTAATTCTATGGGAAATTCGCCGACAGATATTAGACAGATGTCCGTCCGGACGTACCATACAGGCAGACAAAAAGTATGAAAGTTGGGTCTCTGAGGTAATACCTTTCTAATAGAAAAAGAATTTTGAAAATCCGACGAATAGTACGGATTTTGGAAGGTACGGACGGCCAGACAGAGGGACGGACAGACGGACATCGTCAGCATGTCAATACTATTTCATTTTTAAATAAATAAAGTTTCTCATGCAATTTTTGATGGCAACAGCGATTAAAATGACTTAAAATTAAATTTCAATGCTAATTCAATGGGAAATTCGTTGGCATACAGTAGACGCTGTCCGTCCAGACGTACAAACAGACGGGCAAAAATTATTAAAGTTGGGTCTCTGAGGTCATACCTTTCCAATAAAAAAAGAATCTTGAAGATCCGAAGGATAGAACAGATTTTGGAAGGGGAGTACAGACAGACGGACACTGACAGCATGCCAATACCTGGTTTTTCATTTTTTTAATTCTTTCGAATTAAAAAACAAAGAAGAGTACCGTCAGTGCGGGTAACTTTGGTCCAAAATCCTAGGGGTTTTTCTACAAAAGAAGAAAAATTAAACTACAAAAACGATTTAAATACTAAAAAATCATTATGAATTCTAAGTATATTAATAAGCATTTTTGTTAAATTTTATAAATTAATAAAAAAAATTGGTATTAGTTTAAACAAGAAGTTCATAAAGAACTAAAATAGCCTACTTTCCTGTTACTTAAATACTTACTGAAGTTCTAATCGGGAAAAAAAACTAGGTTCCTAAAGTAAATATCATCAACAGCCGTTTCTACACTAGATTTATACACATTAGAAAAAAAAATCGAAACACAGCACCCAGCTATAATTTAAACTTCTAAAAGCCAAAATCAACTATTTTCCTTAATATTCTTTCGCAAATTAATTAAATATTATTTATCATCTGCTCGTGATTTATTTGTAGTTCGAAGAATAATTAAATATTTATTAATAACAAAAGTAATGAAACTACTCCGAACTGCATTAAAAAATAAGAAATGTAAATTAAAACTAAGCATAATTGGCATGCAAAAGTATGCCTTGCCGCTTTCTTGGTAGATAAATAATTAATAATCAAAGAATCAAATTGTGTTACATTTTATGACGTCATTCCAAACTGATTCATGAAAATATTATTTTGCTTCAATTATGTTTAAATAAATAAAGTTTCTCATGCCATTGTTGATTTGGCAACAGTGATTTAAATGACTCAAAATTGAATTTCAATGCTAATTCAATGGGAAATTCGCCGAAAGATAGTAGATTTATGTCCGTCCGGACGTACAGACAGACGGACAAAAAGTATGAAAGTTGGGTATCTGAGGTCATAGCTTTCTAACAAAAAAAGAATTTTTAAGATCCGAGGGATAGAACGGATTTTGGAAGAGGAATACGGACAGACGGACAGACAGACAGACGGACAGACAGACAGACGGACAGACAGACGGAAAGACAGACGGAAAGACAGACGGAAAGAAGACAGACAGACATACGAACAGACAGACAGATGGACATCAACCGCATTTCAATACCTACAGCGATTTAAATGAGTCAAAATTGAATTTCAATGCTAATTCAATGGGAAATTCGCCGACAGATAGTAGATTTATGTCCGTCCGGACGTACAGACAGACGGACAAAAAGTATGAAAGTTGGGTATCTGAGGTCATAGCTTTCTAACGAAAAAGGAATTTTTAAGATCCGATGGATAGAACCGATTTTGGAAGGGGGGGTACGGACAGACAGACAGACAGACGGAAAGACAGACATACATACAGACAGACAGACGGAAAGACAGACATACATACGAACAGACAGACAGATGGACATCAACCGCATTTCAATACCTACAGTGATTTAAATGACTCAAAATTGAATTTCAATGCTAATTCAATGGGAAATTCGCCGACAGATAGTAGATTTATGTCCGTCCGGACGTACAGACAGACGGACAAAAAGTATGAAAGTTGGGTATCTGAGGTCATAGCTTTCTAACAAAAAAAGAATTTTTAAGATCCGATGGATAGAACCGATTTTGGAAGGGGGGGGGGGTACGGACAGACAGACAGACGGACAGACAGACAGACGGAAAGACAGACATACATACGAACAGACAGACAGATGGACATCAACCGCATTTCAATACCTACAGTGATTTAAATGACTCAAAATTGAATTTCAATGCTAATTCAATGGGAAATTCGCCGACAGATAGTAGATTTATGTCCGTCCGGACGTACAGACAGACGGACAAAAAGTATGAAAGTTGGGTATCTGAGGTCATAGCTTTCTAACAAAAAAAGAATTTTTAAGATCCGATGGATAGAACCGATTTTGGAAGGGGGGTACGGACAGACAGACAGACAGACGGACATCGACCGCATGTCAATACCTACTTTTTCATTTTTTTAATTCTTTCGAATTAAAAAAAGAAAAGTAGGCTAAAAATTAGAGCACGGTTAGGATCCGGGCGGGTAACTTTAGTCCAAGCATGAAGTACATAACAAACATACTTTTTAACATCCTTGAAGGCTGTGTTATCGAATTAAATAGTAATTAAAAAATGTTTAAACATAAAAATAGCAAAGTTCTAAGATACATAGTTATTAAAAATGGTATTTAACTTAACATTTACATTGCAGTGCATCGTAGAATGACATTACACTATGAATACCAGTATTGACTGTCGCTTAAGAGAAAAATAAATTTAAATTTTTATAGTGGAAAATAACTTATTTTTAGAAGCAAGATTTAATAACAAATTTCTTTATAAAAAGCGAACGATTTTATTATAAAAGGGGTAAAAACCTATCACCTTGACCTATCTGATGCCAAAACTTTCCATCTGCCAACATCATCACACATTGAAATCTTTGACGTGGTAAATGCAAAAATTACTTTGGTTGTTTTTTCTGCAATTAATGTATGAACGTAAGGAAACAACATTGGCGTGGTCGTGGTAGATTACTCAATATATTAATTTGAGGGTGAAGGGGGCAAATATTGGTCTAATGAGAGAAAATAATATTTTTTTAATTTATGTAATATTAATAAAATAGTTTTTTAAGTTTTTCGTCTAGAATTTTATAATCATCCTTCAAACACGATTTATTACTTAGTTTAATATTCTATGTAACAGTTACATTTGGTATTTGGTTAGACGTTAAAACTGGAGTGAAACCAAGCACATCATCTTGAATGAAAAATGTTTTTTATTTGACAATTAATTAAATTAAAACTTATTTTACCAGTTTAAAAATTTTCGGTTAATTACATATTATTTTTTATAATATCGTGCAAAAGTAGGTTTATCGATTTCAAACAGTTAACAAAATTTACTTTACGCACTTGTACTTTAAAAAGTAACTTTTACACACGGGTTTCTTATAAGCGTTACTACACTGTTATACATCTTAAAATGTAAGTAATCTTTGACCAGGAATTATTAAAATTATAAATTTTTTAATATAAATTATTATAAATTATATAAATGTTATATAAATTATTAAATATCTTTTTTTTTTTTGAAAATATAAATCTATACAACGCATTAACTCTTACGTTATATTATTTTTATTCGCATTTCACCTATATTTCAATAAAAATCAAAGAAAGTCAAATGCTACCAGACTTTAAAAAAACTAAATGCCTTTTCTTGCAAGTTTATTTAAGCTGTTAGTTTTTCCTAATAAAACCACAAAAAACCAATATTGTTCTCATTAAATTCTGCTGAGAAGTTTTGGAAAAATCATTTGTGTGTAGTGTTCCTTTAAAACAGTCATTTGTATTTAATGATACACAAACAATTATTGAGTGGTAGAAAACAGCAATATCAAAGCAAAAACTACCATTCTTTTTTTATTTCACAATTTTACAAAAGAAGGCCTATGTGCATCATTAACTAAATACATGAACAAAGCATCCGTGTTGTTATACACATCTGCAATGGTTGTATGTATATAAGATAAACAAAGATGGCTATTGTGCATAAAGCATATTTCCTAGTATCATGTAAAAAAAACTCCAAGAAAGGATGAAAAGTAATACTGTATTCTTTATTCAAGAACAAACAAAAGATGGAACTCTATCGGGACAGATTTGAATTCCCTTAGATCCTTATTACTGTAAAAGTTAATATTGTCATCAGTGTTTCGAATAAAAGTTAGTTGTTAAGTTACTTTATTATCAAATTATTTCAATCTTTTTCATGTTGCCAATGTAATACGATAGCTCAGCCGGTACAGAAAATGATCAGCATCAGCGCATTAAAAAAGCAACTTACCTCGTATAAAAAAAAATATTTTATCACCAATTAGATTCATTATCATTAAGTTAGTATTGGTCTATTTTCGAAATTGTGTTTAAGGAGTTGATTATTTCTTTGATTTATTTCCATAGTAAAGGTTTTTAATTTTAATACGCATCTTTCATTTATTTAAATACTAGCAAATAAATGCCCGTTCTTCGCACGGACTAAAAGAATATCAAATCGATCCAAGTATATGTGTCATTTAATTTGCTATAGGATAATAAGCTTTGCCTTTGTTCCCGTTCATTATAAAGAATAAAATCCCGTTACTTATATTGCTTTAAAATTGCAAAATAAAAATACATCACTATAAAATGCACATCCTCATATCACAAAATCTTCCTCAATATGAACTTACTGTCATCGCAGTTTTCCTGATAAATTCAAAATTGACCATAATTGTATTACAATGTTATTTCACGTCAAAACCTCCATTCCGGGTTTTAAAAAAAACATTTAGCTCATTGGCACGGTAAATTATTTTCCAAATTATTAATTTAGTTTCGAAAGGTAATAACAAGAAAATAAAATCAATTTCAATTTAAATTAATTTTTGTGTTCATTTTAATTTCTTCTGTCGAATGGCAACACGAAAGGGAAAAATGATCGGATTTGAGCGTAAGTGGTGTATTTTTTTCAGAAAATTAGAATTTTTTCTAAAAATGGAACAAATATGAAAAAACTAAGCCTCAGGTGCACTCGTTGGTATTAAAGGGAATCTATCTTAAAAATTTCGAATTTCTGAGGGCAGTATAAGTAGGTCTTTTACGATCCACAGACACACAGACAAACTCTTTCTTTTATTATTATAGATGATTTTTGAAAAAAGTGTGTCAATGTTATCATTATATTTGAGAAAAAATGTTTTGCTATAAAAAAAACTAAATTTGGTATTTATAATTTAAGAAGAATAAAAAAACAAGTTCATTTTTTTTTAAATATACTAATTGAAATGAAAAAAAAATGCCTTGTTCAGTTCTTTACTCTACAAAATATAAAACAGCAGACATTTTTTTAACAAATTAAAAATAAGCTATAAGCGAAATCTATTATAGATACTTGCTAAACTAAACAAAATGTTTTATAATATTTATAGAAAAATTCTTCGCCACTAAAAAGATAAGGTCACAAATCTAGCAACTCTTATCCAATGATTTGTTGGCGGGCTTACCTGTTGTTGGCAAGGAGCCAATGCATGGTCGAATTGATAGTGGGCTCTCTCGACCAATGAGCGCGCGGTAGAAAAAGACTCAGACCCACAACATAGTCTTTGACCTCGCTTCTTTGGAGGGGGGGGAGAAGTCTCAGTGTCCCCCCAGGACACTCAACTCGACAAAGATTGCTCCGAGACGCTCTTCAAGCTCGGAGCGATGGAACGTCTTGTTATTTGGTATATCGTGATTTTTTTATTCAAAAATAACTGCTCTTTTGAGTTGTTTTTTGGAAATTAAAATGTTTAAAAAGAAAAAAATGCCTTATTTTTCTTCAAAGATTCAGGATAGCTTAAAAAAATTATTTTTACTTTGCAATTTTATGGAAGTAAAGCTAAAAGAAAAGACTAGAGACTACATAGAAATGCAAAATGCATACATGCATAAAAAGAATCGTTAACAAAAATGAAATGTCTCTTGCATTATAAACGCAATTTTTCGTACATTTAGCTTATTTGTTTAATAATGATCTTGAAGTTTGCACTTTTTTAAAAACATAAAATGCAATATACGGCTTTAAAAAAAATTGTAAGAACATGTTGGTTTCTTTTTTTTCTTTTTGAAATGACACCACCTAATATTTACCGTACAGGTAAATGGTCTGAAAAGAGTGACAATGAAAAACAACACTTCTCTGGAAATAACCACATATATTTCGTTTTTATCTCGAAAAGAGGGAGAAGAAGAGGAGGGAGGTGGTAATAAAGGGCCTTCTTTTTAGTTGACGTCTGGGGGGTTTGGGTCGAGCAAAATGGTTTGAATCCCGTTTATAAAATACAGGTATAGTTATTATAACTAAGGTCTTCGCTTATTTTTTATGCAGTAGTCATTTGTTTTAGTTAATGATAATTATTATCATTCCTTATCCCTTTTTAATGTTCTGCAAAAGCGTTAAAATAATAATAATAATAAATTATTCAAGGAAAACGTCTTATATTATAATTTTAACTCAAGGTTTGTTTATTTTTAATATCTTGTGTTATTAGCTTCCACGCTACGTTTATAACATAAAAAGTGGAAGGTATTATAATCGTTCAGTCCGTCTGTTTGTCTGTCACCCACTTTCATTGCCCAAACTACAAATGCTACGGACAAGTGTGATACGTCAAAAAATTCAGCGCATCGAAATTAGAATACATTGAAAATTTCAGAAAAGATTTCGAATTCGAAGTACTTGAATTATTTAAAAAAACGGCAAAATTTAATGCTCATTTAAAAAGCATAGCAAACCATTTTTATTAGAATTAAATCGCCATTGCCATTCGCAACAATCGCTCGAGAAACTTTAATTCTTTTAGACAATAAATTAAAATAAATTTATTTTTGCGACGTCGATCAGTTTGAAATGACGTCAAATATATTTCACTACGAGATTCTTTGTATGTTGATATGAAATATTTTTATTCTATTTAAAAGCGAGGAATATTACATATTTATTCTTTGAAATATAAATTAATTTTTGCAAACGATAAGTAATAATTTTTGAATTTTCGAAATAAAATAAATGAAACTAGCCAAATTTAGAATGTTTTTTTTACATATCCCTGGGTCAAAATTAGACCAGTTCCATGATGTTTGTGACCCTGAGAAAGTACAAAAATAAAAGTGGGTCGTCGTTCATGTCCTTCCACGTCAAACCGAGGCAATGGAGTATGTGTTCAGGACTGGCTTGAGCACTTCCACGACAGTTGGGGCAGTCCGGGAACAGCTTAGTTCCGGCCTCAAACTTCAAACTCTTTGTGTGTCCCGTCCTGAATCTGGAGAGAGCAGTTTGGTCTTGCCTGCATAGTTGCAATTTAGAAATCTCGCCTGGTTTCTTAGTGCCATACCAAGAGTGCTGAGGGGGACTCCAGTCTATTGCTGTCTTTTTGTAAATGAAGCAAATTTCTGAATAAGTCAACAGGTTGTCCCCTCTAAGATCTGATCACAGCCTGCCCTTGCAAGCAGGGCTGCCTTGTTGGCAAAGTCACACTACTACAGCTAGTGTCAGGCCTCCTCGGAGGGACAGTAGGTGCATTCCCTCCCCACTCCATGATGAATAATGATGAATTTAGCATGTAAATGTTTAATATTGAATTAATGCTGTGTTTGGCGCCTTTTTACCTGTTAAACACAACTGTTGTGCGGAAGCGGGTTAAGTGACAGATTCTGTTACAAACCTACTTGTTTCTTATGCATAACTTACACAATTTTAAGAAGAATTAAAAACTTTTATAAACTATTTTGGTGAAAGCTTAACAAATATTTTATGTTGCGTTAACATAAAAATGACTTATTATAGGGCATAATTAATAACAAGGTTATTAATATATTTTAATTGTCATAATGATTATCTGAAAGTTACATAAAAAGTCGTTTTCCTACCTTAAACATTTTCGTAATGTTCTTAGTACAAAGTAGGTAGTTGTAGTAATTACAATTATCTACTATCTACTTTGTAATCGAAATAAAGTAATTAATTTTATTTCTGTACATTAAATGTTATAATTTTTTTAAAAAGACATACACGATGTAGTTAAGATACAAATAAATTATATATAATTCGTTAGGTTTTTTTCACAGTTGGAGAGAGTTAAAAAATATTAATTGTAATTATATCTAAGAAACAAAAAATATAGATTACTATAATTAGCATTAAACAAAAATAATTTAATGACAAATTAGTTTAATATTGTTGTTTTTTTCATTTTAACAGAATATATTTGAACAAAACATCGGGTTTCACTTCATTACCTATCCTTCTTTCCCCTGTCAGATGTTAATGATAGATAACGGTCAACGTCTATATTCGAAAATAATTAGCTATTAGACGTTGACGATATCTTGGAACTGACATGTCGACGGTGAGAATAATCTATAGAGTACATATTAGAGGATGAACTTTGCAATTAGTAAGCATACTAGCAAAGAATAAAGATATCGAATTGTTGGATTTTTTCACTAATTCTATTCATTAGGATTATAATTCTATATTGGATGCTTGATGAAAGGTAATTTTTGACCGGTTAATGGTAACCGGTACCAATTAACTTACCAGTAATTGGTAATGATTTAATGGTTAAACACATGCAAGATTATTTCAAACTATACATGAAATAAATTTGTTCTTACGTAATCCCTTTGCTGGTATATACATAATTGTTGGTTTGCATATTTGTTGGTTTATAAAAGTTAATTGGTATATGCAAGATTATTTCATATCCAAATTAAGCATAGAATAACCTTTGAGATACATATTTGCATACATTAAAATAAAAAAAAAATTTAGGCCTTTTCTTGGCCGTGGGTCCCATATTTAAAGTCACACTTGGCACAATTTTTTTGTTTTAAATAATAATATAGCGTGACCCTAATTCTAAATTTAAACTTCAATTAGACCGCATAATTTTCTGCCATTATATTTTTCATAAAAGATATGGGTTAATATGTGCAATAAAGTTTGTATTGAAACTTGCCCTGGTGATTATAAACAGTTCGACAATAATAAATGGGCATATTTCACGTCGTGAGTGCCAACAGTTCCAGTGGTATTGTTTTTATTTTTGGTTCTTCTGGAATTACATTTGTTTTGAACAATATAATATTTTCTTACCTTACTAAAACTAATGTTCCATACAAACTGTTCTTTCAGGAGAACTAAAGCTTTTCTCAATTTCTCAATTAATTGAATCCCGTTAAATTGCTGTCCTGCGATTTCGCTTATTTTTCTGCATAAGACAAAATATCATTTAAACCGAAGTATTCTAACATTCTCGACGTTTGGTAATTCTTTGCATACTTGAAATTTAATCGAATAAAAACCAATAAAGTATAATAAATAGCAAGAGAATAAAAACAAGTTACACCTAAAAAAAAACTTTAAAATCGAAACAACAGACGATAAAAACGCAAATTTTGAAAATGAAATCGAAACAACCAATGAAATCGCAGGAAATGCAAAAATAAAAACAAGAGCGGAACATCATCTGAAACAACCTTATTAGCACTTGTATGGGTCATTTGGAAATTGAAAATTGATAGATAGACAAACATATGGTCAATAAGGAAGACACGACAGTATCATATTATACAAATTTACCGATATTTTATTTTTGTCCAAATATTTTTAAAATGAAGAATTTGAAAGATTTTTTAAAAGTTTAAATAGATAAAACTGTATATATGTAACATTGAATTCAGTTAGTAACACTGTATCCATGCTTAGACCAAAGAAACCGTTGGACTTCTGATTTCGCAAATTTTAAACCGGTATTTGGACAAACACATGTTGGCCTCAAAACAACAATCTAAATCTAATTTTAAATTTAAACTGATACGGTACATGGAACAAATCCAGTTCTTTGTTTAGAAAAGCAACCATTTTTTAATACAAATCGTCTCTAAAAAAAAAAAAAAGAACGATCATTGCTTTCCGGGAAAAGATTTTAGGGACAATTACTGAGCGGTCAACGTTTGAAATAACAATGATAAAAAAAAAGTAAATAAATATTCTTTTAAATCGTTTTTGAGTCCTTAAAACCAGTCGAGTGTTTAAACTAGCATTGTTATTTAAAGCATATAAAAGTTATTTTTAAGGGTAGTATTATATGGCATGAATTTTCCGATAAGTGGCCGTGATAAATAAGCGTGTTCTGTAAATAATACACTGATGACTGGCGTCTGAAATGATATGAATTTTTTATGTATAGTATATTTTTAATTCGAAGAATTGGAGATTAAAATTGTGCTCTGTTTACATCTAAAAGTTTTAAGTTTATTCTATGCATTCGTATCCTTTTTATTTTTTCTTAGTATTTAAAGCTAAAATAATATTTATCCCAGTGGTATATTTTTTTATTCCGGCCAATATATCTAGGTTTTGAAATGTTTTTATAAGATTTTTCAATCTAGAGTTTGTGTAAGTTTATTTTAGTCAAAATGGTGTTGTTAAATAGTTTGCAGATTAAATTTCAATCAAAATAATTTTTTGTGATGAAATTATTCATTTAATTTGTGTAAATTATACTTTTGCTGCATTGATCTATTTCTACATAAAATGTGTACTTACTATTACCCTGTAAATGTGTTTTTGTGTTGTTTATTAACTCTCAGAGGTGAAAACAAGACCAGGGAAAACCAGTTACAATCTAGACTTAATATTGAAATTCTATAATATCTTGTTACTATAATATTAATTCTAAAAATAAATGCGCAATAACTGTTTGAGAAATCATTATTAATTGGTAATCTTCAATAGAATCTAATTTTCAACACTGTCTTGTAGGAAAAGCTTCATGCAAATGCGTATCGTATCAAGTAACTGGGAATACCCTTTTAACTTTTACCCTGTAAATGTCTTTTCGTGTTGCTTGCTAACTCAGTGAGGTGAAGCCAAGACCAGGGAAAACCTGTTAGAAAGTTCAAAATAGCCATGACTGTCAAATTTATACACTATTTGCATTTGTCTTAAATTATTTTTGTTTAACTGATAACATGGACTGAAAAAATTATTTTCGTTCGTATAAATTTTATTTACATAATACCATCCTTAGTGATCAGTTACTTCGGAATCAATAAATTACTCATCCAGTAAAAAAAAGGCTATATATCTTTGTTGAAAGAAAAAAAAAATAAAAGATGGCAGCTAAAAAAGATCACAACCATTTTTGTTGTATTTCTCCCTGATATTCATCTAATTACCACATAGTTTAACTAATTCTAAATATTATTTAATGCCCAATAACTCTTTTTGGCATTCATTTTCATTATTGTTAACTATCTACTATTGATTTTTTTTTGTAATAATCAACTAAAAATTAATTACACTCAATTATCTATTAATATGAGTAATTTGTTTAACCAACTGTGCATTGAAAAATCAATTTCGATGTTTAACTATTTCTATCCACTGACCGATGCTTTCTTTTTTGCAATAGATTTTAATAATACAAGCCAAAGTAATTTTTTTATCACCATGATAGTGACTCAAGTAACTGACATACCCACTTTCCGTTGTAAAAGTTTTTTGTAAGGCATGGCAGGTCATCCATGTTTACCCCCCCCCCCCCTTTTTTTTTTTAGGTACAGCTTTTTAGCTTATAATGAACCCCGACCTTCAGTGTGTTTGCGTATCATGAGGTCATTACGATGAGCGTCACCGAAACTTCACGCAAGGTGAATCATGCAGTTATTAGCAACATGAGAAGGGATTTGATTTGACGTATGTATAATTTTTTACGAAAGCCCCCCCCCCCCCTCATTTTTTATGTCACCTGCATAAAAAATATGAAAGTTACAAGAAAAAGAACAAATAAGTCTTTGTACATTTTAAAATTTTACTATTCAAAATATATTTTTAATTTTCATTTAAGTAGGTAGGTAGACGATCCACCCTTCGTTTTTCGGCTGCTATTGGTCAAGGAATTTTGTGAAAGGTGTCATTTTTCAGGAATTAGCGTAAGGAATTGGGAACTGGCAACCAAAATTGTATAAGGGGTCGTCTACATATTAAATTGAGTACCAACTTTGAAAATTCCAATGGCAACACCCAATTTTTTTAATATAAAAATGTTTATCATCTTCAAAATACCCCAGATCCAAAAGAAAATTTATTAATTTGCTTTATTTGTTGAGATATAAGCATTCAAAGTTGAACGCCCATAATGTTAAAAAGTTTCACAAACTTTTATTCATACCTCCACAAATAAAATGAATTAAACCAAAAAAAAATTTTCATTATATACTTCTTAATCTTCCAAAAACAAATCACACAAGTTTTTTCATCAATTTTTCATTTTTATTATTTTTTATTTAAATTTAAAAAAAAAAAATAAAACATGAATAGCAACCCCAAATTTTTGTTACGTAAATCGATAAAGTAGATCAAGTAGAACCAAAATCCCGAATCTTTTAATTCAACAACAATTATTTGCCGAGTTATTGTAAAAATACTGAAAAAAACGAATTTTTGGGACCGTGTAAAAAATTACTTAGCAAATTGGATCCTAACTTGCATTATCGTTTGGAGGTTGAAAAGCGTTTTTGGCAAATATTTATTCAAATTATTGATGTCTGTCAAATGTCTAAAAATCTTTTCTTGTTTCAAGTGCATACAATGTATTTTGTTTGTATAATTAACATTAAATTATATCGATTACTATGTTTTTGAATGTATGTTATTTCCAATACAATTTCAAAAAGTGTGTTTTATATTAAAAATTAAATACCCTAAAATATTATTGGAATTCGGTGTTTAGTATATTTCTTTGTTACCACATTGATTATTTTAAACGATTAGTGCCCACTGCTTTGGTTAAAAATCATTGCCAAATCATTCTGCGTAATTTTATTTTGCTTTTTTAAATATCGTGTTAAGATCGTAACTCGCGTTTTGTAATATGTAGTTTATATTACCGATAAAGTGAGCCGGGGTCCCGGACACAATCCCGAAAGCCAAAATACCGACAAGCCAGAATCTCGAACGCCGAAATCCCGAAAGGCCATAATCCCGACATAGACGAAATCCCGAATGGGTCGAAATCCCGAAAAAATAGATTCTCGATTTCTCGATTTAAAAAATATATATATTAGAGATTACTTATTTATTTATTTACTTATTTAGTTAGTTATTTAGTTATTATTAGTTACTTATTTAGTCAGTCAGTCCGTTAGTCGGTTAGTTAGTCAGTCGGTTAGTTAGTAGGTCGGTTAGTTACAGTCCGCTAGTTAGTCAGTCAGTTAGTTAGTCAGTCAGTTAGTCCGTTAGTTAGTCCGTTAGTTAGTCAGTTAGTTAGTCAGTCAGTAAGTTAGTTAGTAAGTTAGTTAGTTAGTTAGTTAGTTAGTTAGTTAGTTAGTTAGTTAGTTAGTTAGTTAGTTAGTTAGTTAGTTAGTTAGTTAGTTAGTTAGTTAGTTAGTTAGTTAGTTAGTTAGTTAGTTAGTCAGTTAGTCAGCCAGTTAGTCAGTTGAGTCAGTCAGTTCACTGATAACTAATGACAGTAGTTAGACTCAGTTAGTCATCTGACTAACAAACGACTGACTAACTAACTGACTAATTGACTAACTGACTGACTGACTAATAACGGACTGACTAACTAACTCACTGACTAACTAACTCACTGACTAACTGACTGTCTAATCAACAGACTAACTGACTGACTAACTAACTGACTGACTAACTAACTTACTGACTTACTAACTAACTGACTGACTAAATGACTGATTAACTAACAGACTAACTGACTGATTAACTAACTTACTGACTGACTAACTAACTGACTAACTAACTAACTGACTAACTAACTGACTAACTAACTAACTGACTAACTAACTGACTAACTAACTGACTAACTAACTAACTGACTGACTAACTAAGTGACTAACTAACTGATTAAATAACTAACTGACTAAATAACTAAATAAATAAATTATCTCTAATATTTAAAAAAATATCTCTATATTAAAAAAAATCGAGAAATGGACAAAAATCTATTTTCGGTATTTCGACCCATTCGGGATTTTGACTCATTCGGGATTTCGGCTTGTCGGGATTTCGGCTTGTCGGGTTTCGGCTTGTCGGTATTTCGGCTGTCGGGGTATGTCCCAGATCCAGTGCGCCGAATTTTAAACAAACTTTTTGTAGCAATATGAATGAAACAAAAATTCGCATAAAATGTAAAACATAAATGTAATAATAATGTTTGTCTGTCTGATTGTAACTAATCGTATTTGAAAATCTGTTCGTTATAAATAATAATATGTGTGACTTAATTTAAATTTAAAACTTTTCTCGTCTACCCTTAATTTTATTTCTGAATTTTAAAATCTAAAATTTAAAAAAAAGGTAAAAACATTAAAAAAAAAATCACAATATTAGTGAAGAAGGTTTAATTCTAGCATCTTTTGGCGAGATTATGGAAACCCTTTTCTTAGCTTGTGGTTTCGAAAAGACACCCTAAATATTACCTTTTTCAATTTGGGGCTATTCCACGAAAATGTCAACCTCGGTACCAAAATATCAAAATTAAGTACATACTTCGTGTCACATACCATTTTAAAGATTGGAATCTTTATTTTAACATACTTAATTTCATTGTTTGAAATATATATTTTTTTTGAAGAAAAATTGCTTTTTAACGAACACTGTAAAAAAAATCCATAATTTTAAGTGTTAGATTCTTACCCTTTCGAAACATTTTTTTCCTAAACTTTCCATATTTTTTAAAAAAAAATTTAATTAAATTGTTCCCTACATTGTAAAGTAATATTCTATGCTCTTACCCAAATCAAACGTTGCAAAATTACTTGTAATGGGATACATTTATTACACCCTTTCATAAAATGTCAGTCAGTTACCAAATTTGTTTTAATTTTTTAATTTCAGAATAGAAATTTGGACTGCAGATTCTTTATAAAAGATATTCTCTGTTTTCAATAAGTACTAAATAATACTAAATGGGACAAAATTAAAAAATGAACGTTTACATGTAAAAATTGCTTGGTAACTGACTGACACTTTGACTTGGTAACTGACTGACATAGGTGTAGCTGTGGGTATTAATTTACTTATTATTACCCCAGTATTGACCCTATGCGTAAATTATTTTTATAATACAACTCAACTTTCATGTTTGATTCAATCACATGTTGGTCTTTTTATTAATGTGAACAGACGATCAGTTTTAAGCAGGACAGTCCCGCTTTTTGTCTCACTGACCCGTGTATGTTCCGTGTCGACCCGTGTTGTTTATTAGTTCTTATATACTATGAATGTGCAACTAATTTTTGGGTTTTCTCTCATCAGACATGGGCGGCTGGGGAGCCTAGTTTGTTAAGGCGTTCGCCTTGCAGGCGGAAGGTCCCAGGTTCGGGTCCGGGCATCTCTAAAATAACTGCCGACCTATAAACGGCCCATGCAGCCGAAAATGTCTGATTAATAATGTCCCATGTAGAGGGAGTGCACCTTAAATATCCTCCAAAGTCCCAACGCTGCGTAAGATGTCGCCCTTAATGGTTGCGTTGGGTGCCTACTCAGGTGTCGACTCGTCACCTGACTGTGGTTCTAAATTACGGCGTGCATCACCAATAGCCCTCGTGTAGCTCTAGTGTGATGATAATTCAAACTAAACTAAACTAAACTCATCAGATATGTTAAGTATTTCAGAGATGTCAGTCAGTTACCATTATGTCAGTCAGTTACCAAGGCGTTCTAAAAGCTGGTATTTTTCCAGGGTTCAATATTTTGATTTAAAAATTGATGTGCTGGATAGTTCATTTCTTCCACTTTAATATAGGCCTGACTTTTAAAAGCGACCTCTTTTATATTCAGAAGAAAATGATATTGAATAACTTGAAGTGTCAATGGAGGTTGCAGATATGTCAGTCAGTTACCACAACTTCAATAATTTTTCTAACAATTTCTATCAGGGCTATCTAAAATTGTAAACCATATTTGAATTCAGCTGAAAATTTCTTTTAAAATATATAAAACCTAATTTGTATAACTATATAATTGTCCCGCTATTTCGTAAAACATTGTAATTTCGTCCTCCGAATGTCAGTCAGTTACCCATGGAATGGCCCTTTGGAGATTTCCCCTAATCGCGTTCAAAATTAATGCTTTAATATCTCGGCAAATAATGCAAAACAAATCATTCTTTTTTATACATGGGGTATTTTGAAGGTGCTGAACATTTTTATGTAAAAAAATGGGGTGTTGCCTTTGGAATTTTCAAAGTTGGTACTCATTTTAATATGTAGACGACCCCTTATACAATTTTGGTTGCCAGTTCTCAATTCCTTAAGCTATTTCCTGAAAAATGACACCTTTCACAAAATTCCTTGACCAATAGCAGCCGAAAAACCAAGGGTGGATCGTTTTTTTCCCCAGCTGTACTACATATAGTTTCCGGTTTGTGTGCTTGATCAGAGATCCTCTTATAAACCTTCTTCAAGTAAGACAGAGACAGACAGAATGTTCACTGACACCGAGAGAGAGAAAGTACACCCAGGGCGAAGGCGGAAATCGAACCCGCGCCCAGTACAGTGAGCAGACTGATTAGCCAATGGGCTGCGAACAAACCCACTACGCCACCAGGGCCCATTTTTTTTTCGCATGAAATCCAATCAGTATTTATGTGTCAGAGTCCTTTTGCAAAACAACGTTTTTGAAACGGAGAATGAGCATGTGTTTCAGGTGTTGAGAGGCGAGACAGAAATGATGATTGAAAATAAATTCCTTCTCAAGACTCGATTTGTGAATCAATATCACGTGGGAACAGAGCACCAATTGGACCCCCAATCGTAGGAAATGTAGGGATGAAAGCTGGAAGAAACTGCGTCACCTGAAACAAGCCAATTAAAATTGGTAAAGACGAAATTAAACTAAGTCTACTAATGTTTAAGTGGGGTTCCAAATTCCTTTTTTTTTAATTAGTCAAAATTTTCATCTGAAATTTGGCCTTAACTCTACTTTGGTTCAAGCTATATTTGACACGTGGTCACTGTCAGTTTAATGTATAGTTATAGGGCAGTAAGATTAAGTTAATATATGAAAGAACTCTTTGATAATTTTAGTATCAGGAATTTAAACAAATCGAATTCTACCTTGACCATTAGGTAACACAAGGCGTCTTTAAATGACAAAAAATGACAGTGAACGTCGTAGTTAAGCAGCAGGGATTGGAGTAACACGTTACATGTGACGTCGTTACTTGTAACAGTTACTTTTTTTCAGGTAACGCCGATTAACGCCGTTGGATTTTTCAGAAGGTAACTTAGTTACTTTTAGCGGTAACGAAGTAATGAAAAATTTCGTTACTTTTCCGTTATTTCTCACTCCGCACTTTATATATTTTCAGTACAGTTTGGCATTCGGCTAAAATTTAATCATTTAAAATTTAACTTTTAACAACGCTGAATTTTCGTTCTTAACTTTTTCCAAATATTCATTTTTTTTAATTCTTGATTCTCTTTGAAAAACGGTATGATGGTTAAATTTCAATTTTTGTTATAATTTGAAATTTCTAAAACTAACAGTGATTAGCTACTTTTCTTATTAATTAACTGTAACTAGTTACTTTTCATTTAAATAACTAACAATTCCATCAACAAATAAGAAAACATCATCAGACGGAACGGTCGTTCCGCCTGCCAATCACAAAATGACGCCAAAGGCTAAAGGCTGAACGGCAGTTATGTATATATATGCTCTAAGCATTTCGCTATGTTAAAAGCAAAATCGATTTTATATTCTATCAAGCAAACTAAACTTCGTAGAACAATAAAAAAAATACCGTAAAGAGGTTTCGAGGATTACTTTAGATATAAAAAAAATTGGTTATTCTAGAATAATAAATAGCGGAGAAAAAAATTATGGAAATTTACGAACATGAAATCTAACGAGCAGTTTTAGTCCCATTTTGACCTAATTTTTGCTAAGGCAAAATCATTTATAATAAAAAAAATCTGTAAACCTTTTCTATATATAAACACAAAACAAAAAAAAACTTGTTCTTTTTAATGGAGATATATTTATATTTGCCTGAACTCTTCCACGTGTAAAGCAACTTTTGTAAAAAGAACAAGATAGAAAACTGTTCTTTTTAAAAGAACAGAGCAGAGAGCAACTGTTCTTCAAAACGAACATATATATAACGGAGGGACGCCTTTCTTTTTTCCGGTGATGTTATGCAAAAAATAACCAAAATTTCATTTTCGTGTGTCTTATTTTAATTTTTAATTAAAAAACTAATTGGAAATTTGAAAAAAAAAGGCATCGAGGTATAGACACACACTTCCAGAAAAAGCATGGAGTTCTAAGATTAATATTTCATGCTGTTATGGCTCCGTACGTTTTAAAAGCCTATACTTTAACATAGAGATAGACTAATTTTTATTTTTTATTAAAAACCTAATTGGAAATTTGAAAAACAAAAAAAGTATCGAGGCATAAGGGAGACACACCTTCCAGAAAAACAATGGAGTTCTAAGATGAATATTTCATGCTGCTATGGCTACGTATGTTTTAAAAGAGCTTACTTTTTTTTTTTTAAAAAGAGAGAAATATATGAACAACGCGGATGGAATGATTAGTCTAGAAATGTAAACAGTTATATTTGGTTGCCAGATTTAATTCATATTAACATTCAAACATTTATATTTAACTTCGCTTTTTTATGAAAAGTAAGGAATAATAATTTTTGTAATCGGAGGTTATACAACTCCCCATAAACATTCAAATTATGTCGTATATTTTGTAGTCATATTGCCGTCGCATCTTTTGTTTTCGTTCATAAAACTTGTTCGTGTTCATCCTTCCTACAGCAAAATGCATCTCATAAAATAATTTTTTTTTAAATACTGATATCCCACCCAAAAACATGTGTAAAAGTAAACAAACGCCAATCTCCAAAAAAAACCCCGATGCATTTATTTAATAACAAAAAACAAGTCATTATGAAAGTTGTCGCTAAAAAAAGCCGTGATATAAAAAGAATGCCTATCTCTTATTTAAAACTTCTTGGTCATAATAAACAGTATATAATTTAAGTTTCGCTGCCATAAAAAAATTGCGCTGTTTGAGGTTGGTGCCCATTGTAATCCCTCTAAAAAAATTAAATCACGCAAATGAATTTGAATTACTTAATCAAAATAACGAAGGATACTTTAAAAAAAAACTTTAACAAATATATGATCGCAATACATTCATATAAAGGTATAGACTATAGAGCCTCAAACAGCGCGATTTTTTATGGCAGCGAAACTTAAATTATTCTATTTATTATGACCAAGAAGTTTTAAATAAGAGATTGGCATTATTTTTATATCACGGCTTTTTTAGCGACAACTTTCAGAATGACTTGTTTTTTGTTATAAAAAAATGCATCGTTGTTTTTTGAGATTGGCTTTCGTTTACTTTTACAAAGTTTTTTGGGAGGGATCAGAATGATACTTTTCTCCTGTTTTAACGCTTCACTGCACGATGATTTTTTTTCTGTATTGAGACTTCTTCGTTTAAACTTTTTTTTTGCTGCCCAAATTTCCAATTTATCTGAAAAGTATTAAACAAAAATACCTCGAAACATGCAACAACAAAAAATAATAATTATACACTTGGTTTCAGGCAATTACCACAGACATACTAAACATCTTATTTATTAGCTTCCGTTCTTGTTTATTAGCACTACGTTTATAACGTAAAAAGTGGAAGGTATTATAATCGTTCAGTCCTTCCGTCTGTCTGTTTGTCCGTCCGTCACCCACTTTAATAGCCCAAACTACAAATGCTCCAGGCAAGTGCGATACGTCAAAAAATTCAGGGCATCAAAATTAGAAGACATTGAAAATCTCAGAAAAAAATTCGAATTCGAAGTACTTCAATTATTTAAAAAAAACTGCAAAATTTAATGCTCATTTAAATAGCATAGGAAGCCATTTTGATTAGAATTAAATAACCATTGCCATTCGCGACAATTGCTCGAGAAATTTTAATTCTTTTAGACAATAAATTAAAATAAATTTATTTCTGCGACAATCGATCAGTTTGAAATGACGTCAAATATATTTCACTACGAGATTCTTTGTATTTGATATGAAATATATTCATTCTATTTAAAAGCAAGGAATATTACATATTTATTCTTTGAAATATAAATTAATTTTTGCAAACGATAAGTAATAATTATTGAATTTTCGAAATAAAATAAATGAAACAAGCCAAATTTAGCATGTAAATGTTTAATATAGAATTCATGCTGTGTTTGGCGCCTTTTTACCTGTTAAACACAACTGTTGTGTGGAAACGGGTTAAGTGACAGATTCTGTTACAAACTTGCTTGTTTATTTTTACAAGCATCGTGTTAAATAGGCTAATGTGAAGCAACAAACCAATTCAATTAAGACATCAAAAAAGGATAAAAGTTAATTAGTCTATTGTTTGAATAGGTTTCACTAAATGTAAACCTATTGCTTTATAATAGTATTATTTCTATAGGTCTAAATATAGTTCTATGCCACTTATGGAACACTGTGCAATAAAGCTTTAAAATTTCGACATCGTTATTTAGTCAACATCGACAAGGTCAAAAGAGATATTTTTAGACAGGTTATTTTTTAAAAATCAAACATTTGAAATGATATATTTTTAATACATACAATTAAAGTTAAATAGTTGGAAAAGCTCGAACTTAATATTATTATTTTTTAAACTTTTGTAAATAAGAACATTAACTTGGCAAATGTGTACGTTTAGTGTATTTACTATACGAACTACTTTTTAAACGAGAACAAATCTACACGTTAACTAATATGTAGTATCTATTGCTATTAATTTTTTTTTTCAACATATTACTTTATTGAACTAACAAAGTCGAAAATCTGTTTGATGCAGAAAAATATATTATACAACAAAAAAAGTTCCACCATATCACCTTCAAACAAATCAGAAATTAAAACAAAAAAGGCATATCTTGCACGAGTGAGTGCACAATGGCAGATGGCAACCGCAGAAGAAACAAACCACTGCCTGGTTGACATTAAAGCATAATGGGGGAGTATATCATCACATTTTGTGGTTTTTTGCTTTAATCAGATTCTAGTGGGGTTTTCTTTTACTATCCTCCGACCCTGCCCCCTTTCTTAACCGGATGCACCACAAAGAACCTGCCGGAAACGATTTCTCCGCTTTATTTGGAACCGCGCGTTGGCATCAGCTGTTTTCGAACGTATCGATCGTCTGCTACGTATGGATTCGTGAGAAAATTTCGTAGTACTTCCGTTTTCTGTGACGTAGTTCAGCGTAGTAAAATGGCAACACGGTAGTAAATGTTTAAAAAGAAAAAAGAATAAAAGTGTGCCAATATAGTGGTAAGTTTCCGAAGGTTGCAGGGTGAACGAAATCAATGGGTTACACATGCTCTTTTTTATGATTTTGTGTTCTCCTTATGTGAAATGAACCATAAAATTGAAATTTTAGTCAGTTAATTTAATGGATTTATAAAATTTTAGTCTGTCAAACATCCAATACAATTTGAAGTTCGATTAAACTATCAAAACAATCATTAAATAATGTAACTACAAACTTTTAAAACTAGATATTCACTCCACAAAACTTATAGCTTTATTCTCAATGGTATAGAGAAATAATGGCGATGAGAGTATGAGACGTTGTTTGAAATAATTTTGATACTATTCTGAGTTTTATTAACTTAAGTGAACATATTTTGCGGTCTTGGTACTTTATTTAAAAAAACTAAATGAGTAACATTTTATTTTCAAATCTATATCTCTGGGGGGACCGTCGTCTTCTCATGAACAAAATGTCAGTCAAAACTTGCCATCACAATTAAAAGAGTTAGCCAAGCATAAAACTATAAAGCGTTTAGTAACAAAACGTCATCACAAGATGGGGTCTTCAAGACCGATATTCCTTTGTATAATTTTTAATAGGTGTGTCATTTGCCGAGTTATTAAAGGAGTTCGGTGGCACCACTTTTGCTTTCACCATTGTTTTCGTTTGAGAACTTCAAACAAGCCCCCTTTTGTCCACCCCTTACGATCTTATCCCCTATCATTCTTTTATGTTGTTTTCTAAAGAACAATCACCCAGACTGATATTATTCAAGCATCTAGTTACAGATAGGCTCGAGAATTAAATGGTCGCGTGGTCCACAAATCCAGATGACCTTGGCTCACGCAGGTAATTTTGGTCCGTATCTGTCGCCCATCGCAAACTATTACGAGTTGGAGGATTAATTAAAGACGGCCACGCGTGGCTCTTACTCGAATGCTTGGATTTTCTGTCCAACTTGTGCACGAAGTCAGATCTCTAGAAGAATCACTAAACAGATAACCGAATGTAGTCTGGTCTTTGGAGCGTGTAACAAAATGGAAATTTAATGCTGTCAAAGATTTTGCGGGCCTGCTCTATTCGATTACTTTATTTATGATACCCTCAGGCTTCGTGTTTCTCTGGTGGATCTTTAACATTTACGACATGGAATAAAATTTTAACAAAGGAATTACATGCATTAGCGGCGCCATGGGTAACACAGAGGTCGTCAGGTAAACTGCAGTAAACACATCAATGAATTGGACCATTTTTGCCTTGAAATAATCAGTCATTTAGTATACTTGCTTGTAGGTTAAAGTTATTGAGTTCTTACAACAATGGTATAAGTCATTAGTAGTGATACTGCAATTTAGCTGCCCACTGTCGTCACTTAACTGTGGATATAAATTACGGCGTCTGTCGCCTGTAGTCCTCGTGTCGCTCTAGTGCGACGATAATTCAACTCAACCCAACCTGCCCTTAGCAGAACAAAGCTATCTATAAACATCAGGTAAGTTTGTCCGTAAGGTTACGAGTGTATTTTAATATGACTATAGAGGATTAGAATGGTCAATGTTGTGGTCATGGCTAATAACAACTACACAAAAGAGAAGTCAAACGACCTCCCCGACTATTCCACTATCCCAGAAATAAACAGAGTAACTAAGTTTTTATGATGTTCACTTTGCAGTTAGGATCTAGCAACTAAAGACATGTATCTGCTGTTGAGGCACGATGATCAGCCAGTTCGTACCATGTAGGATGTACAAAATTAAATTACTATAAAGTTGGCTGAAGGAGAAAATGGCGGTTCAAAATAGCCGAGCTTTACATAACGGGTATACGAGATCGTAGTAGCAAATACTGCTGTTAGCTTACTTATAGATCTAATATTAATATTAATCCTAGAAAAAACTGAATTTTTAATACAAAAATAAAGCTTATGACAGCAGAAAAATGACAAATGGGAGATTATACAACAGAAGTTTTAGTAAAAACCTTCGGACCTGATTATGCAAAAATATGTAGTATGTATATGTATGCTTAACACTTTATTGGAATGCAAAATTATATTCATATGCCATATTTGAAAGAAGGGGGGATGGGATCGGTAGCCGAGTCTGCCGTTGAAGTGGCCAAATTCCGGGTCTGCCGCCAAACTACAGTCCATTGTGCAACCAACAGTCAACACATGACTCAACTTTACCAAAAATTAAAAAAGGGTTTCTTCCAAGCATGCATTGAGCTTTTCTTGCAGCACATCCGTTGCTTACAAGTTTTTTTTCTTGCATGGTTCTATCTACTAGCTATTTTTCAGCATCCAACCCATTATATGGCAATCAAGCCACGGACAACTTCATTTAGAGATTGGGGGTGTATATGCCACATACAACTCCACTCTATCATTACTTTAAAAAAAAAAAAATACCACACACATACCCCCACGACAATAGGCATCCCGACCAACGCCCAACCCCAAGAAAGACAATTAAAACACCGAAAGAAAGCGTTCTAAAACCCACACGAAGAAAAGAAATGGCGACTTCTTTTGCAGCAAGAATCCCCGGGGCCGCTGAGCTGAGGCTGTGTCACACAGAGTTAAGAAGAAGATGGAGATGCTGCAGGTCAAAAAGCAGTTTGTCAAGTGAAGCCATCGTTTGCTGCTGTAGTAAGCCTAAACAAACACTCTCAGCAGTCTCAGCGAAGTATTTGGCGCTATTCTACAGTGGAGTTTGTATAGGCAATAGGCATAGGCTTACTACATCGACTTGGCGATTTTTGTCTCTCTTATATAAAAGCTATAATTACAACGCATTCTTCAAACCTGTGAAGGAAATTACTACCATCTTTCCGATTTTGTGCTACAGCCTACAACTGCGCAAATAGTAGGGCTTACTAGGGTTAGATTGGCCACTTTCTGAAGGCTTCACTTTGTTTCTCGCCAAGCATCTCCATCTTCTTCTTAACTCTATGGGCTGTCACGAAGACTGTCATCCCCAGGTGAGCTGCCCGCGGGCCCACTTACCTGTTTGACCTTGCGGAGCTCCTTAGGGGTCAAAGCATCAACAATGGAGGCTTTTTTGTGTCTTCTCCCGGGGCTCCATTGCTCCAGGTAAGAAGACGCTGAAGAAAATATGACTAGGCAGTAGGGCATTCATTTCATTCTCCCCCACAATACTGAACCTTTGAAAGCTTGCTCTTATTATGCAAGGTTTTTATAGAAGAGCATAAAACCCAGAATGGTTGTATCTATAGAAAGATCAAAAAAATTAAACACACGCAGTGTTTCTGAATAGATGGTCTTTTTAAGTTCGGTGATTTGATCTTAGTGGAAATATATGTAAACATAAATAGTGTGTGTGGGGGGGGGGGGGGGGGAAGGCTCAAGGTTCATTCTGACATAATTTAAATAACTTAAGCTTTCTAAATATTATTAGTGGAGTAGATGGTAGAATACGGATTGGGGGGGGGGGATATCATGGAATTAAAACTTTAAACAAGGAATCTTAGCTAAATCTACTTGCGAGAGACAAAATTCAATAGTGAAAGAAGAAGGGGGGGGGGGGGGGTGCTAAGTTATAATTCCATCCATTTCACTTTATGGGGCCAGTTAAGTGTCCCATTAAATTCATTAATTGTCTATCATAATTAAAATATATTCCTTCTCCATTTTATTTAAGATCCATTTATTATCCGCATGTATTTATTGAAATTTTGTTTATCTAGTGCAATTAATTTCACTTTGAAGGGAGGGGGGGGGGTAAGGCTCCCAGTACCTCCCCCCCCCCTCCTGATGGATCCGCAACTGTAGGCAGTCCATATCATCTGCCAAAAACAACTACAACGGTAAATTTATTGGAAAGCAGTTCGAAATCAAAAGTGGGTGTCGAAAATCATGATACATACATAATGGCCACAACGCGATAATTTACTGATTCTAGTAGCAGTTCCGCCCACTTGTCTTACCATCTAAGCCACCTACTTTCAATTGGCCAGTTACCTTTTTTACGAAATGACAGATGTAGTACTATAATAACATTGGCCTTTTGTAACATTTTCACTCTCCTTGAAATTCAACAAAAGGCCTTATTCTTAATCGTCTTAGTGAATTGTTTGCCCTTGAACCTACTCGCCTTTATTAATTAATCTGTCTTAACTAAAGAAAAAGCGGGACAAAAGTTTCACTGTTTTTCTTTTGTGCTTCAGTTCTCTGGTCCTATTAGAGCTACCCATATTTCTCACCATAATTTTTTTCGTTGGTATATTTGTTTTCTTAACGTGATTTCTTTTATTCATTTTATCTGCGTTTCATTAGAATTTAATGAAGGTAATATTAGTTGCGTGTCTACTTTCGTAACTGGAAATATCAAGATTTAGAGAAGTGGAAAATTAATATAATTAATTGCTCAAAAACCTCTTAGGTACATTTTATTAGCATTTTTTTTTGTCTTATAACTTATGATGGACATATGATCGAAACTGGATATGTGATCGATTGGAATGGTTAAATTGTAGTTGCCACTTAAAACAATATAACCTGTCGTAGTCAAATATCACTTAAACATTAATCGAACTGCGTCTTTGAAAAAAGAAACGTATTAATACTAATAAATTAACAGAAAAAAAATAATACCCCCTCTATCTTTATATATAACCCCACCAAGCACAGAATGTCAGGATATAATGATAAAACAATTTCCAAAGATATTTTTGATTGCATTAGTAGTTAATAAGCGAAATACTTATATGTTATGCCGTGGCCTTTTTTCCTATATCAAACAAGAGAATCATTTTAAAAAACCATGCTTAAAGCCTCATATACCAACGACATCTTTCGCAATTTGAAATCCAACCGAAATTTATAAAACATAAATAGGGTGACCAGACGTACCTGCATTTCGCCGTACAGAACTACTTATACTCTTAAAATTTTTGTCCTTATTTCAAAGAGTTACAAAATATGCAAGAGTTTTTATTACATTATAACTTAAAAGGTTAAAACTATCGGAGTGACTTCCACCATATTACAAGACTGAAACTACAATAATACTATAAAATAAACGTAATGCCGTGCAATTATCTTTTTTTTTTTATTATTCTTTAACACTGTACTGCATTGATGTCATATAAACATCTGGTTTTCTCTTGAAAGAAAAAGAAACTCTTCCCGAACAAAGGCAACATAACGTTACACACCACCAGGCTACCGAAGTTTTACGTCGCAGGTTCCAAGCACCACCACAAGGTGGAACAGAAACAAAAAAAAAGTTAGTAAAAGCTCAGGTGTCCACACGACAGCTGGCACTGAGACTGAAATGAAAGCGAGCCAGCTGGTGTCTTGGGGATCGTCTCCCTTTCCTTGTTGTGCACGTGCTAAAGAAGGGGGAAGGTAAGAAAGAGGGGGTGGGCAAGTGCACCCCACAAAATCTTCTGGGGCAAGAAATGGGATATTTTTTGAGTTGTTGCTGAATGAGCAGCTGAGTTTTGTTTTTAATATTTATTAAGAGCTTTTCGTTAAGTTCTGTTCGAAGTAATAATAAATTAATCATAATTATGGTCATCAGCCAATTTATAATCACTTTATATTTTGAATAATCGTCGCATTAGGGCTATTGGTGAGTAGGCAGCCAACGCAACCAAATTTATAATCATAGTAAACGAGATGCATTATTGTTAATAGATAAGTATCTGTTAGTCAAGTAAGTCAAGTTTAGTTGTAAATAGGTGATTGAATTGCATCATCATTGTATTCAGTTTTAATTTTTATTTATTTAGGTAATAGGCATTTCAAAATACTTATTTTTTAAAAAAAAATTTGACTCATATTTTTAAAACCAGCAATGTTTATTTTATTGGCAAAATGTGTTTTTAGTAGTTTGGGATTAATATATATATATTTTATATATATATATATATATATATATATATATATATATATTATATATATATATATAATATATATATATATATATATATATATATATATATATATATATATATATATATATATACGTCGCACTACGGCGACTGGTGTCCTAATTTAGAACCACAATCAAGTGAAGAGCCGACACCTGAGGGCACCAAACGCAACTTAAGGGCGACATCATACGAAGCGTTGGGATTTTGGAGCATATTTAACGTGCACTCCCTTACACGTCAAACTTTTTGGGGGGGCTACACAGACCGTTTACGGGCTGGCAGTTATTTTGGCGATGCCCGGGCCCTAATCTGGGACCGTTCGTATGCAAGACAAGCACCTTACCGACTGGGCTCCCCCTCCCCCAAAATATTAGTTGAAAAAGACCACTTCATTTTTTCCTCAACATCTCAAGAAAGCTTACAAGAAGCAGATGGTAGGTAGACTTGCAAAGAAGCGTGTTCGGTGCAGGCACGGTTTTTTAATAGAGGTTCTTTGGGTTTTTTTTTTAGAGAATGTCCATACATATATTCATGCTCGAGTCATGGCCGAACCTGATAATTGTTGGGGGGGGATTTCAGGGGAGCGTTCGCGTGCAGACGGTGGCATGATTTCAGGTCAGGGAGGGTACAGTTGCATAGATTTTAGGTCTGTTTTGTAATAAGATAAGCGAAGAAATTAAAGGTGGCTTCGGTTGACAAGGGGCATAGAGCTGCGATGTGTTCTTCAGAGATTTAACTTTCAAAGTCATAATGAAGGTTTTCTTAAAACTAAAACAGTAGTTAAATTCAACTAAAATATTTTGACAATAAGGCTTCATGTTGTAAAAGTATTCGAGATCCGTGCAGAGCCAGACCACAAATAAAATACATATCATTACGCTATTTGATATTGATGCAAACAGAAATACGAAAATCAGACGAAACCATTGCTAGATTTGTACAGTCATGCAAAAACTTTGAAAAATATTTCCCCCCAGGAATTTGAACAACGAAAATGCTGTTGTAAAAAATAGCTCGTTTCGCTCGCGTACGATTTTTGATTGATCTGCCGTTATGTCATTCATGATAGATGTGTTTTATTAATTATATTTTACATATTATTAACTGTATATTTACTCAAAGTAATAATAATATTGTAAAGCCATAAATAACTACCCATACAATCAATTAAAAAATATTTAGGAATAGGTATTGGTCTTGAAGTAGTTAAAACTGAAGTATTTTAAAAAAAAATCACTACGATTTTAATTCAATTGAGAATGACGTGACTAAAAATGAATTTTAGTAATTACTAGAATATAAGTTATATCATAAATAAATAAAAAAAATGATTCCACATGAAACCAAACTGCATGAAATTTAAATCAGAATCCTTGCAATGCATTGGTTGAAAATCTATATTATTGAGGAACTTTTGTCAAACAGATACTCTGGCAAGTTCAAGCGTGGCTCTCCCGAAAAAATGTAGTGCTGCCATCTACCATAATATATTTTAAATGTAAGGTGCATTTGGGTTGTCTTTGGTAAGTAAAATTACGGAATTTACCTTACATTTAATGTAGGTTATGTATATTTACAAAACTATATTATATTACAAAAATCTTTTCAAATTAATATGTTATATTTTCATACAAATGCTCGGGTCGTTTCATTTACAGCTGAAAAATCTTCGAAATTGAAATCATGTTAACCATCATGCATCAATTTTTACACAAAATAAACGACGGAGTCCTGTAATCAAAGGCTGAAAAGAGATTTTCAGAAGCTCTTCTATGGAAAACTAAGTTTTTTCAATTTTAAACTAAACCATGAAGTTAATGGAACATAAAACAAAACAATTGTGTGAATGGATTTCAGGTCTCGGAAGGAATTAAATGGGAATATTTATACCTTTAAGATATTCAGTTTAATAATTGCGTAGTTAAGTTTCCATGCAAAATAAACAAAACAACTTGGTAAATTTCTTTTTACAATATGGAATGTTGAAAATCAAGCAAATAACAAAACAGTTTTTAGAAATAAAATAATTCTTCAAAACAAAAATATCAGATTTTATTCACAATTAAATTGCACGACAAAAATGAGGGTATTCTAAAAAGACTTAATGAAAGACAGTGCAATGAACTGCAAATTTAGAATAACTATTCAATGCTATAATGCCAAACATTTCAAATTTTATTATCCCATATAAAAAACTATACCCAAAGATTTTTTTTTAATTATAGAACAATAAGCAATACTGATTAAACTAAAAAAACTTAACTTATTTAAAGCAAGAAAAAAATAAAACAGACAAAACAATATTTTCTCCATTGTGCGTTACAAATACTTATATTACAAGAATAGTCTGCAAAAAGACACATGTTCATATAGACAGGGTTCGTACACATTTCATTTTTGGATAATTAATAAATATTTACGAACCAAATTTCTCAAAAATAACTTAGTTCTGCTTCAAAAATTTCTTTGATCAAAGTTAACGTTATAGAAATTTTGTGGTTGACAATATTTGTTTTTATTTTGTAACATGTGCAATATTCACTTTTATACATGGCTGAAGCATACAAACTTTTAAACTAAATAGAGAAATAGCACTTTCAAAAGGTACTCAAATTGCATTTTTCAAAAAAAAAAGCAGTCTCTAAGGATATTTAATGTTAGTACGAACCCTGTATAAAAGCATTCTTTTCTCTCAAACAATTTCTTCAAGTTGGCTTCAATAATAATGTTTTTTTCCACAGTACACAGAAAAAAAAACTGTTTTTGGCCTACAATCAAATGAGTATTGCTTCTTTGAAGTTGTTCTTTCGTGACTATTCAACACCGGAAATTTTTTTCTATACAGTAAGATTTTTTGTATATTTTCTTTTAAAATAAATGAAGGGTCGAGTTTCAAAACAGATTCGCCAAAGTATAACTATATAGAATTCGGTCTGTTTATTGGCGACTTTTGGTAGTTTTAAACTCAATTCGACAAAGTCGCCAATGAAGAGATCGGACTATCTTAGTTATACTTTGGAAAATGTGAGTTTGGCAACTAGAACCTTCAAATGTTATGATTAGAGGTTATATATACAGTCAAAATTTGGATGGAAAGAATCATGATCAATACTGCCTTAGGCAGGTATCTACAAAAAGGAATAGAGCACAATTTTATTCTTCAACACTAATTCTTTACTTAACTTTCTTTAGGTTATAGTCATTGTTCCAAAAGCCCAATTCATTTTTGTAGAAGCTGCACAGGGCAGAATAACAGTTCTTGACTTTTATTATGATACAAAACAGTTGTTAAATGTACTGTTTCTAAAAATGATGAAGTATCAGTACTCATAAATTGACAGATATGAAAACATGAATTCACATAAACAATTTTTATACATTATATCCCAATTATTTATTTTTAGACTGGGTAGAAAAGGCAAATGATCAGTTATAAGAGCAGCTTTTTCTAGAAAGGTAAAGGTTATAAAATGCTTAACAGATAAATGTATTTGAATACAATCATTAAAAAATTTAACTCATAATATTTTTATATATGCAATTAAAGTTACTATATTTCAGAATTAAGAACCACATTATCTTAATGTTATAAAATCAAATTCAAAATATTTTAAGTGTAGAATTCAACCCCTCCACACAAGTTTTATTAATTTTCTCAATAAATAAATGTTGGATGAATGATTTTGAGTTTTGCTGATCCTTCTGGATCCCAACTGAAAGAAAAACCGAAAAAGAACAGAGCTTATAATTTTTGAGTAAATACAGGACTCCAAATCAAAAATGGGCAATATTTAGAGGCTTTTCAAGGCCATGTTACATTAAAAAAAAGGCTATTTACGTAATGATTATCATTCAAACGCCAAAGTTAGTGAAAATGCAGACTTGTGAGTGGTTTTCAAATCCCAAATGGTTGTTTGGATCATAAACCCAGTTTTAGGTGTATCATACACAAAACTCTTGACAGGTGGCGTGGGCGTTGCAACAAGGTAGAATTACAGTAATGTTTCGCCTCTTTTTTTCAACAAATAGACTACTAAAAATGAGATTGAACTTTAAATTTTTATGAACTTTTTCTTAAAATTAGAGCTCTTTTGGGAGCTCTCTTGGGAGAAAATGTAGAAGCTTTTCATGGGCCCCTAAAACCATTAAAAAAAATTATGGGCTTTTTTAAAATATTGTTCAAGGCGAGTGGGAACCCTGTAATAAGTTTTGAATTAAAATGAAAAACCCAACAAGCAGCTTTCAAAAGTATGGCAATTTAAAATTGACTAAACACTGTTAAGTGGTTTTATACTGAAAGTTTATATTCAATTGGAGTTTAATGTCAATAAGATCAGCATGCAAAATAAAGGTAACTATTAAGACTATGAGGTTTCAGTTTAAGCATACTCCACTTTATCCTTAAATATGAATTTTTAGTACATTTAATTGTTCATTCATTAGAAATACATTTTTGAAGTGATTTAAAAAAAACATTACAAATAAATATTTTCTACATATTTACTTGAAAAATCATAAAAATCAAAGGCAGATATTGCAGTCTGTCATGTTGTGCTTAAAGTCATGTTTGGCTCGGTCACATTTCTATGCTACAGTAAAGTTTAAAGGTTTGTAACAAGATAAATCAATATTATGTACAAGCTTTAATTACAACCATGGCATTTTTCAAAAAATGGAAATTAGCAAAAGATTGGAAAAAATTACAACTTTAGAAACATAATCACAACATACATAACTTTTGTATTATACAGACTTTAATATTTATTTTAAATAGTGTACACAAAAGAGAAATAAACAATTCTTAAACCTGCAACTTATTCAATTTTACAAGAAATTTATCACCGAGAAATAAAATAAAGAAAATTTTGATTTAATACAATATTTCTTCATATATCTATACACGAACTAGATAAACAAAGGAGAATGAACACAAATAGGTTTGTACTTAAAAGTGAATAATAAATTACAGTTTGATACAATGTTTCAACAAATTTATACAATAAATTGCATTTTTCTAAGAAAAGGTAGCAAGCAGAAAAAAAGAATTTACCAAATATTTACAAAAAATAGTACATAAAAGCTCGTAAGTACACTACTAATTATCTACTTTACAAACATTTTAAAGGTGATTTCAGAATTTATTATTGAATGTACTTAACTTTTATTTTAAATCGGCAACTGAAGTTTGAAGCATTATTCACTTTAGAATAATTATCATACTTTTAACAACAAAAATAAAGGAAATTAAACAGCTAAAATTTAGAAGAACCAAATGGAAACTAAACAAAACATTTATTTAAAAGTACAACTGGAATTTTTCTATTTCTAATTGTTTAATTATTATAGGTGGTACTGATTTAATGCAACATATGTCATTAATTTTCTTAGAATTTTAATGGCAAGCAAATATGTGGTTAAAAATACCTATTAAAGTTATATACACAAACTTAATATTGCTAATTTATTCCTCATTATATTAGGACATATGAGATGATTATGATGATAGTACTGAGTCTTTGATTTACGGGTTACTTTTTAGCATAAGCATTTAGATATTTCAATTAAAATGTTAATATTAAAACTTAATGTGTAGTTAAAAAATATAAAAGATTGCTATTATTAATTAAATGAGATCAGTCATACTTTTAGCTTATTTTCAAAGAAAAATTTAATAAAAAAAATTATGCTTAAAAAAACATCCTAAAATAACTTTATTTAGAAGGGACAGCATTTTAAAAAGAATGTGTTGCATACGAAGGAAAACCTAGATACTTTCTTTACAGTCTTTAAAGTTATACAAACAATTCACATTTCTAATAGCACATCTTTGGGATTTAATAAAAAAAATCTAATTCAAATATTTTCATCAATTTAGATGTTCTTGGCACTGTAGAAAGCCCAGTAAGGCTTAATTACAAACTGAGAAAAACACGAATACCCAAATGCGATGAAAAGAAACTTGCTACGATGCATGAGGACGAGATGATGATCCATATCCTATACTTTATGTGGAAATGAAATATACACAGCACAAATGAGCCAAAATCACAGATGATTACTGAACATTCTCCTTATTTATTTAGAAATACGCAAAAACATACAACACAGTTGTCCCGACACATGACAATCCATCACTGTCTATTCATAAAAAAAATGTATCATTGCTCTTCGCAGAAGTTCTTCACGGAACAAATTCAATGAGTCCAGAAGTTCCGAGGCGAATATATTCCCTTTATTTGCAATAAGTATCATCTCAGCCTTTACAAGGTTCTGGATAAAACCCATTCAACAAGTCCTTAGAAGTTCCGAGGAGAATATACTCCCAGTTTTTGCAATAAGTATCATCTAAGGCTTGAATAAAACCTACCTCACAAGAGGATCCAATGAATAAGTTAAAAGGCTTTTCACAACCATCAAACATGAGTGGCTTCACAGCCTTCCCAATCATCATCATCCGAGTCTGTCTCACTCTCAAGCATCTCATTGTCGCTGCTGGTTTCGCCATGGCTACTGGCGGTATCACTGTGGCCTTGAAGCGAGCCCTTGGATTCAGAACCCAGAGAGATGTTTGGGGAGTCGTTTACGTTGGTGAACTCTACCGTAACCTGGAACAAGAAAAAGATTTAATGAAAATATGCAGGGGTGGGAATTTTTCTAGTGCCAGTTTAGAGCAGAAAGTAGATAAATTGTGAAGCAGCAAAACTTAGCACGGGAAATGTAATACATAATGTACATAAATGAATAAATATTAAGTTATAATTAGCACAAGATAACGATTTTGGAGCTCGCTGGCACAAAATTCCTGCACCTGATACTGAGAAGAGTTGAATTATCGTCACACTAGAGCTACACAAGGGCTATTGGTGAGTGGCATCATAATTTAGAACCACAGTTAAGTGACAGTGAGATTCAGAACCCAGAGAGATGTTTGAAGGGGAGTCATTTACGTTGGTGAATTCTACTGTGACCTAGAACCAGAACTGGATTTAACGATACTGAGGAGAGATAAATTAACGTCAACTAGAGCTACACAAAGCCTATTGGCGACAGGGGTCGCGACTAAGAACCAGAGTCAAGTAATGAGCCAACACAAGAGTAAGCAACCAATGCAACTTTTAGGAGCAAGGCCGTACACAGCGTCAGGACTTTAACACTGATTAACGTGCCCTCCCCATACACAGGGTATTATTCATCCGACTTTTTGGCTGCACAGATCGTTAATAGTTTGGCTGTTATTTTGACAATGCACAGGGGATATTTCTTAATAGAGGCAAGAGCCTTACCGACTGGGCTCAGAGCAGGAAATCAGCCTATTTAAATTTAGCACAGGCTTGAAATAGTGAAGTTAGTGAAATTATTAATTATTTAGGTAACAAATAACAAAATCTTCCAGGAATTTATTAATAAAGCTCTTTAAAGTTACTTTTGTTTTGTAGGTTATATAGAAAACTCCTAACATTAATGTTTAGTTTTTCCTAGCAAATATCCGTGATTTTATACATATGGCCCAAAATCCGTCAAGTCCTGAAATCTGGAAAGTGCCTTCTCCTAATTTCAGTGAACTTTTGGCCCTTGACACTAATTGATTGATTTGCACAGTCTAAGAGGTTTACACTACAGTACTACACTAATAGTTATGATTTATAACAAGTCTCAAACGAACACCCTGTCCCGCAATCAGCAGATGTTACACTTTGCTTGTTGTTTGTACAGAAATTCCCAGTAGCAAATATTGTTAGTGTAACATATAATGAGAAATTTGCATGCATTTCAAATTCATTTGCAAATAACAGTCCTTTCAAAATACATGTTGAATGGTAAAATTCACACTGGTAAATTTTTTATTAAACTACTAAGACTTTAAAGTAAGCAATATGTCACTCAGTAAAAACACTCACAATCCTCTTGCTATGGATTAAGACCTAAGGTTTGGCTTGCTTGGCTCATAGGCATGCTGTTTTTTATCAACTTCTGTACAATATAGCTGTTGAAAACAAATGTGTTTCAAATGATCACAAATCAGAAAATTTCCTTTTTGTTTTGATTGATCCAACAGTTGACTAGTTCGGAAACATCTACGACATGCTCTTGTACGATTTTATACTAAACAGCCAAACCATGAGCAAGCTGTTCTAATTTATTTCCAAAACTGGTTCAAATTACCATTTTTTTTTTTACAAGAATGCTATGCAAATGTTACTTATTTATTTAAATGAAGCATATGCAAACTGTAGCACCATTTTATCTGATGTTCTGAAGAATCTACAGTTCCAAAATCGCCAAGAGCATGAATTCTTACGTAAACTGCTGTTTTTGGTCACGAGTTTCATGGAATTTTAATATGCATGTTTTAAGTAGAATTAATCATTTTTTAATATTTTTTAGCTGATATTCCATATCTACAGCTTCTAATGTACTAGAAAAAGGTAAATTTTGGTTAGGGTGCAATCACCCTAACCAAAAACAACCTAAACATTACCTAACCAACTTCCCCACTGTGTTAGTTCTATAATAATTGACATTAGTCTAATGTGGAAAAAAATCCTGTCGCCATCATTGAACCAAACACTAAAAATAGGTTATTTTTTTAGAATTTCAAATGCATTTACTTTGAAATCCTTGCTGAATAGTTTATGTGTCTTGTCTTTTGTAGCCTTATCCAAATCATTCTTATATAATGTAAGCACTGGAAATTTTCCGTAGTCCTCATGATGGTGTAAACTGAAACAGTGAAAAAAAGATTACCATATATGGCTTTTCCAATAATTGAAAAATAGATTAAACATTCACATTTAGGATTTTTTTTTTAAATAAGTTAAAAGAAAATTTTGAAAAAAAATCAAAATTTTAATATGAATAATATATATTTCCCCCTTAGTAACATTTAACCAGAACAAAAAAAAAAGCCATTTTATTGGCATCTACTTTGAGTCTAAAACAAAGTCCATCAATTGACAATCTCTATTATGGTATATGCATTTCAATTCTAATACTTTTTACAAAAGGTGTAATATTATATAATAAAATTAGTAAGATAGCATAAATCAATCAAACTTAAATGTTTTTCGTACTTCGAATTTAAATATACAACTGTTGAAAAGCAAATTTAAGTTAACTTATAATTTGCTGCTTTATTCGAGTTAGGGTTAATGAGTTTCTGATAATATAAAATGGCAAACAATTTAACCTTCTGTTCTTTTCCATGTGTGGAGAAGGTGGAAAATGATATGAAGTAATGTTGTCCTTCACTTTCTTTGCTGGGTAGTTGTGATTGATGTACGAACACACAGAGTTGGCGGTGCATCCATTAGTCTGTGAGGCGTTCTGAAGGCTTTCAGATAAAGGTCTGATGAAAAAGGTGTTAAACCAGAAGACAAACATTTTCTCCTGATAAAAAATAAATAAATGAAATACATGAAATTACTATGAAGATTTTCAGTTACAGTAGACTTCCTCTTAACTGAATCTGATAAATCAGATCTCCGAAATTTTTTATCCTTAAAAAAAAGTAAAAAAATACCAAAAAAATGTATGTTTTGTTTTAGATTCCCATGTGATGATGATAAAAACAACACGGCGAACTATAGGGCAAGTTTTAGGCTTCAATAAAAAAAAAGAGATATTTTTTTAATGGTATGTAACTTATAACACATAATATATTGAAATAAATTACATTATTTCTATTGTGCATTTATTTATACGGCAAATAAGTTTAATATATAAATGTGCAATCAAATGTATATCTAAACCTTAATTACTCATTTAAGCAAGTCAAGGGAGTCTACTGTATTTAGATATATTTTTAAAAGGTAGTTGAGTTATATTGGTTCTTAATTTTTTTAATAAATGAAATGACAATAGATACCATTTTTCCAAATTTTGGTCTATTACGAAATTCAATTTTTATATCCCCGCACACAGGAACAGTTTCAGGAAATTCAAAGTAAAGAAACTTATTGCAGCGTTTTACTTCAAGATTCGATGAATATAACTTAGTCTTTAGCTGGTACACTATAAAATACGGACCTAGAATAGAATTATCAAAAATCAATATTAATTTTAAAACTAAACTATACCCCTTAGCATTAAAAAAATTTAGTTTCTTTTAATACACCTAAGTTTTTTGATGATATGTAACACTTAAATTTATAGGAAATCTTAATCACTAATGAAGGCATAGGAGAACTAAAAACATTTTGCATTTATAATGTGCCAAATGGAGAAAATGCAAAACTAAATCAATAGAAAGTTAACGAAATTTGTTTTCGAAAAACAAGATAGGTAGGTTAAATAAATATAGGAAAGATAAATAAACAACAACTTCATTTAACTTTATGCTTGGTATAGGAAAGCTGGTATATAAAAGATTTTTTTCTCGATGAAGGAGAATTTGATAAGTGGACTATTATTGAAGACAGTATAATTAAACCACAGTTTTTTTTCCATTTTAAAATCGACTTAGTTATTAAATAATTAAATTTGATTGAAATCTTTTTTGAAGCTGACATTTCGGAATACAGACCTATCTATGGATTAAAAACATAGATAACCACTATAGTAAAAAACAAATATGCATAACAATAAAATATACTTACTGCAAGTACCACCATTGAATGTTGGTATCGGTTCCATCGTGATTGATTTTAATATAAGTGTTACAGGTTTGTAAACAAGATTGTTCCTGACTAGTTCTCCATAATAGTCTACATACCTCCGCTGGCTGGGAATAGTTACACCCTAAGGAAAGCGGAGTTACATAGAGTGAAAAATATATAAAGAAACTCGCAAAATAGGTTTATATACACTTTTTAAGAACAGTTAAAAACATATTTAACAATGGCTTTCATGTTAGCATGTCCAGATTTTTTTTAAAAACACATGTGGGTCACTGTAAGCAAAATTATCATAGCATCACCCGTAAGAATATTGAATTTAGAATTTTTTTTTAATTGCACATGAATAAAAATATATTAATTGTTAAGAAGGGTTCATACTCTATTTGAGAAAAGGAAATTCAGGAGTTTTAAGGAGTTTTTTCAGGAGGAGTCTTCAAGAAATTCAGGAGTCTAAATTTATCTAACGTGGAAAATGCTTAAGGCAGATTTTAACAAAAAAATTTATGTGGTTAAAAATACTGCAAATCAATGTAGATTTCAGGTATAATCACTATCTATATATCCAACAAGTCTTAAGAATTTCAGCTATTAAAAAAAAAGATAGTTGTGTTATTTTAGGGTATTAAATTTTTAAATTAGGATTCAAAACACGCTAGCAGCTAATTCTAACTATTACTCTATAAATAACAAAACTATCTTTCTTAGCTATCTTTCCCTTTCATATGCGTAGTCAAGGACGATTCACCCATATTAGAAACATCGAAAACTCGATCACGCCAATATTTATAACGTGCATCCTTCAGCCAATTTTCTCTAAAAATGCACTTTCCACCCGGCATAATTATGAGGAAATGTGAAATAGCAAAGAAAAACTCGAAGCAAACAACGCTCTATTGAAAAAAAGTATGCAAATCAAAAATGCTGCATGTTTGTAACAGTAGTAAACAACAAACAGTAGTTTTAAACTCTTTCACTTCACTTCAAATTAATGTGGAAGGAAATTTTTTTTTAATCCAACTACCGGCACGACCAAATCAACGTGCATCAATGTCGCGCAGACAGCCTTCTTTCAGATTCTACGCCTACTATTGGTCACAGGTATAGCTCTGAGTGGCCTTGACTAAAAAGCATGCGCACTAAACCTGTTTTCCCGCGAATGATTCCCGTGATCTTACTGTAAACAGTTGTAAGGAGCGCTTAGGAAAATTCATTCGCTGCGCAGTAAACTCTTACGGAAAATCAGATATACAAATTTCAGGAGTAAAAGATAGATATATGCAAAAATTCAGGAAAATTAACTTAATTTCAGGAGGAGTTTTAAGGGCCCTTATACAAAAAAAGTAACATTCAGGAGTTTTAAGGATTTTTCAGGAGCCGTACGAACCCTGTAAGATGTAATAGATTAACTAAAATAAAAATAATTTAATACAAACACGGCTACCTTTAATTGTGATAAGTAGTTCAATTGTAATTATTTTTGGAAAATTTCAGTTTGATTATTAAGGACACCAAACGACAGTCCCATGTAAATTTTAAACATCAAATAATTCAATGACTAATCGAAATCTTGATAGACAAGGGAACCATGTAAAATAAAGCATAGCATAGGATAGGATGCTGCTAATTGTTTCACACAAAGCTATAGTATGTAAAAAAAAATATACCTTTTGATTATGGGTCCTAGCATTTCCATAGAACCTTAATGCATCTTCTGCAGTTGCATATATTCCTTTGTGAAGAAGGTATGCACAGATCATGGTACCTGTTCGTCCCTATAAAAGAATTACAAGAATATTTTTAATTTTAAATTAAATATAGATGTGTACTTCTCTAAACATTATTTTTTTTTATAATTTATTAATTTTCATCAGAACTTAGATTATATTATATTACTTTAAATGCATATATAACTTTATTACATTAAAATGAAAAAATATATTTAAACTTAAAATCAGTGGAGTAACAGCTCCTTATGGGACAAGGAGTGCTGTGCCAGGGCAATGATGTGTGCATTGCAGCTGAAGTTTCGGCCAGTTAGGTCAGACTGACGTAAAATTTTCCAATGTTTATTTTTCATACTAGCTTGGTCTGCCAAAAAAATGTTTTACAAACTTAAAATATATACAGTAAACATCCTCTTAACCAGCTTAAATGGTACCGTGGGCATGCCGAGCGAAAATCTTGTGTCTTATCAATTATAATTATGTTAATATAGTCACATATACGTTTTTTTTTAACCTTCTTTTGACCAACAAAAAAATTTCTGTAATTGTTTTTTTTTGTGTTAATAAAGTGTTTGTTTGAGAAATCTGGTTAAACCGGAGACGTGAAATTAAAGCGTGGATGTACATATAATTTCATATTTTTTAAATTGATGATATTTTCCTTATAGATAAATAAATACACAATTAAAATAAGACACTATTTCATTCAATGTATCAAAACATTAAAAGTTACATACCATTAAAAATTTAATAACCATTTTTTAGACTAGATAATGGGAAACTTGCCACAAAATTTCATCTTTTTTTGCATCAGCATCACATCGTTGAGGGATTGATAGCGAAACAATTTTAGCTAATTTTTTACATTTTAAGGATAAATCGTTCGGTTAAAGAAAAACGATTAAATATAGTCCGGTTAATATAGAGCCCACTGTATCCCACAAATTAGACAAGCAAGGATAATCTGGTTACGAAGGGGGGGGGGGGGGGGTTAAACGCACCTTTCCAGCTTTGCAATGAATGACAGCCACATGGTTTTTGTCTTGCGACAGCCAGCTATCCACATCATCACAGAATGGCTTGATGAGTTCCAAGGTTGGAGGGTTATGGTCTTCAAATGGATACTGGGCAACTCTTTGGTGGAATCTACTTGGGTCATAATTACGTTCTGTACACCTACAACATAGGACACATGTGTAAGATAATCGCTTTGAGAACCCAACTATATACTTAAAATGCTTCATAATAGATCCTAATACTTACAAATTGTATATTTTGTAGTGCCGATCATGCTTTGAGTCTAAAAATCTGAGAAATTAAACAAATATGTTAGTAACACAGTATTTAGAATTGAAATAGCACTAGGCTAGCTACCAACACAAAAAAATTCAATTATATTTCATGTCCAATATGCAATTAAAGATACATTACAAAACATTATAAAATGTAGGAATGTGTGCCTTGTGTGTTTTAGTCATAAATTTCTCAAAAACACAACACTTTTTATACAAACTTTCCAAATTTTATCTTACACACTACAGTTATAACATAAAAAGTGGAATGTATCATAATCATTCAGACCACCACCCAAAACCAACCCCAATTTTCACAGAAAATGGGATAGGTAAGTCATATTTCAGAAAAAAAAATCATGTAAGGTTATATCCCAGATTTTATTAAAAATTTAATCGCCAGTTAATCAACAAGAAAATTCCATTTTTATTCAATATTCCCACTGTTGCCACTTCATCAAACTCTGCCATAATTAATATTAATGACAGAAAAGACATTGAATGGCTATTGTACAATCTAATATAAATTTCTATAGATAAAATTATAACTATACACAGCAAATAGTTATTTTCCAAATAATATCAAATTAATATTTTGATAACGAGCTTTTTTTTCTTACCTAACAACATCATCTATGTGATTTCTATAAACACCTTCTAACTTCTCAGCTGGAAAGCCCATTGCAATTATATTGTTACAGATATCTTGAACAGTATTAAGGAATCTTTTCACTATAATGTTTTATAGCATGAAATTTATAGATGCAAAACTCAAATTCTCCAAAGTTTAAATCAAAATATAAGGTTTGACCCATTTATTAGCGATTTCGTCAAACATTTACCATCATCAAATGTCGGAAATGAACGGACGGGGATCTATATCTTTGTTATTGCTGTCATGCTTTGACAAATTCGAGTTTTGCAACTATACCCTTCATATAATACATTTCATAACTTACGAATCAAATTTCGTAATTTTGCATTAATTATTATTTTCTGAATTACAAATGTTTTCAACTGAACTTTCCATGAAACTTGACACCATTAGTATATTTGAAAAAAAAAAACATACTGTTATATGCATAGTTCTAAGTCTGTGTGTGGTTACGTATTGTGTACAAATTGTGCCATTAAATACAGAAGGGGTTCTGGATTAAAAAATATCTGGTACTTACACATTAACAGCACCGCAGTAGAAGTAAACTATATCGGTCCATTTTCCACGAAACGCTGATTGACTAATTTGATTTTAAATAAAGTAATTTATTTTTGATTTGTTAGGTGCAGATTGGCAGTACTTAAAAACCGCCAAATCACTAGTGCAGTAGAAATGAGCAAAAAAACACCTTGAACTAGAACAAATTGTAACAAACTATTCTTGTTGCAAATAGTAAGTAACATGCTTCTAATGAACATACTAAAAACCGCAACCCGTACTGTCACGCAAAATATGTTTTTTTGGCCGCCATCTTGAAAAAATCCAATTAAAAAAAAATTACAATAAACCAAAATAAGTCGTGTTTAGTATCAAATTATAGGGAATTTTATGCTTAAAAAGAATGTGATATTGTTTTTTAAAACTAAAATATTTTTAAACACGATTTTGGAAGGAAACAACGGGAAAATGGCCGAAAAATGTCACTGCACACGACGGAAACAACACTTGTCAGTATTGAGATGTCCAACAAAAGTTTGCTATTCTGCGACTCAAAGCCATGCTTGAATGAATAACAAGAATGGGGTCCCCAAAAATAAGCAATATCGAACAAACCCTCATAAAATTTAGTAAAAGTCGTTCAGGTATAACGTATGGAGAAAGAATGATTGAAAGTCAACGTGGATCCTGGATTTTAAGTCATTCGATATGCAGCGACAAGGTAATGCAATTTTCTATAGATCACAGTCCATTTACGAATTCTTCAAGTGGTTTGGGGACTTTCTTAATGGAATAACAGATAGGGTAGACCAAGTTAACGTGGTATGATTGGAAGAGATGTTCAAAATAAACTAACAAACATTTTAGAGATGGAACTTTTTTAAAAACCGACTAAAAAGCGGTTATGATGAAAATATTGAAAAAAGGACTAGCTATTGATGGTGAAACTCATCATAGAAATGTATGTCTTTTACTTTTTTTTGCTTACTTTATACAGCATATTTAGTTTGCTTCAGTTGATGTTACCTCCATAGAGTAACACAATAAATTTACAACCAATATCTGCCAACTATTTTTTACTAATTTTGTCATGTGACCCAAATTTGCAAGCCTATCGCGTAAGGTTTTTGATCTTATTTTTACTTTTTCCAAATAGCGCACTGGTTGTGTCATAACCTACTGTGCGGGCAAAATATTAACATGTGGACAAAAACTAAAGTTGTTAGTTACAAATTTTGTCGCACTAGAGCTACACAAGGACTGTTAAAGTTTTACAAGCTTTCTCCGGCATTAGATATTTGAAAAGCTGGAATGTCCCGAACTTTATCATATTTTAATGCAGATTACATATAATAGCATGCATTCTTAGTAGAATAGTGTAGAAGTAGCATTAAAATATCCATATCATCAGATACTACAGTAATTGCTTTTCTTGTACTATTTTGACGCTTCTTTGATGATTATTGTATTTGCATCACCTTCTGCATGAACGGAATGATCACTTTATTTCTAACAGCTTTCCATAATATTGAAAAAGAAAAAGGGTTGTTTAAGCAATTGGAAATAAATTTGTCTTTCGCTTTACATTTATGGTTATTTTTTATCAAATACAATTACAACATATTCTTTTTCTTTTAAATTAGTAATCAGGGGAGGGGGTGCTCTATATATTTTATGTTTGATTTTTCATATACCCATCAAAAACTTTTACAACTTTCCATAAATTATGAAATTGGCATAATACTAGTAGTAGTAGTATTGCCTGGCGACATCCACAAATGTTGCAAAAGTGGTCCAAAGAAATGTAGGTGAATTACTGCATCATTATCAAGAACATAGGCAGTATGGAAAAGTACTTTGTAATTTACCTCTAGCAACCACTAAATTAACTTAAAGCACAAGGAGACTGATGAATTTTAGTGTCATAAATACAATTTAATGAGTTTGCAAAATAATTGTCCGTTTTTCTCGTTTGCTGAGTGCTATGGTCAAATAATGAGGTTGATAATGCATAGATAACTCGCAATTGAAAAAAATCTATTTCATCCTGTTCTTTACTATCTAAGGAGATGCAAGCACACGGTTTAGCACATCCTCTGTGCTTAAAGGCGAGGTTGATGAGGTTCACCAGCAATAGTAGTCTTTCTTTCAATTTTTTCATCATATCTCCTTATGCAGTTTAATAAGTAAATAGATTGCGGTCTATAGAAAATTGCATTACCTTGTTTAGATCTACAAAATCTTTCCTCATCCTTGCATCAGTTAAATAAACGAAAAACACTGGTCAGCAAACTTATTGCATAAGTAATTTTGCTGCATATCTAATGATTTAAATTCCAGGCTTCATGTTGACTTTGTCATTCCTTCTCTTATATGTTATATCAGAACTTTTACTAAATTTTATGAGGGTTTGTTCGATATTGCTTTTTCTTGGATACTCCATGCGGACATCTCAACACTGACAAGAGGTGTATCCGTCGTGTGCCGTGAAATTTTTCGGCCGTTTTCCCGTCATTTCCTATTGTGATTTTTAGTATGTTCATTACAAGCATGTTACCTACCATTTGCAACAAGAATAGTTTATGTTACAATTTTTTCTATCCCTAACTATTTCGACTGTACTATAGCTGCGGTGGCATTAATAATAAAGTACCAAATGTTGCATACAAAATAAATCTAAGTGTGTCACATATTAATACAGTCGAACCTTGTTAATGTGAACTCGGTTAACACGAAATTCCGCTTAAGATGAACTGAAAGCAATTCCCCTGCCTATAAAGTTTTGAGGTAATGCTAAAACATCTCTTAACGTGAAATTGCACTTAACATTAACAAAAAATTGATGATTTGACTTTTTTCTTGGTGATTCAAAGTTTTGAACAAATGAAACAAAACATTAGAAAAGGGGGAAAGTGAACTATATAAAAAATTGTTTTCGACTTCTGAGAAAACCATGATTCGTCAGTATTAATCCAATTTCTGTTCCTTAAAAATTTTCTATATATAGTATGTAAAGTCAAAATTAACTTTTAATTTAATTACTAATTATATACAATATATTACATTATAAAATTAGAATGATTTTTAGATGTTATTTTTTTTTAGACTATTCGATGGTTCAATGTTAAAAAAATTCCTGACGGTTAACACAAAATGTTTCTGTGTTCCCTTTGAGTTTGTATTAACGGGGTTCGACTATATCGCATCAAATTTTGATGGTGCATTAACTCCCTGTGGCCCAAGACCAGAATCATAATGACGCACAATTAAAAACAGACAAGAAATAAAAACATTGAAGGATACAAGTAAGATCTAAATCAAACCCATCTTCTTTATACCTTCTCTTCTTTTTGCTCACAAGTCCCTTGATTTTTGATGCCATCATTTCTCACTGTGTAAAATTAAAAAAAAACAAAATTAAAGATTTGAAGTTAAAATCGTGACTTTTTCTAGAATTGAAGAAAAAAAAACACACAAATGATTTAAACTAAACTAACCTTTCCTGTGATGAAGGCTTTGGGGGAAATTGTATTCAATCTAAGTATAATGCAGTGTTCTTTTGAAAGAGTACTTATTCTGCCACTCTTGTAAATGCTTCGATGAATTTTATCTAAACATACTTTTACCATTTTTATTGCGTATAGGCGTCAAGAGTTCATAAATCAAAAGTTGGTAGTGGCTAAATACACCTTGATAAATAACTACACATTGTGGTTGGGTATGCAAATATAAAATAGAAGTTATATAGTTTTAATATAGCATACAAGAACCATTAGACAAGTGATCAGTTAATGTTTTGCGAACCTGATAGAAACCAAAACAAAGTGTAACAACAGTTATTTTCGGACGTGTGAGCTCACTGCACAATTTTCCTTTCCATGAGAAAAAGCGTCATCCAATTTGACTTAATCACTTTCAAGTGCAACCAAAATAAAAAGAAACAAGTTAAGAGTTATTTAGTTTCATTTTATACCTCTAAAATGCATTTAATTTTAAATATTAATTGTAATTGGCTTCACATTTCAGTTAGGAAAGTGATAAAAGTTTATAAAATCTCATTTGCGAATTGAAGTTTCAGGTCTTCTACAAACTTGAACTATTTCTCTCGGCGATGAAGCTATTTTTACATATATTTAAAAAAAAAACATTGTCCTCAAAAACTTTTATGAAAAAATTTAAAGCGAAGTAAGCTAATTAAAAACAACAAATTAATATGATATTAAATATAATACAGATTATACTAATGTAGATGCACAGCACACAGTCAAGTAACTTGGAGAACTTAGTTCAATTTTTTGACCATAGGATAAAATTGCAAGAAAATAAAAATATTTTTTTAATAATTACATTGTACTTAACTAAAACCTATTAAAAATATAAATTTTACATTTATATTTAATTTTAAGCTTAATTGTTTTATAATTTGATGGTAGTGCGCAATTTTATTTAGGGATAAACTTCGAACCGTCAAAAATAGCCCAAAAGCACTTTAGGCTTTGTTCTAGAATCTAGAGCGATGTTTTTATCAATCCATCCACAGTTTCGGTTTCTATCTCAACTCTTTTGCTCACTGGTTTTGCTCCTGCTCGTCGGGTTCTGTCAAAGCAAAAACCAATTTTAAAATGTTTGCAAAATCGTAAAATCAAAGTTTTTTTTGGAAGTTAAACTATTTTAATTGACTAAAAAAGCATTATAGTGATCAATATTATTGAGTTCTTCTAAACATGTCTATCCAGGTAATTTAAAATGGTAAAGAGTGCAAAGATTGTAACTGACATTCTCTTCTATGCTTCTAATTCCAATATTTTTTTTATTATCTCTACCATTTTAAATTTCAATTATGAAATAAATTTAAAATTTGAAACTGGAACTTAGAATACATTTTTAAAGTGGAAAAAAAAGTTTCACAAAAGAAAACTTAAAACTGAAATGATTGACAGATGTCTGCATAAGCGAGACTAGAAATACTCTTAATTTCGTTTAGTTATTGTTGCTATTGCACTTGCACTATTCATAATTATTTATTCTGCCCTAAGTAATGGAAAATGTTAACATAATAATTTAGTAAATGATTCAATTCTAAAAAAAAACCTTGTTAAATGCAATTTCTTGGAACCTCTTGGTAATTAAAAAAAGTCTACTAAACTTGAATTAGAATTGGAGGTGTACATCTTATATGTAATCTAGAGAAACCCCACTGGGTTATTCGATTTGTCAAGAAATATGGGATAATAGGAAAATCACAGTGTCACTCTGCATTTAACCTAAAATTAAGTTTAAGATCTATGTTTTGTTATATAGTTTGCTTTCACTGTGTATGCTCTGAATGATATCATTCTTTATTCAAAAACTTTTATTTTTGATTATAGGAACATGTTGACAAACTTTACCTCTTCAGGGATCATTATTTTGATAATCATAAACCAGAATCTGCTGAACAAAAGATAGAAGATCTGAGATTGGAGCTTAGTAAAACATTGAACTTACTTGATGATACTGGTGGTATGTTTTTAAATTCTACTAAACAGGCAATTTCACAGACCAGAAGTAAATTTTACTTTAAATTAACTTCTTAATTTAGTGTTTTAATTAAAATTAATTGCAAGAAGCAAATATGAGCAGGCGTTTTTATTTCTTATGCTGGAAGAGGAGGACAGCTGTTAAATTTGTTTATATTCTTTTATGAATTTAAACTAAACCCACTGGCATGACAACCCATCAACGGCCAAGGCCTATTGTGTCTATTTCAGTTAGCAAGATGAGAGCAATGAGGTGCATTGAAGCAGATTTTAGAGTCGGTTGGCCAGGCTGATGTGAAACCCCTATTGTATATATTGTACAGTCGAACCTCGTTAACGTGAACTCACTTAACACAAAATTTCACTTAAGATGAACTGAAAACATTTTCCCAGCCTATAAAGCTTTGGGCTAATGCTAAAAAAATCTCTTAACGTGAGATCTTTTAGGTGAAATCCCGCTTAACCCGAACAAAAAAAATTCATAATTTGATTTTTCTTCTTCTTAGTACTAACTCAAAGTTTAAAAGAACAAATCAAACAAAACATTAAAAAAAGCATCAAACGAACATTATAAAAATTAATTGTCTTCTACTACTGAGAAAATCATGAGATCTCCATGATTCGTCAGTTTTGTTCAAATTGCTTTTGTTCTTTAAAAAATTTTCTATGGTATGTACCACTCCACTTGAACTTTTTTAATTGAATTACTAATTGTCAAAATGTATTATTAGTGTATTGTATTATAAAATTAGAATCATTTATAGCTGATTTTTTTAAACTATTCACTGGTTCAATGTAAAAAAAATATACTGACGGTTAACATGAAGTTCGTTTAACAAGAAATGCTTCGGTGCTCCCTTCGCGTTAACGGGGTTTAACTATTTTATCATTTTTATGAAGTATAGAATTTGGCATTATTATTATTGAATGCAAAAATTATTTGTGTTTCTAATGTTAGTTTTTCAGGGAATCATTAATCAACTGTTTTCGAATATCTAGCGCTCGATAGGCCAAAAAGTTGTGTTTAAAAAGACTTTCTTTATTTACTCTTAAAATATAAAGTAATCAAATATGGAAGTTTTCCCTTATGGGAAATTTCATCACAAATTCCTTTTATTTTATAGATGCATCTACTGCTTCTGACAAAGTTCAGCGAGAACTAATGAAAGCTAGAGCTCTAAATGTTCTGCCAGATTTTAATCCTGAAGCACTAGAAATACTAACAAAACTTGTGAAATTCCACCCAAAGCTAGTGCAGGCCTGGAATGAGTTGGGATTATGCTTTTGGAAAAAAGGCGACATGAAAGCAGCTAAAAGTTGCTTTGAGAGTGCTTTACGGGAGGTAAGAATAAAGTCACTAAAATTTGTCGTATCCATTTGTGGCAGATCCAATTAATCACACAAGAGATGTGACTTGTAATAATATATGAAAAGACTAGAGGTTTTATTTTTTGGAGTTACACTATCGCTAAGCAAGCAGAAAAAGGAGATAAGAAGAGAAATGATAACTACGAAAGTCTCAATTTATATATATTATGTCTATGTTGCCAGGCAACATGTACAATGTTTCAACCCCCACCCCCAGTCCAAAAACTACCTTGAAGCTGGAGGCAAGTGGAATTGAACTTGTCGACCATAGAAATGTATTCTGCCGTGGTAAGTAGTGATGTGATTAGTATCTAGAAGGGGTCCACTTGTAGGTACGCACTCAAAACTTCACACCTGACAAGAAGTAACTGAACGTTAATATTTAGCTTCTAAAAGTGGTCCAAATTTTGTGGTTATGATTTCTGAAAATGGCAGTATTGATGGAGTACGATATAGTTTCATTTCATAACATGGCTTTTTATAAAGGCAGAAATTTAAACGATCAATACAGTTTTATTTATTACCTTTACAGGCTCTGAAGACTATTAAATAAAAATGACACTAAAAACATATATCCTCATAAAATTCCTTTTATGTTAGGTAACTTTTTTCCTTGTTAAAATATCAAACTAGATAAAAACTAACTTTAAGTTTTTAATTATCTGCTTCTTAGGAAAAAATTGCAAAATCCTCTCACCAAATCAATGTATGTTGCGACAGCTGGACGTACCACCTGAAAAGTTTCCACGTACACATGACGCTTAGACACGGCGGAACCCCGATCTAACTAATGACTTGGGCCATTGTAGTAAGCACTCAAAAACTTCAACCTGAAAGGAAGTATACTGAATGTTTGATTACTTTAGGTTGAAAATGGTCCAATTTATTGTTGTGGTTACTGCACTTTACCTGCCCATGGCAGTATTGTGGAGTACTGATCACAGGTGATTGCATTATCACTGAGAGTTCAGATGGCTTCATTCAGGATGAAGGCAGGATTTAAGCGATCAATACAGTTTTATGTTTTCCTTTTATCTATGGCTTGAAGGCCTTTTTAAATTTTGAAATGACACTAAAAAGCCCATCATATGGCGCTCAGTTAAAATCTCCTTTATTATTTTAGGGTATTTTTCCTTTTTCAGACTCATCAACTAAATAAAAATAACTTTTATAGTTAATTTCTGCTGTCTTTCAGGAAAAAAATGCAGAATCTCTGCGGAACCTATCAATGATTTTGCGACAGCTTGGACAGTCACCTGAAGAAAAGTTATCCAAGATGCATGAAAGCTTAGACAAGGCAAGAGAAGCCGTTAATCTTAATATTCAAGACGGAAAATCATGGTGTAAATATGTTAGTTAATATAACTTTTTTTGGAATGATTGACAGCAAATGCCCATTGACCTTATGTCATATAACTTCTATCTGCAATGTTTAATGAATTTTAAGTTTTCATGTAAAAAGTAAGGCTTGGCTTTTTTTCCCTCCAGATGTACTTGGAAATGCTTACCTGAGCCTATATTTTACCACCGATCAAGATCCAAATTTGTTGAAGCAATGTCTTTCATCATACAATCAAGCTGTAAGTTTTAAAAATACCTATGCTTTTTCCAATCCTTACAAATTAATAATTAAAAAAACAACAACTTATGTACTTATTTTTATGAAGATTTGGTTTATACTGTAGATTACTATTTATCCAGTCTATGCTTTGTTGAAACTATGATTTATCGTTTAATATTAGATTGTGTGTTTAGTTATAGTCTCATTATAACTTTTTGTTTTCTAGTTCACTGATGATTCTGTCAAATGTAATCCAGATCTCTATTACAATTGGGCTATGGTATTATTTTTTTTTTCAATTTAACACTTCAAAATCTTAAATGCCTGAATTTTTAAAAAAATTTAATTATAAATTAATTGTTTTAGACATTATTAGGAAATATTTTAACATTTAAAATGAAACGTTTTACATTGCAAATTGTGTGAATGTTATTTGTGAGGAGTTAGGCTATTTTTTCTGAAATTGAGTTATTGGTTTTAGAGCACTGTTTTTTTGTCATTACTTAATTTTTATGAACATTAACAGTCACCAAACTCCAATTAGGGACAGAAAAAAAATCATGTTCATTTGTGGCCTAAATGATATTTCGAATTAAAAGCACTCGTTTCAGGGTTAAAAATCCAAAATTGTTTGCAAAAACAATGTGAAATTTTAATTGTATTTCGGCAAGCCCATTAATATTTTAGGTGCACTTTTAAATAGGTATTGTGGAGAGCTGTGAGAAAAAGTTTGTTTTAGTTTATAAGGTTATACACATTTCTTTATAAGAAAATACCCATGTAAATGGATGTTCACTTGTTTTATCATTGTAATTCAATTTTATTTATAAGGTTATCAATGTATATATGCGTGTTAATCTATATTTTTTACTTAGCAGAATTAAATTGAAAAATTTCCATTTTAAGCTTATATATACAGTCTCATAAATGTAAGAGAGTAACTGTGGATAGATTTTGTAAGAATTTTTGTTTAATAAATATTTATATCTATTTTCATATTGAAAAGAAATACTTATTATTTATTTGATTGTGTATTTGTCTAGGCACTAAAATATGATGAAAGTTATAGAACAGCTATAGAAAATATGGAAAAAGCCTTAAAATATGATCCTTTATGGACTGAAGCGAAAGAACAACTAGATTCACTTGTTAAGCATTTAGAAAACATTCAATTGATGATAACCAAAAAAGTAAGTATTTTGTTGTCTTTTCTTAAATACAGTAGTTTTTAGACATTTGCTATTCATTGGATTTTATAGCTTATTTTTCTATGGGATATCTTGTGTTAAGTACTTATAGCTCCATATGCGTGATGATATTTTTTTAAACATATATATTCAAGCCTATCTTTGTATATGAATGTTGTGTCTTTAACAATTACAGTAGAGCTTCAATTACCCGAAGCGGTGCTGATTATCTGAATGTCAGAAAATTTTCTCCCTGCCTACCTGTTACTGTTCGTCTTTGTTGGATGTCATGCCTAGTAATTTTTTTGGGTTTATACAAAAAATGTACTTGACATAACATCCAACAGAGAGGAATATTAACAGGTAAGTCGAGTATAAGTTTATAAATTGAATATAAACTTTCGTAAAAACCAAGATTCTAGCATAACTTGAATAAGAAAAAACTATTACAAAAAGCTATAACTCAAACTGCCAAAGCGGAACCTTACGCTTTGGTTTTGGTTGGATTGATGATGACCAAAACTGGAACTACATGGCCTCACATCCCAACAATGCATTGAGTAATTCATTGAACAAACCGTTTTTTCCTGATTAACTTCAATTATCCAAATGTAGTCGGATCTCAATTGCTTTGGATAATTACAGTTCTACTGTATAGTACTGGAATAACTCCTTATCAAATTCTTTGGTTATTATGTTTCCTTGATAGACTTTTAAATGGTTTACCATAACCCTAAATCAATAAACTTTATAGTTATGCAAAATAACCCATAAACGAAAATCTATTGTAATTTTTTCAAATAAAAAACATTTATAACTTAAAAAACAATTTTTAGGGTAAAATAAAGGCTAGAAGAATAAAAGACATGTTGAGTTCCTTGAAGAAAGAACATGATGGGTGTAGTATCGACGAAAAGTTTGTCAATAAAGAAGGGAAACCTGTGATATTGCAAAGATGTAAATTTGCAGAACTTCAAGTTGGACTTAATGTCGGAAAACTTTTGAGGGGAAAAGTGGTATGCCATGTGTACTACACCGATTCTCCTGCATTGTAAGTTTTATGTAAATAAATGAGAAATTTGTTTAAAATAAAAACTAAGTGTGTTTGTAATAGTGCATATATGTGTCAGAACAACAGCCTCCCATATCTAAGTTTTTACCCATTTTGTTCCTAATAGTCTTTGTATTAAAAGAAATAAGAAAGTGTAGTAACAATTATTTTGTCTGAAATGTTTTAGTAATTTTAATTGATCATACGGTTGTTTATAGTAACAGTCTTGTTTCAAATTAAATTTCTGCATAAGTTGAAAAATTATCATATAAACTTATGTTGTTTGGGAAAATAAATACACATTTTATATTTATGGTTTTGATTTCAGCACGTTTTGTATGATAGATGACGACGAGAATTGTTTTGCTGTCAATGTTTACAATATGGTTCAAGGGAAAGGAGTAATTATTGGTGACAGCGTTGCAATATTCCAGCCATTTGTGCAGCATTTCAATTTTACTTACAAGGAAAAGGTAAAACATAATGAGTTACGATTTTCTTTTAACATTTACTGCCTTCACTTAAAATATTAGATTTAAGTTTTGACATTTTAACAAATTATCATATTGTACATAAATTAATATTTTAATTTAAATTCTCCATATTTATATTTTTAGACACAATCTTTTTATGAGTGTCAAAATTTCTTAATGGTTTATAATAATTTTTTTATTTACAATATGTTTTTTTCATAATAATCTAATAATAAAATTGATTTTGAAGGCTTTCTCATTTTCATCTGTTCGTGTGAACAACCCTTTGCAGTTAGAAGTTAATAAGAAAAAGTTGGGATCTGAAGTAATGGCCCCACCGAGGCTGTCAGTGACTTTAAAAAGTGATTAATTACTTAAAGTGTAAATGTATAAAACAGTCCATTTTTATTTGTTTTTTATGTATTATTTTTTTAAAATTGTAAAAATAAACATTTTACTACAAAAACTTCAATTGGTATTACTTAAATGATGATTAAATGTTCTAATATTCTGCAAGTGGCTAAATTAAAAAGTAACACAACATTCTCTGAAGACCATGTTACCTGTGCGACATATTTTATGTAGCAAAAGTCCAGTCCAGAAGTTTTACATATAATATGGCTAATTTATCTGATTAAAATACAAGTAAAACACCTTATTTAACATTTGTAATTGTCTTAGGAATTTATTATGGTTCACAAGAATGGGCAAAACTATAATTTTACTTATTTTTTTGAGGACATGTACTTCAATGAATTTTTGAAAAGTAGAAAATACTAATTTAGTTTTTTTTTTAAAGTACTACTTAGTAGTACCTTTTTTTATGAATTAAAAGTTAAAATTTCACCTTGTCCTTGGAAGAAAAAGTTCAACTATTTAAAATATTTTTGAGAGGTTATTTTAAATTTATAAAACCCATCAGAATGAGACACAATTAATTAGTCTAATATCAAGAATAGAATTAAGGACTTGGGGGGGGGGGGGTTAAATTAACTTTAAATCCTGATTAGAAAACGCCACTTGACTATGCCACAAAGCTTACAAGGCCTGTTGCTAAAATCCCTTTGTAGCTGTATTGCAATATTATCTTAACCAAAGCAATACTATTAAACACTTCCATAGTAGTAATAGATAAATGGTAAAGTCTACTTGCATTTACACATAGTAAATGCTACACAAATGTAAAATTTAAACAATACGATCATACTTGTTGGGTCCCTATATTTGCATCTTATGCTTTTATATCAAATTTAAAATAACTGAACTCTAAATAATTGAACAGTAGCTATATTTCATTTGTAATATTATGTTAATACATAATTTTAAATGAATTACAAATGTATGACAATAAATGTTTATTTACAAGAACTATTGGTGACATTTACATTTTACTTTTCAAGAGGTGCATAATTCAACAATTTTTCGATGAGATCCACATGGCCAAGCAGCATGCGACGGCAACAATAACGTTTCAATCCTAAAGAATCCAGAGCATCCCTGTAAAGAGAAATGCATTTTTCTAAATGAGCTATAATACTTTCTTAGTTTAATGATCAAGATAAAGTTGTTAGATAAAAAGTTTGAATATTACAGAAGTAATTGCAATACAGACAATTTCTCAGAATGCCATACTTTTGATATGTATATACTTTGGACTTAAAAATCTGCCTGATTTAGGAATGACCCAGTTAAAATTATTATAAATAATAAAAAAATTAGATTATAAAAAAATATTTTTTTATTAGCAATATTCTTATAGTTTATAGCAAAGACCTATAAGACACTTTTAAGATAAGAAGTTTGTAATAAGTTTTGATTTAAAACAAATAGTTTTAGAAATCAAAAATAGCTTATCAGATTGATTAAATCAGCATAAAATCCAAAAAGAATACCTACTATTTGTATTGAAAAGAAAAATAACTGTGGGTTTTAGTGAGCTGGTTGTTTAAAAGCTTGTAAGTACAGCCTAATTCTAAATTTTTCTCTTTTAAAAAAAAAGTCAATTATTTAAAAACAATAGAAATTGTTTTTTACAGTTATTTGAAGTTATACCAAAAGCTAACAACTTACGAAAGGTGTAAAGGTTCAGACCATTGAATGATCCAATATCTTAACATAATTATGATTCTTGTTATCATAAAACTGGGACATTAATTTTATAGCAAAAACTCTGGTCCTACTATCCCCAAGTTCCGGCAATTCTATAATTCGGGTAAGTCTATTCAAACTATTAGGTAATTTTGATTCTTTTTTTCACAAAAACTTAGGCAATCCTGTAATCGCAAAAAATCCGGCTATTCAAGTACCCTGAAACTCCAGTTCTCCCTTTTTCATAAAATTTAAGCAATTTAAGAAAACTCTGGCGATCAGACCTGGAAAATCCTGGGATTGTGAAATCACCGTCCCAGCGATTTTGAAACGAAAAATAATTTAATCAAATCGATGATAACTGTTTGAGAAAAAATCTGAAAAGTTGCCATTTTTGGAAATAGTTGCTTTTGGCTAAATATTGTCTAAAAAAATCGTGGAGGATCGAAAATATAAGCAAATAGTAGCCACTGGCAACCCTGAGCTTTGCATGTCTTCTTAGCACAGGTTCAGGATTCAAATCCTTGATTGTACGAAGTTCACACAACCTTTGATTCCTTAAGTGGGTTAATAAAATGAGGACCTTCTGACATAGGGACACCACACATGCTTGGGAACTAAACACTGGAGGTTCTATGTGAGGTTGACTACCTTACCGGGACAAATGCTTAGCACAACAGATAAATTGATAACGAGCTGAAATGGGCACAGCAAGTGCTGGCCCACTATGGGCTGACGCGTCACTGAGTTTAGTTTAGCTTAGATTGTCATATTAAGGCCACATATAAGTTAACTGAACAAAACTCGTGATGCTTTACTTAATATATAAATTGCATGCTTATATAAATTGTTTACTGTCTTATATCTTTGACTCGCCATTGAGAAGAAATTTGGTGTTTAAAAGATAAAAATAGTCATACCCTTCAGTGTATTCGGCTTGCAGGAGTCCTAAATAGGCTTCCCATTTGTTTCCAATGACCTTACCACAAGTGAAGCATCGAATTGGAATAATCATTTTCAATATGATCTAGAAAGTACAATAAAAAATAAATATATGAAGTTTACGCATGCTCATGCAAAACAAACGACATTCAGTTTTTTACACACACAACTTTTTTTACAAAAAATGGAAATATTATTACCAAGAGATGTAATTCACGAAATCAAAAATTTAAAACACCAGCAGATCTGCCAAAAAAATCTAAAATTGAGGCAAATAAATTATTATGAATGAAAAAATCGGAACCAAATCAAATCAACACCGAAATTACGCAAGACGAAAACAAAGTTGAGTTGAGTAATTGTAACGGTAGCCTGCAACGAAGGAATATATTAATGAAAATAAAGATATACAAAAATTGTTCGGAATAATAGCATTTATTTCAAAATGAAAAATGTTTTTAATTACGGTGCCTCTCGTCTGGAGTGGCAAGTGTTGATATAATTGCCGGTTTTGATTTTGCACTTTGCAGTACGTCACCAAGCAATGAAAAGCCAAAATAAGGTGAACCTACCACTTCATATTCATGCAACTCCATAGGTATAGCAACCCTACATAAAATTTTCAAGCTAGCCAAAAGTCGCCAACAAACCGACTGGACTGGCCACGGCCAGTGCCAGAATATTTTCTATTTTATAAGCTGTGTTACTAAAAATTTTTTGTTCCTTCAGTTTCAGAAGAAAGAAACATTGGAAATTTTAATTTCATTTTCAAAATTAAACAGTCAAAATCTACATTTAAATCCTAGTTCTTTAATTTTAAGACATGGGAGACAAATTAGTTTCTTCGCAACTAAGTAGAAATGAAGTAATTGGTTTAGTATTTCGTTTGACATTGTTTGGCGCTTTAACTTATTTCGGAGTACGATGGATGGTAAAAGCAATAGATCCGACTAGAAAACAGAAGATTGAAGCACAAAAGAGGGTACGAAAGAATAATTTGATATTACAAAAAATAAGAAAATAATAGTCTTTACATTTATTTAATTCTTAAGTATTGGGAATGTTTCCATATTTATGCAACGTTATATATGTTAGTAATTTTAATGTTTGTTTGCATCATAACATATGTTTCTGGTTACTGATGCTTGTTTAGCTTTAACTAGTTCTGAAATTAAATGTTTATTTTACATTTGACCGAGTGACCTTCAAGATGTCAAACATTGCTCTACCATTAGGGGATTTCCCTTTTGAAATTTTACTAAATGACGAAAAAAAAAGTTATTTGCAACCAAATTTGCAGGGCACACGTATATAATTGTGCATAAAATAAAGTACTTCCTAAATTTATTGCAGAAATAATAAACCATTGAGTAATTGTATGTGAACAAAGTGTAAATTTAATCGAGAATGCTGTACACAATTTCTAATAAATCAAGATGCTTTTTGCAAAGGATTCATGTTTAACTAGTAAATCATTGCTTTAGTTTTCAATTTCAACAAAGCTTCCAATTGCCGCCTAAAGCATCTCTACCCTTGTAACAGGAATCTCAATGTGAACATTTACTTTAAATATATTCAAAATATAAATGCTTCAAACAACAGTAAAGATTCTCAATTTTGAAACAAAGTGAAAGCTTGTTGTAACTTTGGGCATAACCTGAAATTTTTTTTGGAAAGGGGTTACCACATTTTGACGCCTTCTTGAATTAGTTTGGTGCCTCATTAACGTATTTTATTTTGTAGGAATTATTAACTTGTAAAATTATTGGGTGCCTCTCTCTTTCCCCCATAAGTTATGCTGTGGGTGGAATCCTTAACAACCAATTATTGCCAGCTTTAATAGCATTTCATTCTTTTAATAAAAAAAGATGTTAACATTTTAAGCATTAGACCTGTAATTTATGCAATTTTTTCTAGCTAATCCCAAAATCAAAAACTATAAAAAAAATAGAAATATTGACTTTTTACTTTTAATGTTCTACATTTTTCATCTATAAATGATTTTAAGATCATTTCTTAAAAATAAACTGAATTATGACTTTCTTAATAAATATATTATTTATTTTTTTAAAAATTAATTTGAAACGTTATGCAGAGAAGATAACCATAGTTTTGCGATTTGGAAGGAAACCCATCAACGGCGATTGGTAAGACCAATTTGCCATGCAAAATTGAGCTTTTTGAGGACCATAGTCCTGATCAATTTATGTAGGACAAATTAAATTACATGAAAAACTAATTTTAAAACAAAGTTAAAATTTTTAATTGGGAAATGAAGGTGTTAATGGTATTCATTCACAAAGTCATGATTAATAAAAGCATCACTTGTATAAAATGTTCTTTTTTATATTTCAGGCTGAAAGAATTCTTAATAGAATTGGAGTAAAGAATGTTAAGGTTAGTTTAAATATTATTAATAACAAATAAATTAAAGTACTGATTTTGTTATTAGTTATTTGGTGATATTGACACAGTTCTCGATGGCGCACTCAGAAGAGTATTGAAGAGTGGACAGATTTCCCTCTGTTCGAAACCCAGATCTTCTGTGTCTTTAATTTGTTGTATATTATACATTATTTATTATTTGATAACTTTCTTGAATTTTGTAAATTATAATTTCATGTAATCTTACTTATATGCAAATCTCTTTAGTTCCCACATAATTCTGCACACTGCGAGTTGCTTATCCCAAGTTGGGAAGTACTTGTACGGAAACAATAAAGCTTCGACTGTTTTAATATCTTGTGAACTTCCTAAGACTACATTACAATATTTTTCAGCTCAGGGTTTGTTTAAAAGTCAGTGTTTGGCAACCTTGTTGATTACAAGGCCAAAATGTTAGTTTTTAAACATATTGCGGGCAGCAGCACCAATTATTATTATTATTATTAATTTTTTTTTTTTTTGGGGGGGGGGGGGAGTTTATATTTAAATGCTCTTTGAATCCTCAACACTTCTGTACTGTATATAAGATCAGAAAGTTATTTTTTCAATATTTGAATTAAGGCCGTAAAAGAATTTTTTTTAATTGTATAGGTTTTGCAAAAGATAGTTAACATAGGTTTCCCATGCATCATTTTTCAACAGCAAAAATCATGAAGTGTACATGTTTTATTTAATAAAAAAAATACCAGTTGCACCAAAACTAATTTGAGAATAAGATCCTAAATAGATAACACAACATATATTTAGTAAATATTCTAATTCAGGATATACCTAATTTATTATACGAAAGATTTAAAAAGTGATACCCAAGTAGGTAAAACTTTGTTTTTGAAGATTCTGTCATTCCATATAAATAGTAATGGAATTATTTAAATAATCTAAGAAAATTTGGCAAATCATGATCCATAATTACCTTCCATCTTTATCTCTCATTGCGATAACTGCTTATTTAAGTAATTTAAATGCCATTAAATTTTTGTTTATGTAATACAGTAAATTCCCATTTTAACGAATTCAAAGGGATCAGAAAACTTCTTCGTTATAGTGGATTGTTTGTTAAAACGGAATCGCATAAAAAAGTTACATTTCATTAAATTTAAAATTCTGCAAAAGTCAATAACAATATGTAACAATTTCACTAATATACAAGTTATAATATTTATATTTTCAATGAATAAGTACTAAATAATATAACTATAAGTATTAATAAATAGTTTAAAGGCGGCTGTGTCTACATCTTAAAATTGTGCAGTCCGTATTCTTTTCCTACTCACAGCCTGATCAATGACGACTGCGATTACGCTTCGATTTTATTTACGTCTTTCTAAAATTTTGATAAAGTTGGAGGGATTATATATTTTTTGCAGCACCTGATTTTTAAAAATCCTTTATCAGAATCTGTTATTATGGTCATCTAAGGAATCACTCAATCACTATCATCCTCAAAGGAAAACTGTTGGCATTTGGTGTCTACCATATCTTGAATGAGGCAGAGTAAGACAACCAACACTAGAGAGAATAGAAGTGAAGAAAAATACAGAATAGACGAGTCACCCTTCCCCCTTTGGTTACGAAGAATGAAGATTGAGTGTGGGACAAACCGTTAGTCTCGGTTAAGTAGATGTGTTTTCAAGGAATAACTTTCTGTGACAGCAAAGCCAACGTTTTTTGTTTCATTCTTAAAAGACTTCTTTTGTGACAACAATAAAAGTAATGCCCATGTGCACAGGGTTTCAAATTCAATCCCAGGAACACCATAATCTCAAAGTGTCAGGGGAGGGACTGAAGATTTATTTCATTTACTGAATATTTTGTTGTAATGATATTCATTATAAAGAAATTTTACTGTAATATATAGTCCATCAGTAAAATAAATACAAAGAAAATTTTTTGTTTTTTGAACATTTTGGTTTTTAAAAAGAAGGGAAATTCACACAAAAAAACCCAGCAAAAAGCTCACCGCGGGGCACAGGTTGCTAATTTATGGTCTAGAGCTACAAGCTTGTTATTTGTATATTCATATAGAATTTTTAAAAATATATTTTATTTAAGTTTTTTTTTTTTTTTGATTTCCAAGTGTTTTTATTAGTTACTTTATATTTACTTCTATTCAGGTTCCAAGTATTGCATTGTAGTACCTTGCAATAAATAGTTATCTTAGATGAGCCATCCATTCTTATTTTATGGCAATTTGGTGTTTGAAATTTTTTATTTTCTTGTTAAAAAAAGCATAAAGCCCATTGATTATGGTTTTAGTTACATTTTCAAACCTTTAAAGTTTAATCTTTTTTACATGTCTCGTTTCAGCTTAGTGAATATGAGCTTTCCATTGCCGCACAACTTGTCGACCCATCCACTATCAACATATCATGGGAGGATATTGCTGGATTGGAAGATATCATCCAAGAGATACGGGAGACAGTCATCCTCCCCATTCAAAAGCGAGAGCTGTTTGCAGGATCCATGTTAATACAGCCTCCCAAAGGCAAGTAACTCTAATCTGTAATGGACGTTTTCCTTTAACTTGCTACTTTAATGCCCAGACACATTGAAATGGTGGCGTGATGCGGGTTAAGGCCATAGAAGATACCTTCAAAGGTTCTGTCATCATCTTAGCCAACCTTTAAATAATATAGTTTATTCGGGACTGTTGCAAGTTTAATCTGTCATGGTCCAAAGTCGCATATAATGTCACCATAAGGTTAAGTTGGGTGCCAGCAATGGTGACATTTGACAGAAGTTCAAAATCTCCCTTGGGGTGGGGGGGTGTAAGTAAATTGTCAAGAATAAATTTGTTTGAAATAAAAATAACTCATTAAGTAATTAATTTAAATATTTTATTTATCATAGTAAGTTTAAGGTTTTTAAATACTCCCCTATATTTTCAATTTTTAGATTTGATTAATTTATTAAATTTATAAATGTTTATTGTTATTCATCATTAAGTTCCATTACATTAGAACTGCCTTCTAAAAAGCACAAGTTATATGAATTTATTATTATTAATAACTTCTGTCTGTTCTCTTTTAGGGGTGCTTTTACATGGTCCTCCTGGTTGTGGTAAGACAATGATAGCTAAAGCAACAGCACGAGAAGCTGGTAAGGGTTTTTATTACTAGGTTTATTAGAATATATAATCTTAAAAAAAAATGTAATTTGATAATTTAAAGTAATTGAAACACATAAGTAATGTTAAAGTCATTATTAAAAGATCTTGCACATTTATGAAACTAAATTATAAAAATTTGTTTAACTTTTGACAATTAACCTAACAATTTAATGTAATTTTATTATATAGAAATGACTTTATACTTTTGAGTCAAACCATGCAGGGTTTCCATAGGTTCTTGAAAGTCCTTAAGAACTCTTTGGTTTTTAATTTCAAGGAACCTTAAAACTTCTTGTTTTGACCAACAATCCTTGAAAACTCTGATTTTCATAACACTTGTTTTTCTCAAATTTTATTGTAATATTTAAATCTAAAGTGCAAATTTTTTTATGGGCATGAGTCAGTGTTTTTGTTAATTATTAACTGGCCTTTATTAACTAGCTTTGATTGCAACTAAGGTCTAAAAGTGTTGTTTCAATAAATTCTTATATTTATTGAATGCCTTAAAAGTATATAGCCTGTTACTGCCTTTGGTTTATAATTTTTTGTGTTTATTACTCTAGGTGCTCGATTCATCAATTTGGAAGTATCATCTCTCACTGACAAGTGGTATGGTGAAAGCCAAAAGTTAGCCGCTGCTGTGTTCACACTGGTATGTTCTTTTAGTTTGTAAGTTTGCTTGCAAATTACAAGTACTTGTTATTAATTTTTGCTTCTAATTTCAAATTTTTACTTTATAGGCCATCAAGATTCAGCCTTGCATTATCTTCATTGATGAAATTGGTGAGGATACATATTAGTGAATTTTGTTATTCTATTATAAATCTTTTAAAGTTTTTTATATAAATATAAAATTTTGTTCCAGCTAACTTCTTAAACTTTAAGCGAAATTACTAATACGAGCTACATCTTTAATTTTAGTATTTTCAGAAAAATACTTTAAACCTCAAATGTAAATCGTTCAAACCTTAACACTATGCTTTAAAATAGCATCTACCTTATATACTCGTTTTTAAGCCGAGAAATTTCGGACAAATTTAGTGCCGTAAAAATCGGAGTTGACATACATGAAACATCAAATTTCCAATTTTTTAAAAAAAATCCCCTATCCTTAAACCAGGGGTTCCCAACCGGTGGTACGCGTACCACTGGTGGTACGCGGGAAACTTTCAGGTGGTACGCATGAGTGTTGTGAGGAACATTGTTGCGAATTACTTGTGTGAGTGTATTTTCAGAAATCTTGTACATAAAAAAATAAACATAGAAGCAGAATAAGTGTTGAAGAGGATTTAAGAGTGAAAATAAGTTCCATTACTCCTAATGTCGATATTTTAATCACAGGCAAACAACAAGTTTCGCCATAAAGACGATAAAAGTATATTTTGTATGATGATTAGTTTTTTGCTGAGCTTGTACTATTTTTTTTTATTTTTTTTAGACCTATGGGTAATAAATAAAACTGTAAATTAATACCATTTTAATCTTTTTATTTCTCCTTTATTATAAGCATGTTATAAATAAACAAATATCTAACCATTAAATATGAAGTTTTCTCAGAAATTCAATTCAAAAAAGCCTTTGAACACTTTTAGAAGAGTAAATATTAAACGTTTATTAAAATACTTAGGTCTGGTGGTACGCCAAAATTTCTCAAAAAGTCAAGTGGTACGCAGGTGCAAAAAGGTTGGGAACCCCTGCCTTAAACTAAAACTAAATTTCAATCAAACTTACGGTTTAGATACTATCTGTTAAAAATAAAGATTCCAAAGCAGTTAAATTATTAAGATGAAATAAGATTGGTATCTATTCATGGTAACCACTATAATAATGCTTAATTGTTAGTTCTCGACGTGATGCGTTTTTTGTGCAGTGTAGCTCTGGTACAGGACACTTCATTGGCGTACTGTGACCTTGGCAGGTGCTGTCCCCGTGGCATTCATGCTTCACTGAACATAGCATCTACTTGTTCTCCATTCAGGGTCTGCAATGTCAAGGACACTCGGAGCCGAAACCAGTTTTATTTTCATTGGGGTTGAAATTTTGCTTGCAAAATAAAGTTGCTTTTCTTGTTTTCGTCTTTTTGGGATATAGCACGTTCTTCATATAAAAATGAAATTAATTTAAAATGCAACTCTATAAAATATATAATTATCCCTCTAAAACCTTTAATTTTTATTTTAGAACTACAGATAACCTTTTATCATCTCATCTCTCTTTCCAGACTCGTTCCTTCGCTCAAGGGACAGCTACGACCATGAGGCCACTGCCATGATGAAGGCCCAGTTCATGTCTCTGTGGGATGGCCTCATCACAGACCCTGAGGTCCAGGTCCTAGTAATGGGTGCTACCAACAGGCCCCAGGATGTAGACAGGGCTATCCTAAGAAGGATGCCAGCCATGTTTCATATTGGACTGCCAGTAAGTGTGGTGTTTGTGCTGTTAAATATAAATTACTTTGGACTAAGTTTTGATTTTTATGAAGCTTAGACAAATTTGGGAAATTATTTGCTTTTTTGGGGCAGAATATCCACCAATAATTAGGGTATCCACGAATAATCAGGGGTGAACACACTATCACTAGGTTCAGATGTTTCAAGTAGAACTCGAAGGAATTCGATAGATTTTATAGATTCAGTAGATTTTGGTTTTAAGTGCACTAGTAAATTATTTATAACTAAAGCTACCTAGATGTGTAGTATGATGTAGACCTACAGTAACCCAAAAAGATTTTTCTCCTTGAAGATCAATATCGATATATTTCAACTTGATATCCGAGAGGAATGTCTGATCAACATTCCTCTAGGCACAAATTACAGTTCTCCACAAAGTCGTTTTTTGTTGTACCTTACTGAAAAATATGAATATCATCTACAACTTTTTGTTTTATTGCAAAATATTAAAATATAATAATTGTATTATACTTTTATACTTTCAAGAAGAATTCTGTGACATTTCTGTAAATAAATATTTCAATTTTAATGTTATTTTTTTTACAGAATCCTAAGCAAAGGAAGGGCATTTTGGGACTTGTATTGGAGAATGAAGTTGTAAGTTTTTTTTGCACTTTCTTTGGTGAAATCAAAATATATTTGTACTAGAAAATATATACTTTTCACTTGGCTCTTTAACTGGAAATAGAATTTAAGTGTTTCTATGTTTGAAATTACTTTCTTAGAAGTTTCAATAAAAATATACATTTTTATTTGTATTCAAACATACTTTTCTAAAATATTCAAACAGATATGCTGCCATTCGTCACTATTTAACTTGTGCCAAATAGATTAAAAGTTTTAGTGATTGAGAAAAAAAATAACATTCAGCTTTTTTTCAGAAACAGTTTGTTTGATAAGATTCCAGCTTTTTATTTAGTTTTAAATTGGGACAATTTCATTTTACAAAAAGTAGTCAAACAACTCTCTTCTTAGCTTTAAGGTATAATTTTTTTTGTCAAGATAAAGGAAAACTTTTTGTGTATGACCTAAAAACTTTTTATGTGTGACCGCAAAGTATGTTTAAAAAAATATTTTTGTTTATGTGGGACTTTTATTTATTCAGGCTTTCTTTTGTTTGAAATAATTGCAGGTGTCTGAGGATGTTAGCTTGGAAGACATAGCAAAACTCACTGATGGATTTTCTGGAAGTGATATTAGAGAGTTGTGCCGTAATGCTGCCTTGTACAGAGTTCGAGACTACTGCAATGCAGAGGTTAAGAATGAAACTGCAACTGGAACGTAAGTTAAGAATTTGGGAATTTCCAATCACAACTGAATTGCTGCAATGAGTAACAACCTATTTTTGAGATTTTTTTTCTCGGAAGTACAATTTATTATTTTAAATGTTGAATCTGATGTGCAAAAGGATTTCAGGGTAGTTTTAACCTCATTGCTCCAGAGGTATGTGACATCCAGAGACGTACGTGTACCTTTGAAGAATTCACTTCACAACTTCATTTCACAATTTTTCTTTTTATTAACTCTTCTATTATAAGCTAGAAATAACAATTCCAAAAGTACTGATACCAAAGCAACTGATTTATTAATTCCATAAGAAAAATAACATTAAGACGGTCAAGCAGATTTAGTCGGTCTTGCAAAAAACTAAGTTTTTTTCAGTGTTTAATTTGTAAGACATTTTGGATTAAAACAAAATTAGAATGGACTATTTATCACAAAAAACTGACAGGGCTTGTTTATTCATACCACACACAATTTGTATTTTTTCTGCTAAAAACGTTAAATTTCACCAAATTGATGTGACCCTCAGCAAAAGTTAACCCCTTCCAGTCCCATTGATGCCATTTGGCATCGTCATTTAAGAATTTTTTTTCTGATCTATAGTCATTTATGATATCCAAAAGCACATCATTCGATTCTTCAGCTTTTCGACTTTCTTTCTATTAGAAAATATTTTTTATTAATCCCAATAGATGTCAGCCCTATTATTTTTTTAATTGGAAAATAGCTAACTTGCGTTTCACTTCATTTTTAAAAAGGTGACATAATTAAAACACTATTTTTATTATTTTGGTTGAAATCTATATACATATAAAAGAAAGTCGTGTTAGTTACACTATATATAACTCAAGAACGGCTGAACTGATTTGGCTGAAAATTGGTGGGGAGTTAGCTTAGAACCAGGAATAGGCTATAGGATACTTTTTATTCGAACCCAAACGGGTGTAGGAGTGCAAAACGTGAGCTGATTTTCCCATATGAATAGCATTGTAAGATTAGAATTTATACTTTTAAATTCAATTTGAAGAAATTTCAGCGCGTTCAGCGTGAACGAAAATTAAGAAAAAAAAAGAGCACGTGGGTTTAATTTTCTGGATTGTTATTTGAATATCAGTATTTTATTTTAATTGTTGATTTTAAATCTTTTGATTTTTATTATGGTGGATCAGATTTCCTCAACTATATTTTAATTTATATTTCATAATTTAATTTAATTGATGTTTACAAATGGTAAGAGATGAAGATATGGAGGAATATAGGTTAACCTAAAGAATCGTGGCCGGATTTGGCGAATTTTCAAAAATGTTGCCAAGTCGAAATGATAACAAACCCCGGCACTTGCCGAGATGGTTGCCATCTCGAAATGACCAAAAACAAAAATGCTACCTAATTTCAAAATGGTCGACTTAAAACAACAGAAAAATTCATTAAATTGCAGACCAGATTTATAAAAAAAAAAGTGGAACTTTAAAATGCTGAAGAATTGATTTAAAAAAAAGTAAATAATTATTTAAAAGCATTAAGAATCTAATTAATAAAATATTAGTATAATAAAACTTCAGAATAAATTATATGCGTTTAAGATTTAAATAGATTAAAATTTAGAAATTGTCAATGCAATTAATTGCTAATTTCGCCAAAGGTTGCCCTCGGGGATACCAGATTTGGCCTAAAATTGCCGGCCACGATTCTTTAGGTTAACCGAAATATATTCGGCATAAATAAGGAATTTGTACTTTATATAAAACTTTTCCAACCATACAAGAGGAGGAATGTCTGTTTTTGTTTTCTGATGTTAAGATAGTGTAATGGTCGATTGAATTTTGGCATTGGCGAAGTTGAAAATTTAACGTAGGGTAGCTATTCCCATCCAGTTGTATGAGTTAGGGTTAGTTTGAATATCGTTGCATTAAAGCTACACACGAGTGCTATTGGAAACGGGAGTCGTAATTTAGAACCACAGTCAATTTACGAGCCGACACATGAGTAGGTACCCAATGCAACTAAGAGCGACATCGTACGCAGCGTTAAGAATTTGGAGGATATTTAAAGTGCCTTTTCTCTACACAGGGTATTATTCGTCGGACATTTTATGGTTGCACGAGCCGTTTAAAGGTCGGCAGTTATTTTGGCGATGCCCGGACCTGAACCTGGGACCTACCGCATGCAAGACGAAAGCCTTTACCGACTGGGTCCCCCAACCCTATCGAGTTGTATGAAATATGAAGTGGAATGTTTACCACATTTGGGCAGTTTCGTTTTGCGCTAATCGCGAAATAGAAACAGGCCATTATATCATGTAGCTGTTCTGACAATTTGAACAGGAGCCTATGGGAAAGCCCGGAAACTCCTGGAAGGGCCTGGATAAAATCAACCCCTCATATCAGAATGGGAGGAGATTATATTATCCTGATGGAGTGGACCAGTGGAGGGATTAATTGGTATAAAATAAAAGTTTACATAAAAAACTACTAATTAGGGTTATTAAGGGTACACTTGTGCAACGCCGGGTTTATAAAGCTAGTAATTACTAAAAAAATTTTGAGAATATGTTGAGATATATAAATAGAGGTTCTTTTTATTAAAAGGGACAGGATTTGATCTGCTGCCAACAATTAAATAGTGGTTTTACAGTTTTATTTAGCCTCTATCATTATTTCTTCGTAATTTTCAACTACAATGGCATGTTTGCAAAGTTACATCTTGTAAAAAAATACAATGCCTTTCTTCCGTATTTGAAAGTAATTGCCAGTTTGATTTTTTATTGAAACATGGTTTATGCCGTAAAATTTTTGTGTACTGAGCCAATGTTTGATTGTCTATTTTATAACTTGGTCCTTCCATTTCCCCCATCTGCTGCTAGTCTAAATCAACTCCACAGTATAAGACTACTCATTCTGCTTAAGAAAAACTTTTAATGCTAATCTATTAAATCTAATTACTGTTTTGCATGTTGAAAAATGCACACTTTCAAGCATGGTAAAACCACTTGTGGAAAAAGTGGACTTGCTTTGATGATTTGCAGTTCAAATATATTTTTAATTTGTACAAAGCCTTTACAAAAAAATTGCAAGTTTTTAATTAATACACATTTAAACTACTTTTATCAATGTAATATTTACCTTCCTATAAGGTTTTTTTAATTTTAAAAACCCAATCTATGTATTCAATTTAGAAAAACTGTACGCTTTTAGAAATAATTTTTCCGTTGTATAAATCCTTTTGATGCTTTATACTTAATATTATGAATTCCATTTCAGTTCTGCAGATTCTGAGGTATTCCATGATGCCCTTCGACCTATCAGCAAGGAGGACTTTTCCAATGCCTTGGGTAGAATGAAGGATTCCAAAATGCACACAGGTTTAAAAACCTTTAAAGGTAGAATTCCAGATCTCGACTAGATTTTCTAGAATTCCAGCTTTTCCCAGCATTCAGCTTGTAAGCAACATTCTTCCAAGATCATGTTATATCCTGTTGCAGTCTGTAGGTGTAATTATAAACGTTTCCTCTCTGGCATTTTTCATCAGTACTTACAGTTGAACTAATAATTTCCTTTGTCTGAAAGCTTGATCTGTTGTGTATATAATTTAACTTGGAATAAATTGTATATAAATACATCTTGTGAAATTTGTTATTCAAATAATTTTCACACTTGGATGAAAACACACTTTTTATTTATAAAATTACAAAATATAGTTTTAGCTTTATACAAAGCTGCCAGGAAGCTTTCTGAGAGGCACAGTTTTGCTTACATTTTATAGGTTTCACAATAGAAGCTGAAGTATACAATGACTAGCTTCAACAAAAAGAATCACTGAAAAGCTAATAGAAAATTTTTACAGTAAAACTTCTCTTAACTGTTCCATTCGGATTGTATATAGATTTCGTTAACCACTTAATTATACGTCCAAACATTTAGTGTTATCTAGACTGTTTATACATTTGTCTCCTATGTTTTCAAATTTGGTCTGTATCATAATATTAACGTCTCATTTTGAATTCAAAAGAATTAACCAAACTTAAAATCTTAGTAGTTTAGTTTTATTTTGGTAGATTGACCCAGAAGAGAAATGAAATGCTTAAGCAGTTAAGTGTGGTACAATTTAGAGAAGTTTTAATGTATTTAATAAGTAGCATGTGTTGAGCTATTTTATAAAAAAATATATAAAAGGAAAACATAATGTAGAATTTTATTATTATTCTCAGATAAAATTTGCTAGTTCTATAACCTAAATCATTTCACGGAAACCCTTGTCCTTTTTCCATAATAAATTAAACATATAAACTCTTTAAGTAAAAACGACTATGAGTTGGATGATGCTAATGAAACACTATATACAATGCTGTTATGAGGAATCGCTAAACATTTGATGATTGTTAAAATTATAATATATATATATATATATATATATATATATATATATATATATATATATATATATATATATATATATATATATATATATATATATATATATATATATATATATATATATATATATATATATATATATATATATATATATATATATATATTCTTAAAATTGAATATTGATTTTGTTATTTCAAGCTCAAACTATTTTACTAGAATTCATTACATGTCCCATGATGAAGTTGGACATTTTTTTAAAAACTCCTACTACCAAGTAGTTAAGTACTAGAATATATTTATGTACACATAAATAAAATATTTCTTCTAAGTTTAAAAATAAAGCATGGTCCACAGGGAGAAAATATTTGTAAAACATAGGTAGCTTGTTTGAAAGTCCATTTTCTTTATATAAAAATATTTAGTTCCATTTCCTTTTTGTTTATGCTTGATCTTCACTGTCACTATCTATAAACCAAAAAGAAAGAAAAATATAAATTATGCAAAAAATACGTACAATAGTGCAGTATTTTAGAGAATATTTTTTTTTCTTTTTACATTTTAATCAGTATAGAAATCAAAGGTTTAGCAAAGTTTTGTATAGGAATTAAATATTTTTTAGGAATAATATAAACAAGCATACATGTATTGAATAAAATTAACGTTTATTTCTGTTACCTTTCTTGCCTGTGTACTGGTGCCTCCTCAGCCTATCATATAAGTCTTCCTTGTTACCGTAAATGGAAGCTGTACTGCGAGCTAAGCTATTGCCTTTTCCATGATGTAAGCTATCTGTAAAAACAAAAATATGTATGGTTATTAAAAATTATTGTTTTCTAATTTCTAAATAGCGTTTGGACTTCAATCAATGAATCTTGGAAAAATGAGAATAAATGAGAAATAACTATATATAACAATGAATGGAGAAGAAAATTTATTTTTTGGAAACCATCTTTTGACCATCGTAAGAGAGGACACCTAGACAGGGGAAGTTAGGGTATATAGTAAGCGACAAATGGAGTAATAAAAGTTTAAAAAAATATTAAAATCTATAGTATTAATCTAAACAACATGAAATAAATATCTTATATTAATTCCATTAAATGGATGCCTCTTGATCTTTTAGGTGATATTTAAACTATTAAAATTTTTAACTTAAATCCTTTACTCAATAAGCCTATGTAGGGCAATAAGTACCAGGCCTGTAACTCAACTGTCTATATATAGCAATGTAAATTCATGACAGAGTAATAAAAAACATTTGGAAACAATTCTGAATCACTCAATGGTTATTAATTTTTGTATGAGTGCAAAAGTTGTCCCAATTAATGGTACATAAAGTTTTAATTGAATGAAATTCTAAAAGATTACCTTTCATGTAAGTTTCATTATAAAAGTTAGGCATTTCCCAGCCATCGTCATCATCATCATAATAGTGGGCATATGTGCTGTGGTGTGAAGGGGCTATGCTTTCAGCATAGGGCTGGGGAGCCCCGTAATAAAAGTTGGTTTGTGAGCTACTCAGGTCCATGGCTGGTTCTGGCATTTTCTTTGGCTGGTTTTTGCGAGTTGAAGACCTAAAAATTTGTCGAATAAATTTTTAATCAATGTTTAAGGAATGGGATAGGTACCACAGGCCTGCGATGGAAAAAAAATTAATGTAAGTGGTAGTTGGTAGCTGAATGTTTTGTATTTTTTGGTGCTTAAACTCAACTAAATTGTAAACTTCTATCACGTCATCTTTTCTTGAAAAATTTAGTTTTTGGCCTGTCCCTATTGCTCGATAATCAGTTTGTCTCATCATGAAACAATTTAAAAAAATAATAGATTTAAAAATTCGCTGTTACCAGAACTTTTTAATATAACCTTTATTCTGCTTCCAATAAAACAGGTAATCAACTCTAATCTGATTTATAACTACAAATTGTACTACAAATCCTATTTATGGATTGGTCTGTGAAAAAAAAGTGACCAACAAATATATAGGCAAACTGTCTATAAAAGATATCAAATAGAAAATTCTTGACTAATTTACAATGTACAGTTAGTTTCTTTACCTAACACAAATCATCCAGATAAGTAGCACCAGTAAAATGATGAATATCACAGCTCCTGCTATTCCACCAGCGATGTAGACAAATTCGGCTTTACTCTCGCACCGACTTCCGTGGAAGTTTGTAACACAGTGGCAAATTGGCTCATGGGTTTCGGCATTGACTTCACATGTCCCGCCATTGATACAGTAACTCTCACACACAGCTAAGGAAAGAAACAGAAGAATTAGTACCATATAGAAAGCTTTGTGAATACTTTATTCAAATGTGTACCATTATAGAGGACTATTTTTCGTCTTTTTTTTCTTAATTAAATTCTTTTAGTATTTGAGTTTTGAAAAAAGAACAGCCGAACATGTTTAAAAATTTTTTTCTCCGTTTTTGGTTTTATTAATATATAAGTTAAGTCTAAAGTGCTTTGATAGTTGAATTTGCTTCTTCAATTTTGTATATTTAATATTTATTCTATTTAATTGTGTTGCTATCTTCTGATAAAGTAATTTCATAGTTAATTTTTTTTCAAAAACTTATTTTTGCTGTTGTTGCATCAGTTATATGATCCAATTTACTGTTCACTTTCTATAATAGTTTTTTTAATGCTATATACTTCAAATTTGGTCTTATTGGTAGAGTAATACTTATTGCATGTTAGACTCTTCTTCACTCTACACTGCTAAAAATTTGGCATTTGGTTTCACCAAACATTTGGTTCTTAGTAACTGCAACGGCTGTGTGGTGAAATGTTTCACCATATTTTCGGTATTTAGTTGAACCATTTCTCTGTTGTTGTTTTTTTAACCTGGAAAATGGCTCAATGGAATACCGGAAATATGGTGAAACATTTCACTACACAGCTGATGCAGCTACTATGAACCATATTTTTGATGAAACCAAGCATAAATTTTTAACAACGTAGACTACCATTTTGAACAGGAAAATAGATTTTTTAAAGTAAAAAATATTGAATACAGTTCCAAACTCAAATTGGACTCATCTCTAACATGTAAAACAGTTGAACTCAACCCACTATAAACTATCTTCCAATCTATACTTACACACACACTCCCCAGTCCTGTTCTCCAGCCGGTACTTGGGCTGACACTCGCATGCATATGAGTCCACATCTTCCCTGAAAACGCAGAAGGCATTGGCCTGGCACAGTCTCATCTGTCCGTCCACCAAGCAAGGGTTGGTGCATTCGGATTCGGCAGTGGCGCCCTTCGCAGCAGTCGTGGTGTCCTGAGGACAAGGTCTGCACTCCGACTCTTGTTGTTCGTGATCCATGTAACTGCCTTTGGGACACTGGACACAGTGGCGGGTACTGTCCATGAAGTAACCGGGGCTGCAGAGTTCTGGAAGGAAGGAGGTAAGTAAGTAAATTAGTAATCTTTCGAATCAACCTTGCTGGGCCTCTGTTCTGTTGTTGGTTGTCAATTTTTGTATTTGTGTTGGACAACTTTGACCAAGTTTTTAATCTTAATAATTCCATCACTAAAAATACTTATTAAATAATTGGCTTTAGTGGCAATTCTGGCTACACTTCTAAGTACAAATATAGTTAATAGTTGGTGTTTTAAGCTTGGGCCAAATTGACCTTTAATGACTGTTCGGGTTTCCCAATGTACGGGGTATAAGTTACATTGATTTACCGCTATGCTTTGAGGTTACATTCTTTTGATAATAAAGCTTTTTTTAATGTTGAATAAACGCACAAAAATGTTTTTTTTTTTAAGTTAAATTTGTAAAGCCAAAGAAAAAGACGTATTCTGGTTTTTAAGCAGCAGGAAAATAGAGTTTTCCTGATTTAACCCATATCAGTTGACAAAGGAACACATCATCTAAACTTAAGGGGACATGAATTTCTAGCTACAACTCAAACTGCAGCAAAAACCACTCCAGGATCACTAAACGTCCAAGTTAAAGGAGGAGTTGGTTGTCAGTCTCTACAATAGACCAGTGACACGCCAGAAACGCCCCACCTCGCTCGCTCTAAACACCCCAATTATGTTCTGAACAAAATGAGGCCTGCTTCGACATTGAAAAAGTCACCTTTGGGTTTAGGATTGAAAAAGGTTTTTCGTGTGTATAGTTACGTGTGTTCATTGGAGTCATGTAGAGTTTTTGGATTTATAGATGTATTCGAAAGTTTTATAAAGAGTTCGAGGAAATATACTATTGATTATTGAATTAATTGAATTATTATTGAATTATTAATTATCTGCTTAGATAAAATATTTCTTAGTTAGAACTCTAACTAAAATTAATTGTTTCAAATAATTAAATTTCGTTATGATTTGTTTGTCAATAATATTTTGGTTCGTAGTTTATTGGGAATATCCAGTACCATAAAATATTCCTTCAGAAAACTGTCAAAATCAAACAGTATTTTAGAAGTAAAATTAAATGACCTAAGAATGTTATTAAATATTTCTTTTATTATTAGACCTTAGATCTCTACTATTTGCGAAGTAATGTTGGAAATTCAAACGAATTTTGAATTTAAGTTAAAATTAAAATAACCTTTTTTTTTACAAGAGCGTATAAAATATTATTACCCCCCCCCCCCCTTCTTTCAGGATTTGTTGAGTATTTAAAGGAAATACAACAAGAACAATATATACTGAAATAAAACAATATATATATGTTAATAAAAATTTCGGTATTTACACAAAACAATTGATTTTGTGTAGACAAAATTTTTTGATTTAACAAAGATTTTGTTACTTGACAAACATATTTTTGAATAATATATGTTCTTTAGTTTTTACTCTGCAGAAAACAGTAAAATAAAAAGAGTACTTAGCATTTAAACTTTTAGCATAATATTTATTCATTATATTTTGCATTTAAACTTATTTGGAAATAAGACCTTTTTTAGTACCTTTTAAAATTTTGGTTTTTGTTTTATACTATAAAGATTGATGCCATTATTTTGGATAATAAATAACACTAAACAGGATTATAGACACACATTTATTATTAGATTAAACACGGATAAGGATACATGATTCAAAATGAAATAGGGACAGTCGTTCTGTTAATTATTATACAGGCATTGTTAAATATAACAAGGTATTTATTTTTGATTTTTTTTTTAATTTTCGTGTTTTATTTTTTCTTGAATAATATATTCGGGGTCTCGAATATTCATCGAACGTGTATATCGGGGATCAGTTATTTCGGGCGTTAAACAATCAAAAAAAAAGTTTTCAGTTTGTTTTTCATTTCTTTTTCCCAAAAGTTGACATCTCTTAGAACTTTTTCTGTATAATTCCCCAATGGAGTCCAGAGAACAAAAATGCAATAATTTCTTTTGGTTATCTGTAACTGTCCCTGAATTTGAAAGAAATATTTGTGTCTTTTGTTTATATGTATTGTCTCCGTTTTTAGATCAAATTTTAGAAAATTAATTTTTTTTGATTTTATGGCTTCTTCCGGTGTAAGCTTTGAACATGAAGATGAACATTAAATCTCAACAATCACCGCCTAGAAAAAGAAAAAAAAAACGTACCAATGAAAAATAAAGTAAAATAATGCTCAATAATTTGTGGTCAAATAGTGAAAATTTCAAAGGAAAGGGTATTCTGAGACTTCTAGGGGTGGAGCCCTTGGCTTCAGTTAGGGGCAGGGCCTGTTCTTGGAAATCTCAGACTATAGGCACAACCTGTTTTCTGGGCCCCCTTTACGGAAAATGTTGTGTATGAATTCCAGTAATGATGGTGCTATATGACCTAAATATCAAATTTTTGCTACAATTTTATGGACTTCCTTTATAGCCCTCATGCCGCTCTAGTGCGACGATAATTCAAACTAAACCTATGGGCTTCCTTATAAACATCGATCAAAACCATCACGTTAGATCAATTTCTCAGTCAAAATTGAGGAAAAAAACATAGTGGGGTATTTGATTTTTTTTATTTACTGATATTTTGGGGATTTACAGTATTTAGCTTAGTAGATACTAAAATTTAGGGGCCCTAGGCCCGAGCCTAACGGAAGAACAGGCCCTGGTTAGAGGGAAAATGTTTTAATATTTTTAATTTATTTTTATATTTTTTTCTTATTGGTTTATTTTTCGAAAAATTTAGAGAGAAATAAACACATTTTAAAATGAACAAATTGGTGCACACATCAGAATTTGATTTTTGGGATTGTGCAGTCAAAGTTGAGGAACAAACTAGGGTTTGAGAAAGCCGCAAAAAACTTGTGTGTTTGTTTAAAAGGTTGAACCCGAATGATGAAAAACTTGGATGGTTATATAATTCATTGTAACCTTGCCCCAAATAAAAAAAAAACTTTAACTTCTGTTCTTGGAATCCACGTCTTTTTTTCGGGTTTTTTTAAAAGTCGCCGACTAAAATATAACTTATTTCTATATTTTTATTAAATATTTTCACTACGATAAAAAGTTTTTGTTCAATATCAAACTAATACGGACTTACTTTGTCAAAATAAAATAAACATCTAATTAATATTCATCTAAATAGTCTACCCTGGGCAGGTAGACTGCAGTTTCACCACCAATGAAATGGGCCCGCCATGAAAAGGGCCATGTTTTAGTATGCTTTCTTATAGGTTGTAGTTATGCAAAAACTTTCCAAGTTATTAGTTGAGATAGTGCACCTCACCACTTCAGTTGTGTCACCACATCTATAAATAATTTAACTGAACCTAATTATGGGCCCCTTGAAAATGGGAAGGGTACGTCAGGGCTTAGGCTTACCGGGCTAATTATGTGAATTTTTAATAGTAATCCAAAAAATTAATTACTATCAATGGTATATTAAAAAGTAAAAAGATTTGTAAAAATGCGATTTATTTCAATAAAAATATTCAACTTTCTGTTGCTTCTGAATAGTAATTAAAAAATTCTATTGAGTAACTAACTAGTAGATCCATAGAGTTATTGGATCCCAATAATAGTCCATAGCCGAAAAATACTTTAGAGAAATAAATAGTAAATTTTGGTAAAGGATGGAGAAGATGAGCCAAAAAAGAACATAAATGAGCGTGATGTAATAGATGACCCAGGAAATGTTTCTAACACATAAATAATAAAAAACGTAGATAAGAATTTCCTCCATTCTGCTAAATTCGCTCCTATGTTACGTTTTCTTTTTTTTTTGATAAATGCAAACCCTGTTTACCATAGCGGTAGCTCATGGTGAAAGATGAAATATACAAAGCAGTTAAAAATTTCCAAACATAACATTTGGTGCTCTCAACGTGCTGTCTCAAACTATCAACACGTGACCGTTTATCTTGACCGGTTTGAGGTGTTGTTTGAGCTCGTGGAGAGAATTCGGAGAACTGGCTTCTTCCACACTGCCCCGAGACAAGCCCTTTGTTCACTTCCACAGGGTAGGTCCTCCCCTTGCAATCAATCAATGTCACGAGCATAGAAGCGGCAAAGATACAAAGTGTTTTGAAAAGTTTTGAAAGCAGCTAAGATATGTGTTACTTTTTGCACAAATTACTCAAAAACTTTAAATCCAAACTGTTTATAATTAATTACAGCTAAAGTAGAAATTCTAACAAATTAAAATGCCTTTTCAAATTGTCTTTAAGATAATTAGAATGTTTTTTATAAACTGTAAAAAACCCGATGCTTTACAAAGGATTAAAATAATTTTCAAAAACAATAGCAAGAATTTTTCTATGCCCAAATGTAAAGCTTATCAATACCTAAGAATACCAACAAGTCCGGAAACAATAAGTAAAAAATTGTGGTTGCTAGTTAAGAAAAACTGCATCCAATTTCTCCATAGGTTAACATGGGGGAAGTTAGTTCCGTTTTCGGAAATTCATGTCCCCTTAACCTTTCCCTCTCTTTTAGAACTTAAAACGCATTCTGCTAGCGCTGCACTACGAGACCTAGAGCGTAAATTATTCGCATTGCAGGTGGAGTTAATGATTAATCTATCCGAAAATAAAGGGTAGAAGAAATTTTGTTTATATACATATAATGATAATATATTTACCTTCAGAGCACTCCGATTCGGACTTTGCACTTATAGATGGTGTTGTCCTTCGAGCTGGGCACTTGATACACGAAGGCGCTCCCTTGGGTCTGAAGAATCCTCTCATACAGGGCTCGCAATTTCCATCCCTCGTCAATTGGAAACCAGCAGCACATTCCTCTGCAAAATAAGTTGATTTTACATTTAGTATGAGTTTTGTAGCAAGATTATGAGCCGTAAAAATAATACGAGTATTCAGAATTAAGACGTACCTCTGCATTCCTGGGGAGATGTAGCTTTATCACTCTTTGTGGTCAGGTCAGATCCACAAGGTATGCAGCTAAATGCCCCTTCATTTGGTTGATAAAATCCATGTCCACATGGGCGGCAAACATTGGATTCATCGTCATAGTAGTGACCAGGAGAACATCGTTCTAAAACATATTCCATAGTAAGCTAAAGCTTTGAAGAAAACTTAGAAGAAATATAAACCTTTTAAAATGTCATATTGAATTTACCTTTGCATTCATCGGCATATCTTGCTCCAATTGTTTCAGTTATTCCTTGCTTTTCACCTATTTGAGGGCAAGGCTTACAAGTCAAATGTCCATTTCCATTTTGGTATGTGCCCATTGGACATGACAGACATTTTTGTGTGGAGTTTTCGTAATAAGCACCAAGACCACATTCCACTAGAATAAATAAAAGAAAAGTAATACAAATTTCTTATTTTTTATAGTTATTTTCTGTATATTTTTGTAAAGTAAAACTGTATACTTGTATTACCTATATATTTTAAGGGTAAACAAATCGCAGAGAATGAATATTCATGTAGAATAAGTCGACAGGGAAAGTTTGATGTAGTTAAGTCCCTTTTATTTAACAGCTAGACATCGGGAGAAGATTAATTTTGTCGTAGAATGTGACGGAGTGCCCTCTTCCACTGACCAATTAGAAGCTAAGATTTAGTTATGAGAAAGTTTGAAAAGGTCAACTTTAAAATGTGATGACTAAACAGTTTCTGCGGGAACGATTGATCTAGGCGACTGTTTGTCACCGACAGGGTGTGGTTAGGATGTTAAAGTACTAGGTGATATTAAGGATATGTGAAAAAGGTAATTTAAGTCATTAAGTTTAATTGGGGTTTAAAAAATATATAAGGTTTTGAGGGGGTTAAGTTATAATATGTCATATCCCCGCCCCCGGCAAGTCTGCTCGGCTGGGGAACGAGGGACAAAAAAAAAACTAGAAGAGGAGGAAACTTGATTTACAAAACCGAGAGTGGCCATTTCTCGACTAAGGAAGACAAGTTCAAAGTTATTGTAAAAGTCAGTGAAAAGGACAAAAAATAAAACATCTAATTGGTCAACCGAAGAGAGTATTAGAAGATAAAAAGGTAGCATTATTGAAGAACATCGCAAAATAATACTAAAATGACAATTAATTCTGTAAAATACAAAAATAAAACGATGTAAGTAAAATTAACATCTTAAAAAATTTGAAATGCCTAGAATATAAACATTAAGAAAATACTGGAAATTAGGCATTCATTAAAGTACAATACATCAAATACTAAAAATGGGTAAATATAAACAAAGTTAACACATACTTGCCATAAAATATAAAATCGTACAACAACAAAATTGAATTGAAAAAACCAATAAAAATATGAAAAAGTTTCAGATTTGAAACATAAAACGCTCATTCTTAAAAAGAAATTAAAAAAGTTCTAAGAAAAGCTGCGTTTTCTTCAAAAATAGTGGTATGTGAATATGAACTTAAGGAAATATAACTAAGTATTCCCAATAGTAAAAGAATCGTTAAAATTATTTTTAATTGTTTAATGAAACATACCGCAATAAGGTGCTACTACAACTTCTCCAGGTGGGCAAGTGTAATCAGTCACCATATCCAGCGATGTAAGATCTGGTAAAACATTGGGCAAGGTATCGTGGATGTCGAAAGCCTGGTTCTGCAAGATCTCAGATTCCAAAACTTTCTGTACTGTGGATTGTTGTTGCGAGTTGATATTTATCACCGGATCCCTGTAAAAATAGTGTAGGTTTGAGTATCTATTCTAATTGTGGTATCATCCCAGAAAAAATGCAAATGGAAGGAACTCAAAATTACTTGTTTGCCGGGAAAGATATTTCCACAACGTAAAGCTCGTTGCTTTCCAGTTGTCTTTTAGCTCTAATCTGTTTGCAGTGGACTTTCACTTTGAGTCCAGAACAGCTGCCAGGGACGTTGTCCGAACAGATTCTCCATTCGCGATTGACCTTCATCAAATTGTTCTCTATTCTGGAGCGCAAGATCTTTTTGCCCGATTCGGAGCAGACCACGGAGGATGGGAAGTTCATATCAATTCTGAATATTTTCTGTGCTGCTTTTCTGGCTGTAATGAGTTAATTTAGGTTTAGTACAAATATTTCGCGAAGAGATTATTATTTGTATTCTGTTATTTTAAACAGAATATGATAAAATTTGTAATATTACAGAACTATAGCATTACGAAACTAGTTGAAATTACTAAAAAAATTAAATATGTGTAATCCTTCTCTTTTACCTAAAGCACAGTTATCTTATAGCTTGTAAGATCATGTTGAATTCATTACAGGAACCTGTTAGTCGTTAAAACATTGAAATGAAACAAAGGCTTTATTTTCGAATTTTTACCTGAACATGCTGGGAAGACTAGGTTAGAACCATGACCAGATGGAGGATGCCAAATTCCCTCTGCTCCGCAAGTATAAAATTTGGCGACAGGCTGTGAAAATTCCAAGTTTGAATGACAAGTAATGGTGCAAACTTTAAAGCGTCCATTTGGACCCCAATCTGAACAGTGCCTCTGCCCATTGACAGGAGCTGCTGGTAGTGGACAGAACTCTTCTGCAATGAAGAATATTGGCATGAATATTTAGACCTAACGAATGCTAAATGCATTTGGGAAATTTGTACTTTTAAAGTGTATTATTATCTAACAAATATACCATGGTTGTGGAAACTTACTTAAAATGTGAATACGGAAATCACATTTAGCCGTGTTTCCTTCTGAATCCTTTGCGATGTACGATAGCTGATGAATTCCACGACTTAAAGTTTGACCTATAAAATGGGATGCATTAGTAATTTATTTCTTTACTTGTAATCAATTTCAATATTTTAAATTAAAAAATATATATATCTTTGTTAACCTGGCGTCAATCCTCTGTGTTCCATGACGTACAGTGTTTGCGCAGAATCAACGAAAGAGGGCTCTTTCCACGTCACCTGGGCACTGTTATTTGGCGTTACTATCCAAATGTCTTGTGGACATTCTACAGCTTTGGGTGGCATTTTATCATGGATTTGAATAGCGCAAGATTCGCCAGTGAAGCCTACAGGACAGACGTACTCGCCACAAGTACCAGGACCCTCTCTCTCGATAGTGCCATCAACTCTGAAATGAAAATGGTATTTAGGCGTAAATTAATCACTGCCCATCAATAGCTTAGAACCAGATTAAAAGGTATTCATCATTATAAAGTATATTAAAATTTAATATATTTTTGCACCTACATCTTTAGCATATATATTGTAATCAATACGCAGGTAATGTTTGCGATATATTTTTATTTGAATGGTGAAATTAAAAATTTATATTTTGATATCCATTTCAATTTTTATTCTCCACTGCACATGATATAGACTCACTCTAAATTACGGTTACTCTTGTCATATTTTACGTATTCCTACCAAACTTTAGCTTAACACATTTTAATTCATTCATTGTATGTCATACATAATTGAAAGTTTATTTCGCTAAGAAGGGAGCTATCGTCCAACGTTTAAGCTGGTTATTAATACTGAAAGTAATTCGTAAATTCCATTATATAGTTAAATTGTAGTGTTTTATTTACCTGTCATATCCAGTCCATCTTAGCATAAGACCACTATACAGAACTGGTGCACTCTTGCAACTGCGGAACTGTATTGGTATTTCATATGACACATCCAGAGGCCTGTTCCAAATGTTGACGCGACTTATTCGTCCATGGAAACCGGCCGATGCAGTTGCCCTGTTCTTTTCATCAAGTGGAGCTCCAAGGTTGACCCAAGCACTGTTAAAATAGTATTGACACTTCAGATAATTTTGTAACATTCCTCCGTAAAATCAGTGGAAGCCAGCTCCTTCCGGTTTAACGTTACACAAGTATGTTTCCTATTTGCGGTTTAACGTTATTCCATAAATTTAGTATAATGAAGGTTACTCCGTGAAACAGAAGGCAGCACTGTCTGCCACCGATTTTAGAGAGTAAACTCATTATTTATGTAATGTTACTCCATAAATTCGGTGTTATATTACTCCTTGAAGCTGGAGTAACATTGCATCAAGGTTTTACAGTCCTCTATTTTGCCGATAATGACACTACAGCTCATACAGGCTTTAGCATTGTATGGGCTGTCGTGACCTTTAGTTTAATTTACGTAATCACTTTCTTTAATAATCTAATACATAAACTACTCACTTTTGTGGGAGGTACTGATTTTCTCCATATCCATTTACAGTACCAGCAACAGCCGCATCCGTGATCAAAGAAACTGTCCCAGTGTCACCGTTCCACATTATAACAATATGATGCCATTGTCCGTCATTTATCGGCACATTCTTTAGGTATGGGATGAAGGTGTCAGGAACAGTGTCGGAGAAAAGAGCGATAAGAACGCCAGCTTGGTCAGCTTGTAAAAGAATCTTTTTCCCGATCGGCAGATGTGGAGATCTATTTGAGAATTAAATTTAGTTTAGAAAAAGTTTTAATATCGTGCTAAATTAAGTGTATTTTCCAATTGATGCATATATTAAATTGGGTTCCTGATTATAGCGAAGTGCTTCCTTATCGACGAATAAATATAATAGATGTATTTAGAAAGGTTTTCGTATAATAGATTGTAGTAAGAAACTATTAAGATTAACTGTTTTGTAACAAATATTTGCCAGAAAATTTATTCTCTGAGAAAAGTTAATACGGTTTATTTGTTGTAGTGTAATTTTATTCTGTAACATGCATTTTATTTTAAAGTTAGCATGATTTTGTCAAAAGATTGAGATTTAATTAATTTTTTTGTAAAATATTTACTTACTCAACGCTGTATAAAGTGAAGTAAACGCCTGAAGTTTCCAGACTATTGAACTGGATCCACATGGCAACAGTGAGACTTGATGTTCCCAACTCAAAAGGAGCTGCCAGTGACACACTTGACGATTTACTTTCGTCATTGATGTAAATGTCATAGTCGATACTTATTGCTGTAAATTTAAAAAAAAAATTAATGTCGCTTCAGTATTATTACTTTTGAACAGTTTTTTTTGTTGTATTTTTTTTACATTTATATTTATGTAAACTATATGAATTATATACACTATGTATGTATTATATAAGCTCTTTGTTATATCTTAAAAACACGGAGAAGAAATCTTTCTCTTTTTATAATTATTTTCATTTAAGAGCAGCTAATGGTGCAATTCTAGCTAATGATAATTCTATTAAATGAGACCCAGTGACATCACTTCACTTCACTTCACCATGCCACAGGTCCGGGGTTGGAATTCCAAATTGGACAATGTGCACTAAGTCTTTCATCTTTTTTCATTGGGTCGATAAAATATGAAGACCAACTAGGACTTGAGAACTAAAAAAATGGGTAGTTTCACCAGTCTGATAAACTGATCTGAGGATCTGCTGCAATGTATCCCATTTCACCCGGTTTCGTAAACTGAAATGGGCACAGCTGGCCATGGCTCTCTTTGGACTACCGGCCAACTGTGTGTATTAAATGAGTTTAAGTTAATGAGTAAATTGATTGAGAAGGATTCTAGTAGTTTAAAAAACTCTCGAATATCAAAAGCATACAACAACAAAAAAAATCTCGAATACTTACGTTTTCTGCAGTCTTCACCCGTAAAATTGAAAGGACATTTGCAGTAGAAATCATTTGTAAGATCGATACATTGTGCTGTGGGTGGACAAGAATTAGGCATGCAATCCGGTATATCCATGTCACACAGAGCTCCCGTGAATCCCGGAGGACAAATGCATTTGAACTTTTCACCCATGTCTTCGCAGGTAGCTCCATTCTGGCAAATATTATCTTCGCAGGCATCGTATTCCAGTTGGCAGCCTTGTCCAGTGAATTCTGCTGGGCAGGAACAGTTGAGGCCACTGCCGTAGTCGTTGCATATACCTCCGTGCATGCAAGGTGTGCCGATACAACGTTCGGGTGAGGTTTGGCAACGTTTACCGTCTGTTCCTGATGGACATCTGTTGGTAAAATAGAAAATATATGTAAATTGTCAGTAGTATGTTTGCTATATTTAGACTTCTCTTTAAGCAATCCAGCTTAAATAATCTATAATAGATACTTACACACAGAAGTAATCTTGGAATAGATCAATACATTTGGCATTATTTAAGCATGGGTCACTGCCACATCCTCCAATATCTTGTTCACATTTCTCTCCCGTCCAACCTTGAGGACACTGGCACCTGAATCCGTTTACCGTGTCGGTACAAATGCCATTATTCAGACACGGATTCGACATGCATTCATTAACATTAAACTGAAAAAAAGTAATGTTGTTAATTATTTTTTAATTATTCTAGTTACTCTTCACATTTTACAAAAACAGCAAACCATAATCATTTTTGATTCTTGAAAGACAATAAAATGAAATGAGTATTGGATACGAATTAAAGAATTGTGTACTTCCGATTACCTCACACATTTCTCCAGTGAATCCAGGGTTACACATACACTGGAAGGTATTGTCCAGGTCTATGCACCTTTCAGTACCACTAGGATTGCATGGGCTGCTTATGCACTCATCCACTTCAGCTTCACACTGCAGTCCCACATAGCCTGGTCGGCACTGGCACGCGAAACCATTGATGAGATCGAAGCATGTGCCACCATTCTGGCAAGGTTTCACTTCGCAGGCATCGATGGGATGCTGGCACTTTGAACCAGTGAAACCTGGTTCGCACTGGCACTTGAATCCATCAATTTGGTCAATGCACTGTCCTCCATTTGCACAAGGACTGTTGCTGCAATCGTCGATGTTCACGTCACACGAAGGTCCGGCCCATCCTGGCTCGCAAATGCAAGAGTAGTAGAACAAGTTGTCGACGCAAATTCCGTTCGAGCAAGGTTCGTAGGCACATAGGTTGTATTTCATCTGGCAGCGTTTGCCGCCGAATCCAGGGGGACAGTCGCAAGAGAAGTCGTTCAGTAAATCTGTGCAATTGGCACCCAGCAGGCAAGGCTGTTCAGCACAGTCATCTGCAAGAAATATTCAATTTAAGATTGAGACACAATTGTAACAAATAAAGGAGCTGATTGAAGACTTTTAAGTTATTGTGCTTATTCTTAATATAAAATTCATAATCCACTCGTTATATAAGAGAAAAAAAATAGTTTAAAGTCCTAGCAGGTTTAAATTTTAAAAACTTAATTACTATTCACATGGCTTAAAAAATTAAATTTAATTAAATAAAAAAGTACACATAAAACAATAAGTTTATGCTAAAAATGACTTAACTTTCAAAGAAAAAAAACCAAGTATACTTGATTTTACGATGCACTATATAAAAATATCACGCATCTTGAACGTACCGATATTTTCTTCACAGTGAGGTCCAGTGAGGCCAGGTGGACATATACACTTATACCTTCCCTGCTGCAGTGGCATGCAGGTGGCACCTCCGAAACAGGGATTATCATCGGACGTGCAGGGATTGATAGTCACATTACATGCAGGACCCTCGTAACCAGTTCGACACAAGCAGTTGACTGTTCCCTGTCCAGGTAGGTCTTGACACATGGCTCGCTCGGGGCATGTACCGTTTCCACATTCGGATTGATGTAACTGGCATTGCAGGCCATTGTAACCTATATGAACGGTTAAACGTATATTATGACTTCAATATTGAAGGTTATTATTGTAAAAGGGGGTTTGGAGACAGTGAAAAGGGGTTTTAGTATTATTGCAGAAACATATAACAAGGTACAATTTTTTCTCTCATTTCAAACCATACTGAACTCAAAAAAGCTTATCGTAGAACAACTCAAACACTACCGAGAATATTTGTTTGAAACACCTACTCTTTGCTCATACCTTTTACAAGGAAATATTCAAATGGTATTGTATTTTTCTCACTACTACTGCGCATAGTATATCTAATGGTTGAACGTCCACATTTTGTTATCAAAGTTTTGTAACGCTAAACTCTTAAAGTGTATTCTAGAACAACCCACACTTTTTGCACGAAAAAATGTATCGTAGAACCGCTCAAACGCTACTACTGACATGCTTTACCAGATTGTATTGTATACATGAAGAGAGTAGACGAATTCAAGAAGAATTTTGATAGTTATGGGGACTGGTAAAAATCAATAACTTTTGGACCAACCTGGCTGGCCCTCGCGCCTGCAACATTCCTGTTGTTGGTCGTCAAGTTTTGCATTTGTATATGAATATACTTTGTAAATAATCAGTACAATTTTCCATCAATTAGATTTTTAAATGCCTTGCTTTTCTTCTTCAACAATATGTTCTTTTTTACATTATCTTGATAGATATTGAAATAATGTGTATTAAGAAATTATAGACAACAATTTTCTTTTAACTCACCTGGATGGCATATGCATCTGTATCCTTGTGGAGAGTCAATGCAAGTACCTCCGTTATAGCATGGTCTGCTAGCGCACTCGTCAATATCAACTTCACAGAATTGTCCCGTAAATCCGGCAGGGCAGTAACATTTGGGCTGGTGTCTCTGTATTAAGCAAACGCCTCCATTCTGACAGAACTGGCTGTTGCATTGTACTGTGAAAAAGAATTGAAATAAGAAAATTGCATCTTAGTTTTAGGTATTGACTAATGTTCAGCAAATATTATGAATTGGTACTTTATCATTGCATAAATCACTTTTTTTTTTAAATAAATAAATCAAACACATAGTCACTAAACATTTCAATTCGAAGTAATTAGAGAAAACTTTTAAACTTTCATGTAAATTGTAAATAAAAAGTCGATGATTAATGAACAAGAATGTAAATTAAAATGCATAATTGATAGAAAATGCTTTCTGTATAAAATTAATATATCTCAAGTGCATTTATGACTCATATGATTATGAAAATTTACCATGGTTCATGCCTGGTTAGTTGGCCGTTTAATGATCAATGAATGGTATTCAATGGGAAATTGCCCTTCTTAGCAGTTAAAGTTGGGACAGGTAGCAATAAGTTAGACCGTGTCGGAGCCAATTCATAGGAGTTAAAGTGTAAAAACTATTGTACTGGTTACATGCTCCTGGATTCAAAGCTCCGGGCCGTAGAGTCATGTGGTTTTCAGCACACTGTGTGCAAAAGGTTTGTCCCTCTAGTGGTTGGAAATAGTTTGTCGGACAGGGAGCACAAGGTTGCAGACCAGTCTCAGAATAGGATCCAGGAACGCATTGAGCTGGAATAAAATATCTAAAATTTATTTTATGATTAGATGCCTATTAATTATAGGCAGGATATTTTCCTTGAATTTCTTTTTAATTTTAAGAAATAAAAAAAGGCTATATCAATCAAGCATAAGAATGTATAATTAAAGAGAAAGTCATAATAATCAATTTATTTTTTGAAGTAATTAAATTATATGCTTTTAGAAATGCATGACATTTTTTTTGTAAATATATACTAATACAAGAAAAATAATATTTTCATCCTCAGATATGAGCTTTTATGAAAAATCAAGTGCTCATAATATCTTTTACATTAATGATTTGTTTATAATTACCTCGACAATCATCTCGAAGCTTAGAGCCTGGGGAGTAAGTAAATGTGTTTGCTGGACATCTCTGGCACTCCTTAAATCCCTCCCTCGGAGGAAAAGAACTGAATGTATTTACCGGACATTGAAGACAAGGGACTAGACCAGTTGGAGAATAAGATCCATACCCACAAACAGCTGCAAATAAATACAAAAAAAGTATTAAATTTTTAATTTTTAAAATTAATTTTAAAGATAATATGAAGTAACGGGAAAGAAACTTACGTATACAGTCATCGCGACTTTTGCTCCCCTCTTGTCTAGTGAACATGGTATCAGGACAACGTTTGCAAGATCCTTGCCTCACTATATCTTGATAAAACCCTCTTGGGCAGAATAGACATTCATTTGTCTTCGAAGCATATGTGCCAGCAGGACAGTGTACTATAATTAAAATAATGTTGTATAATTATTTTAACATTTGAATATCCAATTAATGTAATCAATAGTTTATGGTTTATGTTATTTTATTTTAAAAAATGACTATTGTACCAATAATAAAACAAAGTTTAGAAATTTACAAAGGAACTAGTAATGTTTTTGGGAATTACTTTAGATCAATTTTACTTTAAAAGTTTAACAATTAAACGGTTTTTTTTTTGACAAATAATTATTATTTGGTGCTTTTATAGTAATTATTTCGTCGTTTGAACGTTTACTCAATACTGTTCCTAAATGAATTTAAGCATAAAAGTTTGAGCAATAAATATATAAAAGTTTGAGCTTACAGCAGCGTGGTACTTGAGCTTCTCCCATGGAATTCAATACTTCGCCTTCCTCACATGAAAACCCACGTGTAACATGAGACCTGATAGCCTGCAATCCTGGACATTGAGGATTCGTCAAACTGTCTGAAGAGACATTTAAAATGGGTTCAATGATAACCGAAGTGCTGGGAACGCTGAGATCAAATATCAGTCCTAAAGTTGATCCGCATAGATCGTACAGCAATGTCTGTCGAACTACTGGGTCAATTCTTATGGTATAGGCCATGACCACCTGCAACAAATTAGAAAAAATTAAAGTATTAAAATTTTTGAAAACTGGAAGTTATATTTTAATAGAATAAGTGTAAAGAAATTGAAATAATTGATAAACTGCTATTATATTGACAATTTCTCTCAGCCATATTTTAAATAATGTTTGGCTTATATAAAGTAACACTTACTTCGTTATCAGCCTTCACTCGTGCTGTGGTGTTGTGGAAAGTAATGTCCATCTTCACATTGATGGCTGAACACCTTTCCGATAATACTCGGTTGAGGGGATTGTAGTGTGTTTGCAGGTAGCTCGTGTACAAACTAAGACAAGGGGGAGGTACAGGACCTTCGGCTGTGTAATCCACCACAGCCATAACGTCATATGAAGCTTGATTGGTATCTAAGAAAATAAAAGAATTCCATTTTATGTAGTAGTGTGTTTATAACCAGCAAAAATGATGTTTAAATTATACAGTTTTTTTATTATTTAATGTATACTTTTATTGCTGGTATAATTTTCATTATTTCAGAATGAGATCTTGAAAGGTGCCTTTTTGATATTTATGTTTGTTAAAATTTTAAAAGAGAATGAAGACGGTCAAGGAAAGTCCCTTGCCTCACACTGTGCTGTTGTTTACTTAATATTCCATTAAACGAAGAAAAAAGCGAGTTGATTACTATATTACTTTAAAAATACACCATTCACGGATTCCCCAAATAAGATCATTCACATCATTTCCCCAAATAAGGAGCTTAGAAGCCAAAGGGTACCAGTGCAGCTTTTTTAGTATTGGAGTTAAATGCATTAAGTAGTTGCCGTGGAGTCAAATATTGTTGTGGTAAAGGGATACAAGTGAATCACTGTAAGGTGCTGCTATCTAACGAAATATAGAAGTACAACCTCCAATGCCAGCTCCCTGAGACCTTACTAACCTTTTTTTCACATTATCAATGTGAAGTCACTTGTACCCCTTGGCTTCTAGGATCCTCAAATATTATTTGCAAAGATTATTTATTTTGAATTATTAAAGAAGTTATGTTTGACATTATAAAAATTATGAGCTCATTTAGGACTGATGAAATACTGGCAGTTGAATTCCTGGATATAGGTCCTACCTTCTGGCACGCAATCGGGCACATTGCTGGTTGGGGACCATAGCTGCTTGTCCACGCAAGTAAAGGTCTTGGCCTGTTCTCCATCGGTGAATCTGTAGCCACTGTTGCAAGTGGCAAGGCATCTAAAACCGTTTCTTTCTTCGTTGGGGAGGCAGTTGACGATGCCGTCTGCTGGTGGACGCAGTGACCAGGCCACGCACAAGGAAGGTTGCACTGCCACCTAGAACAATAGTAAAGATAGATTTATACCCAGAAAATATGACATTTTTAAGTATACAAATAAGCAAAAATTATTCTCTCTTAAGTATTACAAATTTATATGTTTTTGGGAAAATATAATTTTTGAGAAAAACTGGAATGTTTGCCATAAAAAGCGATTTTTTTTTATAGCTTTCGAAATTTTTTGTCTGAAACTAAGAAGAAAACGTTTAAAAAATGTGAACTTAAAAGTTCAAAAAGCAAGATTCTTGAAACGAATTTTTTGAAAATTGGTGTTATCTTGTTGAAATAAAACTTGTTGATTTGCTTACTTGATGCTTTATTTTACGTGAAAATACCTTTAAAATTCATTGAAAATCGGAGATCTACAGAGAAATTTAAATGCGTCCCTCTCAATAAATAATTTCAATAAATCCTCCCGTACCTGGAAGTGACACGTGGCTGCATTTCCGTGCACGTCGGCTGCCGTGACGGTGACGTTCCTGAACCCCCTGAGCGGAATGACGGCCGTCTCCGGGGACAGCGTGACGGTGACGGGACCGGACACGTCCGTCGCGTTGATCAGACGTCGGGTGTCGTTGAAGTTGACGGCGTACGATTCCTGCTTCTCCACCAGTTCTACCACGTAAGACTGGGGACAGCTCAGGAACGGAGGGGTAAAGTCTGCAATATTCATAAAGGGAATGAAGATTTGTGTTTATAAAGAGTTGGTGGGAATTATATAGTTTATGAAAAGTTGAGTGAGAATTGTAGTTCATTATTCTGTATCGTAGTAGAAAAGGTCATAACTATAACGGAGTCCTTATAAGAGTCGCCATCTACACGGTAAATATAAGGAGTAATACAGAGAATTGTCCAACTTTCCCTTAGATTATTAACACACATGTGTTTTGTATTCTGCGTAAACGCAGCTTCTTTTTAAAAAGAGCTGTAAAATCTACAACGGCCGTAGCTAAAATCCAGCTTGAAAGTCAAAGTATTAATAAGTAAAAAATAAAAAGTATTAAGAAAGTCAAAAATATTTCGTTTGCTTTCAAATTGGGCCTTTACTCCACAAAAAATGGTTGTATGTCTTTAGAGATTCTTTGGTTCCTATCTTGTCTAACTGTAAGTTCCAAAATTTTCAAAATATAAACGCTACGGACTATTGTGCTAAGGCCTTGCTATTTCCTACAGGACATAACTTTCTGCTTGACGACTATTAATCTTTTATGCTAGCCAAAAAATAAAAACAATATGAACGATAGGGATAACTCAGGAACTCTGGCACAAGTTCTGTTCTTTTAAATCTACGCTTAAAGTTTCAATTTCATTTAATTATGACAACTCTGCCATCGCTTATGGCCATGGTAAAGCAATAGTCGAGTAGGAGATTCTTTAGGAGTAGGAGAAGGGTTTGAGCAGGAAGAGGGTTTTACGCTAGAGTCAAGTAATTTTTTACCTATAAAAAATACTTTAAATTTTTTCTTACCTGGTACAGTAATGTTCACAACACAAGACGCAAAGTTTCCGTCCGAGTCGTGGGCCAAATACTCCACGCTCATATCTTCGACGACTATTGCTGGCAGGGAGAAGCCAAGGGGCTTCACTTCGAATCTCGCTATGTATCCGGAATTATCCACAGCCACAGGGACTGTGAAGTTGACTGGCATGAGACCCGAAGGTGTGCGAGTAACAACAACAGGCTTGGTTGGGCAGTTGATGAACTGGGGAGGTTCCTTGTCTAAAGAAATGAAGGTTTTTAGTGTTTATGAACTAAAATCATGTATCTTAGCACCTTGGATAAATATTTTAGATGTATTATTTATAAATGATATTCATCTATTAAAACGCTCTGAAGGATACAGACGTATAAACCCGTCACCTAGATTTCAGGTTTACCAGTAACACACATAATTTTTTTAAACATTATAAATTAAATAATTTTATTAAATTTGTTAAATTTAAAGCACGGAGGAGGTATTTATGACCATCTACTATAGAAATATAATTTTAAAAAATATTTAAGCAATTAAATTTTTAGTTAAAATAATTTAATTTAAATCTCATACAGTGTAAACAAGTTTACAATTCAGCCAATTTGCTTATCCATCAGAGGACATTTTTATTGTTGACTTTATTATACTTTTAGATACTTAGAATATATAAAGTTTTGAAACCCATAGGGTAAAGAAATAGGTTTCTAAATCATTTATATTAGCGGTTATGAGTTTATAAAGTTAAGAAACATATTTAAAAGCCTTAAAAGTAATTAAAAGTTCAAATTAATGTTTTCGAAGCCATGGTATTTATAAATAACATTTCATTGTGCCTCAGTGACTCAGCTAGTCTTGAAAAGGTTTGACTCAAACTGCATGTTTTTTATGCTTTTATCATTTATAAAAATTTGCAAGAGATACAAGAAAACATACTGTGATATTTTTTTTCTTCTATATTAGGAAATTACTCACCAACACAGAAGGGATAAGCAGCGTTGTAGCCTAGAAGCACTGGTGCTTTAGTGTCTTCGCAACCCAAAAGTTCAAACTTCATGCATGGATTCCTGTTGTAGGACACTATTCCAACAATCACATACCTAGCTCGAACAGCCAGTGGCAAGGGTATGACAGACAAAGCTCCAAAGTTATTTTCTTTGCTTGTCAGGTTGAAATTCTAATAAAAAATAATCCAATTTTAAAACTCATTTATAGAACTTTCATTAGAGGTACAAAAAACAATAATGTTAAAACAAAGACAAAATGAAATACGATCTTCATGTAGCTTAGAAGCTAACTTTTATTTTCGTTATTTAGTCACAAGTAAGTAATTTTTACTAATACTCTACTTGAGCTATACCTAGGGGAGACCGGGGCTAGTTTTCTATCTTTTTTCTCTTTGCTTGTATCTATCTTTTCAAAAAAAATTTTAAGAAAAGTGAACTATCATTGTTTTCCTTACACTTTTATCTACAAACTGGCATTACTACTACTAAAAATAAATATAGTTATAAACGTCTTCAAGCACCCTTACATTTTTATCTTGCATTTTGTGCACTGCATACTGCATCCACTTTTTTTAAAAAGAAAGTTTAAAGCAATAATTACAATGAACAGACTTTCTCGTTTTCACTTGAATGTAATTTATTCATAACGGCTTTGTATTCTTTAATAATTGTTAACTTACAAAGGAGTCAAACATCTTCCTAATAGGGATTGGCTTTTTTTTAATAAAAGAAATCAGACTCCTTTGGCAGTTTTTTTATGTAAACCATTTGATTTTTTCAACTGTACTACCCTAAGTATATACGTATATATAAGCTTCAAAGTACTACGCTAAGTATTATAAATTTGGAGGAAAGTAAAATTAATATGGTCTAACACTCAATTTTTATGCTTCAAATGTAATAAATGTTAGTATATACAAAAAAAATATGTATTTTATTCATAATATACTTACAGGGAAGTAGACGACGAAGTTTTCTGCTTCTTGCACTTTGTAGAAGAATCGCAGTTCTGTGGGTCGTCCTACCACATCATTCGTTATCACACCCTTGATCATGATGGCTTTGATGGTAAAGACTCGTCCAAGATCAATTGTAACGTACGTGAAGGGCTCTGTTTTGCCGCACCAACCAGTTGCGCTGTGCAACCTAACGTTCTGGAAACAAATACAAGTAGGTTTTTGATTTGGAGTAAAATATTGAAACGAACATAAGTGGCCATTTTGGGTCTTACGAAATCTTAAAGATAACAAGCTTAACCATTATTACTTTAATCATAAAATGAGATACGGTATTCAAGGGCTAAAAGATCATTGAAGTGTCGAGTTAAAACTTACATATGCTTCATAGTTAAGTCTTTGTGAAGTGGCGTTTATAGCTGAATCTGGTATAGCACCTGTGCTTAGACCGATGGGTTTTATCACTTTGCATTCAGCATCTATAAAAAGAAATTAAAAATCAACATTCAGTTTTAAACAGTTAATTATTAGTTAGAAGCTTCAAGAAATCTTGGAGTTTACTAAATATATCTCGGCATACTTTAACATCCAAAGAGTGCTCAGATTTATTATAACCTGAGAAGCCAGAATCGGCAGCAAGAGTAACCTAGATGGTGAAATAAAAAATGGCTCTCAGTTCTGGGGAATACGCCAAGTCTGCAAAAAGCTTCATCCACCAAAAAAGCAGCCCCGTTTAGAATTTTTTTTCTACTGAGATACATTTATTAAATTTATACCTAGATTCTTAAATAATACATGAGAGGTGCACTAAATTTGAAGGCTTACTTTTGTCGCATTTGATAGGTTCCATGCTATAAGGCTCAAATCCTGGTCTAGAACAGGAGAACTGTACTTCGGCACCCTGCTCATAACTGTGAGCGATTTGTTGACCATCAGGAGGATGACCGGGATCTTCACAAACAGGACCTAAGCAACAGACGAAAAAAAACAACATGCAGTAATTATAATTTATTTCTCGAGTTATTGTGAAAAAATTTGGATTTTTTTTTATTCGATTGGTCCTGTTCTGAGCCAACGAGATAAATGCTAAGATAGGGGCCATATGAAAAACTAACTATGCTTACTCAACTTTAAGATCACAGAAACGTATTTTGTTGGATTTTTTTAACTCATTAAAAATAAATCTTTAAAATTATTCCTATAAGTTTATAAACTGGCATTTCAAAGTGAAAATAGCTACTGTAGGTTTGCTTTAATTTTAAAATGGGCTAAGTCTCACTTACCTTCGCATCTTAAATCTCCAAAGTCCCAAACTCCATCTTCTTGGCATCGAATGACGTTGTCATTCATGGCTGTTTTTCCAGCGAGTGTGAATGTCTCCTCGCAACCGAAGAAAAAGCTGGCTTTGTAGCGAGTATCGGCGTAGAAGCCATAGCTTGAGCCAGGTGTTTCAAGGGGGGGTCCGCAGTCAATGCCTAATTTCAGAAATTAAATGTCTGATAAATAATATATTTAAAGAAATTACTACTAACATGAGAAATATAATTGGTTTTATGTGATTCTATTAATTATTTTCATAAGTGTGATATATACATTACACGAATTGTTGCGTTGTATAGTATTGTTACCAGAAGCTAATTGTTTTCAACATTCTATAAATCACATAACGGGGATAATAAGTGCTAAATTGTTAGTGTTAACTGGACTGTTTCTAACAACTTTAGTCTAATTTTTGTTTAGACTTTCAGTAAGTAGATGTAAAGTTATTTTGACACAAAATAAATCAAGAGAGATGGTAAAAATATTTTATAATTTTCAACAGTGTAAACTATCTAATTTTTTACAATTAAAATGACCAATTTTATACTATGTAATGACCGTACACAAAAAGAAAGCTTTTAATCGAGTCATGCGTAACATTCTTAAATTTGTCTTTACATTACAGTCATTGGTAACACACTACTAGTAATTCTTAATTTTTTTTTAATTAACAGTAATTATGCTGGTATCTCAGTTGAAGAGGTTTTCCTCGAGCAGTTTTATGTACTGAATTTGACGTTCAACATGACCTTGAAGCGGTTTCATTTCAGATACATTTACTTACGTGGACAAGACGGTCGAGCTCCGGCGAGCCAGTGAGTGAGCGACATGCCTTCTCGGGGATCGAACACGCATTGCCGGAATGCAGACGAAGCGGTGGATCTGAGGGGTCTTCCGACCTCGTGGCACGAAACTGTGGCGTTCTCGAAAAATGGAATGAACTTCTCGTCTGTTTGAGATTCGATGAACAGACCCTGAGAAGGATCGTCAGGAAGTCGTTCGCAGTATGCATCTGGAAACAAATTTGCATATTTTTAATAAATATATTCAATAAATAATATTTTAAGACAGTAAAATGGTATTTAGTTTATAAGAGATATCATAGAGGACAGCACCAAATCTTATTATGAAAGCCGTACAGATGGCAGCACCAAAATAGTTTCTTTAAAACCTCATAGATGGCAGCACCAAAAACTATTAACATTTGTAAAAAATAAATAAGAGACTTATTTATATTAAGGAAATATTTTGAGAATAGATATAAAATATAGATGAATTATAGGTATAGTGGCAAGTAAGAATGAACTCATACAATTTTTTACATTAATATTGCATTCCAAATTAAAATAACTTTAAAAAAAACTTAAAATATGTATAACTCACATTCACATGTTGGTACACTTCCATTCCAAACTCCATTACTGGTGCAGAGAATAGTTGGGCTTCCAACCATAACGTGGGCAAAATCGCAAAGGAAGCTCACTACATCTCCATAATGGAACATCTTTTTAGTAGATAATATCATTCCATTCTCTGGCGCTTCTAAATTTGGACACATTTTTGCTACAAAGAGAAAGGGATAACTTATTATAATCTACAGTTTGTATTCTTTTCATTTGAGGAAATTGTGTAAGTTTTATTTGAAGAGGCTTTGTTAATTGTTACTGAGTTCAAAAGTATGTTACATTTTGCATGGAATTAACATTGCAGGAGGAGTCACTTGTCTTGTTAATACAATAAACAATGCTGTAAATACGGTATCTTCCGAGTAACTCTTAGCAAAGTGTAAGTGGTAAGTAAACACAGTGTAAGAGATTTTGATATAGAAACCCACTTTTGGCGGGAATGTTAATATATATTCGGATATGCTTTGATCAACAGGCTATGGTTTAATAAGTCATAATGCATTGAGAAATTCTAATATTCTAAAACAATTGACAACTGGAACGTCCACGCCTACGGTGACGTCGCATGAATGGTAAACTTTAACCAAAACCCCACAAACAAACCACATGGCAGCTAATTCGTCTAAACCATAGTTCCCGCCACCCTTATGTGTTACACTTTAGGGATGGAAAACCGAAAACGGTTTTTTGCCTTCGGTTTTGACTGAAAAACCGTTTTTTTTCATAAGGCTGGCCTGAACCGGAAATAGGATTTTTCTCAAAAACCGCCATCAGCGTTTTTTTTTAATAATATGTATATTTTTTTAAAAATTGTTAGTTTTGCACTATGTTAACGGCATAGATAGCAAATGGGAGGAATTAATTTTTTTTAAAGGAAAAGGAAATAGAGATGGAATAATGCAAAGCTTAATAAAAATACTCAAAACGATTAGAAAAACCGGAATAAAAAAAAGGAGCATTATAATTTTAAATAATAAGAAAGTAAGAATTAGGAAGAAAACCTAGAACTTAGTTTTCAACAAAACACTTTAAACATTTTAAATTGACTGTGTAAATTGTTTTTTTTTAAAATTCGAAAGTAAAGTTTACAAACTAATTGATTTTTTCAATTAATTAATAAGAAACTGAAAAAACTTTTTAAAAAAATGGAAAACCGTTTTTTTGCCATTGAAAAACCGGTTTTATAAAACCGGTTTTTAAGGTACAGTAAAGCCGAGTCGGTATTACCGGCGTTGTAAAAAACCGGTTTTTGAAAAACCGCCATCCCTACTTTTAATTTGGTTGGCGGCGAGTATAGTACTCCAATACCTACGGTGAAAACAAAACTACGCCAGATATTGTCATTTAACCCTCAAACAAACCACGCTCCAGCCTGTTCGGATCGTCCGTTCCTAGTCTCTGAGTAGGACACCATACCAGAACTTTTAATATTCCATAATCAAACCTATCAATTGTTTTTATCGTCAAATTACACTGCTCAAAACAATTTGGCGAGCACTATGCGTACTTTTGTTAACCCTTTCAATCCCAACTTTTTATTTTTATTCTAAAAATCTAACATTTGTGAAATAGATTCATTATGCATCCAGAATGAAATGGTAAAAAACAGGGAGAAAAATTAATTTTTTAACTAAAATTTAAGGGGAAGAATTGAAATCATAACTTTTGAATAAATTATAACAATAATTTTTCAAAACTTTATTTTCTAAAAATAGCTAAAATCAATTTTTAAACATATAAAAATGCAAGCATGAAGAATTTCTGGTCAATTTATTTAATAAAAAATTTTCAGAGTGAATTTTATTTTACCATGTTTTTCACATTTTCATTTAATAAAAACAAACATTATTTAATTCTTCAAAATACATGATTCTTCCATCTAACGATAAATAAGTGTAAGCTTAACTTAGTTGGAAAAGAATCGCAAGCTGATGATTCCAATTGGTATCATTGGGGTTTAAAGGGTTATTGTTTTGAGCAGTGTACTGTTGGTTGTAACTCAAGTAATGGTTGCAACTCAAGTAAAGAAAAAATCTACTTACGGACACAAGTCTTGTTGATGCGGTACACGTCATCATCCTTCAAGCCAGTCTCGCTCTGTGGTATGTGGAATCCCGCAGTTCCGTTTTCTGTGTACAGATCGAATCCGACATTGCAGAGGCAGTTGAAGTTCCCTGGACTGTTGATACAACGTTGGTCGCAGCCTCCGTTGTTGTCCATGCACTCATTCTTGTCTGAAACAGGCATAATTTAATAAGTAATATTATAATTATACCAAGCATTAAAAATCTCTAATTTGCATGTTTTTAAGCAGAATTGTTTATCTTTAATTTGATTTCAGAGAACTTTTGTCTGAGGTCACTAGCCTACAATTTAAAAGAGTTTTGTAAAAATATAGCACATTTGCAGCACATTCTGCTGTATTTGTTTTCAACGGTTGCTATAAACCGAATTATACAGCACAATGCTGTATTTTTTCAGCTATACTACACGCTTACAAGACATGACTTGACATGACCTTAGCCAGTGTTATTCGTTTCTATCAATCGGGAATTCAAAATGACCGAAATACGGCAAATTAGTAGGTGATAGAATACAGCATCCGTGCTGGTAACCGTGATAGAATTTTTTTGTACAGTGTAGCTGATAAAGTTTCATTAAAAGATCATTATATTTTTACAACATCATTTATTAAAAATACCTGCACAGTCAACATACCTACGCAATCTTGCCTGGAGCACCCCATGAGTTCTACCTTCAAGCAAGGTGCAACAACATACTCCATGATGACGATTCTGATGTACCTGGCTTCCAGAGGTTGCTGAAGAGTCACAATGGACACTCCACTCCTTCCATCTGGTGTGGGTCGGAACTGAATAGGCTGTAAATAAAGAAATGTAAGTTCGAAACATAGGAATGCTATAATTTTATATTTGTTGTTAAGTTTAGAAAATATGTATTAAAATACGTTGTTGTCGTTATGCCTAATGCTCAAACGTCCAAAATGGTAAAGGATGTGGCTTCCATGCGAAGGAGTCCCATTGGGAGGAAGTTCGTCTTAGCTCAATGAATGCTGAGTAATATAGAACCCTGGTCAAGATACGAGGTCGGCACTTGAGCGGGCACTCAAAGCAAACCAGTGGCGAGTTAGCCAACGCTTCCCGTCACAATTGAGGTACCAAGGGTAAAACTGCTGATGAATGTCAAGTGGATGCTTTCTGAACTGTTAAAATGGGTTATCGATTCTGAGAATTATGTTCTCATTTTTGAAATCGCCATTGCTTCATTGATACACATTGTCCTCGAATTTGAGAACATGCATGTTCGTACTTTTGAAAATTATTGAGAAAAAAAAGGATATCTCCAACGCTGGCTCGAACCTACCATGTGCGTTCCACACTAAACCTAGAAAAGTGTGCAATCCACATATATGCCACCCCATCGCTAGCAGCGAGATGGTGTTTAGGCTAGTTGAATTTGTATAATTTTAAGAATCTGATCCCAAATTTGAGATTTCAACCTATTTACTTCTAAAAACATTGTTCTCACAATAAAATAAGAGCATCCTACCCCTCACTTTCGATCATTTCATTTCGAACAGTAAAACTTACCCGTCCGGCCGAGTCACTTGTAGACCCGAAACGTGACTATGTTTAGATTATTTGAGTTAGTTTAATTTTAAGAAAAAAATATCTTATTTGAGATTTCAACGTTGTATTTACTTTAAGAAACATTGTTAATTTATACATTTTAACATTAATAATTTACGTTAAGGAACATTGTGATGGTCACATAAAAATGACACCATCCTATCCCTCATTTCTGAACATTTCATTTTGAACAGCGTAATAACTTACCCGTCCTGCCGAGTCGCTGTACACACGGAAAGTGTCCGTGAGGTCGTCCGTGAAGTGTATCCTGAGGTTGATGGGGAACGCGGCCGCCCCGTCCGTGCGCACCACGGGTTGGAGTCGGAACCCACGGATGACAGTGGGCGCCCTCAGGTCGATCTGGACCCAGTTGTGGCCCGGTCGGGGGACGTTGCCGCACCAACCGTTGCTGCTGTCTAACCTCACATTCTGGAAAAAGAAGATGTGGGGTTAATTATTGAATGGACTAGGTGCTCAAATACATAGATTATACCTATGTTTTCTTCTCATTCTACCTTCTGTGGGCTACATTCGTGGTAAAGGTATTTGGGACTTTGGTGCCAAGATCCAAATTTGGGGCTATTTAAATATACATATGTGATTTTGTGATCAGCCTTTTCATGAAATTTTCAGTTCTGCGGATCTGGGTTTGGGGATTTGTGTTGGAGAAACAGCGTTAATTTTTATTAGAAATTCCATAATGTGCTGTTACTGGTTTGAAATCGTTATCATTTATTATAAAAGAAGACAGAGTGTGACTCGTACACTCTTGTAGTAATAAGTGCCCTACTAGTTTATTATAGTCACGGAATGTCGTGATAACAGAAAAGCCCACTAGACTAAATTCTGATAGGGCAGACCAGAGTACATTTACGTAATAAAATAGTTATAACTAGCTTGCCACTAATCATGACATATTGATGCTGCTCTCTAACAGGATTAACACTAGTTTTTCCTTCTCAGTCGAGCTTTGGTCTAGCATGTGCAATTTATTACTTGCTATTTTTGTCAAGGTGATAAAATATTACCATTTATACTATAATTATTTATTACTAGTTACTAAATACTACTGTATGCTATTATTATAAGTACTACTATTTACATTTTTTCCATATCCAGCTTCTACTCCAGACACTTTTATACTTGTATCAGGAATTATTCCAGTATTCAGGCCCAAGTCTCCAACTGGTCTACAATCTGCAAAATAAAAGTATTTAAGTTGTTTAAAAAAAACCCCTTCAAATATTAGAAAAGAAGGTTGGTCCATATTAAGAAAAATACATACCGAAATTCGGCTCAAATCCTTCTTTACACTTGCAAAAGAATCCCCCGGCAGTATTTGTGCAGATAGTGGATGCTGCATCACAAGTTGAAGCAGAGCATTCATTCAAATCTACAAGAAAAATATTTAAATGAGAATATAATTTCAAATTATTATTTCATATTGCAATATATTTCAATATTGAATGTAAGATTGTATAAAATGAGCAATTCCGTGTTAAAATGAAGAAAATTACCCGTGCATGTAGGAACGTTGGTAAAGTTCTGATCCGGTCCACAAGTTATCACAGGACTTCCTTCAAGTCGGTATCCTCGATGACACTGAACTTTGGCAACGTCTCCGAAGAAAAACGTTCTCTGTGATTCGATAAGGAATCCGTTTTCGATATCCGGGAGTATCGGGCATTGGGCTCCTGTAAGTAAATGGAAGTTGAAGTAAGACATATAGGAACTTAAGCCTTAATTTTTAATGTTGTAAAATATGTCCTGGTGGCAAGGTGTATAAATTTAAACTATGCTTTACAAATTATAGAAGATTGTAACTTATTGAATAGTTTAATAGAATTAATTTTTGGTGAATTGCAATTACTGAAACCATGTAATAATGTGTAACAAATATATAATGATTAGTTAATTCATTAAAGTGTTACATGTGTGTACTAATTGCAAAAGACGTTTATATTGTGGCAGTTAGCACAAATATCCAATACTAGTCGTCGCGACCGAGTATTTTCTTTGTTGGAGACGGTTTAGTATTGGACTAGCATGCAGGAGGTTCTGGGATCAAAACCATTATTACATCGATGATTACAAAACCTTATCATAACTATATGCAGATATTCATTACACTGAGAAAAAAATACTGTAAACATACAAAAAATGTTTTTGTAACGTTACAGAAATAACCAATTTTACAAAAAAAGTTTTTGTAATTCGGAACAGAAATCCTCATTTCTACAGTTACAGGAAATGTTCTAGTATTCGCAATTTTTTTAAACCAATCATCTTCGACTTGAAGTTGCGCGCGCATCGCTTCTAAAGTTTCGTTTGTGATTTGGATCAATTCATCGCCATTTAAAAATGATATAACGTTTTAAATTTGATACAGGTATAAAATATAGGTGAGTAACTTTTATTTCTTTCTATTATACTATTTATAATTCTTATTTTTGTATTCGGCATTGTTCCGATTGTTTAATGTTTTATGTTCATGAACATTTCGTTAACATGTAATGAAGCCGACCCGGCGGCGCAACGGTTAGGGAGCTAGTCTTTGGAGCTTCTGGGTTCGGGTTCGAATCCTGGTAAGGCATGGATGTTTTTGTTTGTCAATAAATGTTGTTATTTGTCTAGGTGTTTGTGTCATTTCTGGGGTTGAGTACAATAGACCTGAGGTCACAGTGCTCGGCGAACTTGCCCCCACCAAGAAAGTCATAACATATAATGGAAATTCTTCTATTTTGCTAGAAAATAAGTAATAATAATAATATACATAAAAAGTCTTGTAAATTACAAAAACATTACATGTATAGCATACATAAAAAGTCTTGTAAATATACAAGATATATATATGTAATGTTAACACAAATATATTAAGTGTTTTTACACTACTATTTTTAGTAGTTATTTACTAGAAATTTTCTAGGAAAAGTTTTTTACAAAAATATTTTTGTTATGGTTACAGATTTTTTTTCACAGTGTAATAATTAAACTTATTAAAAAACAATTTCGCACTTACTTTCACACTGTGGTGGCTGATCCGACCACTGTCCGTCACTCATGCACAAAGTGACCGGGGCTCCAATCCTGAAATATCCCGGTTCGCACTCGAATCTCACCACAGTCCCATAACTTCTTCCCCCTCCGTTCAGCACAGTCTGTACAGCATGCGCTGTCTCTGCCAGCAACGGGCAAGACGAGGCCAGACAGACGGGCAGCTTCTCCCAGCGCCCGTCTTCTGTACAGCGTATGGTCTCCGTGGGCATTCCGCTGGGAAATGCGAAGCCTGCGTAGCACTGGTAAGTTGCGTAGCCTCTGTAGGTGACGTTGGTGGCCGCCACTGCGAAGCCGCTGTCGATTTGGGGCACTGGGCCGCAGTACCTCTCTATAAATGAAGAGTTTATTAAGTAATAGGTAGGGTAGCCAGGTGTATTGCTTTTCGCAGTACAGTTTAGTTTGTTATTGTTAAATATAAAAATTGTGCGATACATATATTTTTAAAATTTAGTGTGCTTTATTTTTTTCTATAGTTATGAAATAAAAACAACGTAAATAAATTTTGATTTATGAAAATTTAATGATAATTTCATAGTCAAAAAGTTAATCACTAAAACAAATCTGGTCATTCTAGTTATAGTTGTATAAGGGTAACTTAGTATATTATGATTTAGAAAATATGGTTTTAAGGCTAAATGGAATTGGTAAAAGTTAACATTTAAGTTTCTTGGAAGCCATATGATTTTTCCTTCGTTAGTGAAATCGGCAATATTTTTCTATATGTTTCTACAATGCCATTACTAATGAAATGGTTAGGAAAAGTAAAAAAAAAAATGAGTTCATTTCAAAGAGGGGAAAAATGAAAAGGAAAATTTCCTGCTGAATATATTAGAATCCTTTAATTTTTAATATTACCCACTAAAATATATTATTGAAATTATGCTCATCAAATATTAATTCAATTAGTGATATTCAACTTTACCTTGGCACTTCGGGACGTGAGGAATACTCCATTGTCCGCTTTGAAGACATTCGATTTCAATTTCTGTTACTCCAGTGCTAAACTCTTGGCCAGGTGGACAGGAATACTTTATTTTAGCCCCAAAAGTTCGTTCTCTGCTTGATGCCATTGCACCTTTACCAACAGATATTTGTGGGCAATCTAGAGAAATACAATTATTTTAACGCCTTCATATTATTATAGTAATGGAAAGCTACAATTAATTTATATGATTTTTAAAAAAAAAAAATTGCCAGAATTTTTTTTCCAAGGTTTCACGAAAGACATGCGAACAAAACAGCATCAAAGTGCAAAAAGAAATTCATGACATAAAAAGATGCAAAGTAACTTAATAAAGAACATATGCTTATAATTTTATTTTAAAGGACTTAGAAACAACTATCTAAAACTGGCAAACCATTCAAAATGAATTAAACCAGCAGATATTTTTCAAATGACATTTGCCGATAGAGATTTTTTTATTAATTGGTGCATGTCAACGCAAGTACACCGTTCCAAATATACCAAGTCAAATGTACCACAGAAGTTAAACTCAGTATTATTAAAAATGACTTGGACTTTTTTAAAACTCTCAATAACAGATAAGTGAAACCAATAAGAAAGAATAATAATTAATAAAGATTGATTACTTATTAGAATAAAATTTATATAACAGCGATTAGATAAGACGTTCTAGCGTGACGTTTGCAAATAAGCCAAAACTCGCCGTTTGGTTTTGGAAGCATGTCGAATAAGGTAGTGAGGCATCGACTCTAACTTTAATTTAAAAATATTATTTTTTTCAAAAAAAATTTCTAATGTTTCATCTTTTACTTACCAGCACTAAAACTGGCTTTCCAGCCGCCTAAAGTGTTGACCGGGTTGCTGTTAAACAGAATAAACAGATTTCCACTGCTGGACGTCATTGTAATGGTAGGCTTGAGTGCTCCACTAAATCCAGTTCCAGGATGCAAAGGTACCCCTGACTCCGGTCTCATTCCATCGAAAACCTTTAAATATATATTTAAACTTTCAAATATGGCTTAAACTATATATTTTTTGGAATTTAGTTAAAGAATTTAAAATGTGTTCAATCTGTGCTATTTCTTAAGTAAATGGATGCAAAGAGTAATGGACACTATTGATATATTATTATATTTATTTTTAAAACTTTATCTTTTTAAAATGATTTTTGGACAAAAGTATAAAATTTGATAATTGTAGATAATTTTCCAAAATACTCTTAAAACAATCGAATCTGAATATGTGCTGAAGTCCATTGATATCATTAAAATAATACTTTTAAACAATTTTTACCAATTTGTGTGTCCGACCATGATTCTTACTTTTAATGAAATAAAGTCTTCCTAATATGGAATGTAAGAAAATGAATGTATTGAGATGGGGTTGAAAATCTAAAACAGATATTTTGTGTTTTGTACACGTTTTGGAGAGTGCTAATCCTTAAAAAGTGATTTTCGGATATAATGGTCTGTCTGAAACTACTTTACAGTCCAAACAAAAAGAGGAACGGACTTCAAATTTGATACACAAGTTTCTAGTACCTGTCGGATTTCATAACACTAGGATGTTACACGTCTCGACTTTTTACAAGTGGCTTTTATTTGTATTAAATCTAGAGAATTAATGTACTCTAAATACCATAACATACCATCACAAAGTCGTCCCTTGCAACAGAGAAAGTGTCGAATTTAAGAGACACCGGTCCTCCCCCTAGAAGACTGATATGGTAGGTGCAGATTTGGTTCGTAGGGTAGTTCGAAATGCCATAGGCTGGAGATGATATGTTTCCAGCTAAAGCGACAACGTCGATTTCACAGCCTGAAAATATCCGTAATGTAGTGTGAATTTGATAATGGCTTCGATATAACTTGTAGAAATGGGAAAATTGCAAAATGTTAAACATGTAAGAAAAAGATATTTTACATAAAGTATTGGTTTTATATTTGTATTAGATATAGTGGCTTTAACTTTATGATACAATTATATTTGCCACCATATTTATTACATTTTATTCATGGACAAAAACGTATAATTTAAAATTATTTAGCTTTCTATTATTTAGTTGAATTTCTTCATTATCTTATTATTACAACTAAAATTCTTTATTTTTATATTTTCGTACTATAATATGCTTAATGAATTATAGTATTTGTTTTGCTATGTTATACAAAATACAAATTTTAATTTTTGGTAGAAAAGGAAGGACTAAATATATATCATGTGTGAATAATATTTTTTAGTATAACGCAGAATAAACCCTTACCTTGCCGAAAACGTATTGCAAATCCTCTTCTACTATCACCGAAGCTCGAATGGAAATATATGTAGACCTGGTTTGTTGTGGACATAATAAACTTTGGGTTGTCTTCCACTGTTCCGGTCATCTTTGCCAGAAGAGGATCTGATGGACTGGGCCCGTCTCTGACGTGGATGAAATCTTTGTTTGGCTCCAAATCAATATCGATTATCTAACAAGATGGTTGAATTGACGACGTTAGAAAAGAAACAATGTCATAATTAACTATATTAGATAATGATTGATGAATCGAAATAGTTCAAAAGACCAGCAAGGTTAGTTTGTTTGAATGTTTGAATATTTAAAACCATTTTGAAATTTTGACTCCCTTGGAATATACAAGATAAGGTAGTAATCGGTTCGACTTATTATTATAATTGATACAAGAATTCCCTAATTTTCCGTTTCGTGGGAGCAAGTATAAAGCCTCCAATATTGTACAATCATAGGAAAACGGAATATTTCCAATGTGTTTTATCGCCAGAAAATTAAATTCCTTTGTTACCATTTTCTAAATTTGCTAGTATTAGCAGCTCGATATTTTTTTAATTACTTTTCAAAATGACAGAAATTTAACACTAATTTTATTATCATTGTTTGTACAAGTATCACGAGACAATTGAATGCAATAAATTTCTTAGATTTTTCGTTATTTCCTACTAAATCCTTATTTATTGAAGTGTATCTTACCTCTAGAGTTAATACTTTTCCAGGTGGGGCAGTTAAGACGTAGAGACATTCCAAACCTCCAGGATAAGGCTGGGGATAAGTTGCCGATGTTAAGACTTGAGCAGTTGGCTGTGCAAATAGTTCACCCCCACATCTGACAGGTTCTGTAAATGCATATAAATTTATCAGATCTTACTAACCAAGTGTAAATTTACATTCTTTCTACACTAAGGATTTTTGTTTTACTTTTCATGTTCTTTTAAAGACGTGGAATAAATGTATTTAAAAATTTGTGGTGGCAGCAGGGGTTCCAAAATGCGAGTGACAAGGGCCGTTACAAACAGGCCTCTTCTAGCTTTATTGCGACGCTCATTTCTCCAAACCCAACTAAACTATATTGCCACCATTCGTATACCAGAATCCGTTGCCAACATAAGTTAAAAAAAATAGTGCGGCGAGCATACTATTTGGAAAAATCCCGTGAAAATATCGCATTGTATACAGAAAATTTACGTTTTTTTCCTTGTTAACTCAATAGAACATACGTTATTTCGATCTGTGTGATACTTAGTAGGTATTTTATAGTGGGTCAAGTGAAAGTTTGCGTCGATTGACATTCGGACTTGGAACGTGAAGTCCGAATTTTTTTTTTTATCAATGCCACGTATAATACGACATATATCAACTCCAAACATAGATTAAGAAAAGTGTTTTAGAAACGGCTCTGGTATAACCTGTTTGGCACTACTGTTTTGCTTCCGACTTCCATTTCTTTGGTTACTAAAATAAATGCTAGTGATAAATACAAGGAAGTGTCGGTAACATAGCTTCATCTATTGCTTAATATAGACATATATGGTATTTTAAAGTAAACAACTGTCTAAAACAATTCTCACCTGTTTTCCAGCTAGCCCTGAATCCTTTCTTCTCGACGGATGCATCGGATCTGAACTTGATGATCATGAGGTTTGAGGCCGTGGTGTAGGACATGGCGGAAAGGTCGGGATTCCCGGATAGAGTAACCAGAGACACGCTTTTCTCCTCCGTCCGGCCACCCACTTGGATCTGAACAGTGTCGAAGCTCGACTCGGTGTCGAAGTCAGAGAACTGAAGAAAAAATATATATTAGTTATGGGTTTGACACTGTAAATTTCTGTAAAATTATCGTACATTTTGTAATTATTTTTTACATAATATCGTTGTAATATTTGTTTTACAGCAAATTGAAGTTTTATTGACGTACCTAGTCACATTAAACAACTTATTTACGTTTAAATAGACAATTGGTGCATCAAATCACTGCCAGTAAAGCAAACGTTTTCACAGGTCCATCAAGAAGTTTGACATTTTATGTAAATTCACAGCACAAGCAGCACTTTGATGGACATGACACTGTGATGGTAAATTAGAGGGATTTTTTTACAGTAAACTTAGAGTCCCTAAATATCAGTTTGTTCTAATAAGTATAGGCGAGTCGCGACCGCATAGAGTTGAAGACTGTTTATTTACTTGGCCCGCGATGTTTTATATCCTGCAGGTTGATATCGATCCACCCTTGCTAACGTTGGTAAACGCAATTTGTATATTCGCCAAATCAGTCGTGAGTCTGTCTGCTTTAGTAGAGCCAATATATGGTAACTATTACAGCTGTAATATTGAAGCCAGTTTAATTCTTTGGCAATTTACTAAAAAATTGGTATATATTAAGTTGTATTAAAATTAAATTGGAATGTTTACCGAATCTGTGATGTTTTTGACAACTTAACGAAATTTGCGAATTGAGAACGGAAAGGTGAACACAGCCTTTCCAGGGTATATCACAGCCCTTCCAGATCATATAGCACCAAACATCGAACATGGTAATGACAAAATTTGATATTCATTGGAATCGTTATTTTTAAACAAATTGAAATAAATACCTGCAGTACTATTCCTGTTCCGATAGGTCCTTCGAGTGTCCATTTGCAGTTAGAGTTTGCAAAATATCTGTTTGGGTAGTTTGGAGATTGAATCGCATCACCTGAACTTTGTAAATGAAAATGACATGAAGCTGGAAATGTAAAAGAAAAACCCATAAAATTATATATAAATGAAATACTTAATGACTTAGGGTGACGAAATTCTTTTTAATTTCCCTAAAATTAATAAGAACGCAAAAATACAAAAATGTGGAGTATACGGATTGTTAAAGATACATATTTTTTAATTCTTATCTAAAGCATGTGCCAATGCTAGTCTTAATAAAGAGTACCACTGCAAATTGTGGTGCTGCTATCTAGCGGTATATACTTTAACTAATTTTCAACCTGACATTCCTCAAATCCTCAACAGGCTCAGTGCGGAAGACACGTGTTACTCTAAAATGCTATTTCTCGTTTTATTAGAGGATTGTGTGAAAACGTAAGTCTTCCTCAAGTTATATGCATGCATTATTTTAAATATGACCCTGCTTAGACAGCATGGTCGAAGTATATAAAGGTAAGACGACCCCTCGACCTGGGAATGGCCTTTAAGAATGCAGAAATTATCAGAAATAAAATGTATGATGGGAAAAAGAGAAAAATTCATTCTAATACTACATCTGCTAAGGTAACTTTCAGTATCAATTTTTGTAATTTCTGTATACAATGTTTAAAGGTTAATATACGATAAACTTTCATTTTTTCAATCCTCTGTCAATATTTGTTGTTGAAACCTTTCTTTTTGAAAATAGGTTGCTGCAACGTTTTTATAGTATCAATATATTGCAAACTTTTTTTGTGACAAAAGATCACAGCCATACCTGGGCAGTCCGTTTCATCCGATTGATCTCCACAGTCATCTTCTCCATCACATAGGAACTTTTTACTGATGCAGTGACCATTATTACAGTGGAACGAATCTGTCGAAAATATAATTTTGATAACGTTAAGTTGCCAAGTGGGAAAATTAATAAAAACAAAAACTGTAATTGCATTTAAAATGTTCCAGAAGATCAGTATATGAAGGGACAAGGGATATAAGTTACATTCCGATTATTTAAAATTTTCTTGAAGTAATATTTACAGCTGTTTCCTTGAAAAAACCTTGTACAATTATAGAAATACATTAAAAATCTAGAGGTGTTTAAGACTACATGACTTTTAATTACCAATTAATCCATTTAAATGTAATTATATACCCTGTAAATAAGTTTCAATAACTTTAAAGTCTAAAAATTACATGATAGCTACCTAGGGCAGTTCTATAGTGGGTGAGCAATTTTCTCGAAAATCTTATTATGACTACCGACAGGTACTAGAAACTCGTGTACTAAATTTGAAGTCAGTATATCTGTTTTAGTTCGAGCTGTGGAATGATTTCCGACAGACAGAATGACAGTTAGACAGACTCTCTGACAGACGGACCAAAACACACAATCTCCATTTCCGATTTTCGACCCCATCTCAATACTTTCATTACCTTATATTTTATATTATGTATAAATGAAAATAATAAATATCAGACCCAAAACAATCCAAGAAGTCAATAATATAGCATATTTAAAACCAAGATACTCAAATTATTCATCTATGGGAGAATAACCTAAGTACACTTCCAAGATAAGTCCGAATTACCCCATCTCGCCTGTTTATGTTATTATTAAACAAATAAAGATACAGAATGCACCGATTCATGAGCCATATAACATGCACATGCATACACGGCAGATTAGAAAACAAAAGGCACAAACAGTAGGACAAATGAGATGACAAGGTATTCAGATACACAGTTTCTTAAAAAAGAAAGGGGAGGATATGTTTTAAAAGTTCGGGTATGGAATTTTCGATAAAACTGGTAAAACGGGCAAACATTCAGGCTGAATAAAGTTATTAAGGCTTTCATCTTCAGTACAGATGTCATATGATTATGTAGCATGTAAAATATCCCTTAAGTACCCATTTGACTTGGGTTCATTCGGCAAATTAAAATCGCAGCATACATTAACATCCACAAAGAAGCTCGGATTCATTGTAATCTGAGCGTAAAAATTGGTAGCGAGAATCGCCTAGATGGTGCCATAAAATATGGCTTTCTCTTCTGGGGAATTTGCCGAGTCTTCAAAAAAGCTTAATCCGCCAAAAAATCTCTTTTGGGAAAAAAAACTTTTTAAAGTTATAGACATACATTAAAGAATAAATATTAGTCCGAAAACAATCCAACAAGTCACTAATATATCATATTTAACCCCAATTTTCTCAAATTAATCACTTATGGGCAGGGCTTGATCCAGGAAAACGTAGACTATAGACACAACAGATTTTGGGTGAGTTACGAATTTTTTTGTTTACGATTGCCCTTTGATTATAGTGCTAATTTGGCTGATGTATCAATTTTTTTTATAATCTTCCTTGATACATTGATCAGACCAAACGTATTGAGTCATAGTCAAGCTAATAAAAAATGGGGCTTAAAAATTATAAAATTTACTAAAAATTTGAGGGTCCGCAACATTTAGCACAAAAGAAACTGAAATTTGAGGGCCCTAGGACTGGGCCTTATGAAAGATCAGGCCCTGTCTATGAATGGGAGAATCACCTATTAAGATAAGTCCAAATTACACTCTCTCACCTGTGTGGCACGCCTTCATGTGGCATATGAAAGGGAGCAGAGTCTCGCAGGGAGCCAGCTCCCAGACCTGTGTCTCTCCTTTGCTCTTGGCCCTCACACATTCGCCCTGGTGAGGTTGGGGCTGGTCGTGGTCCCAGAAGCCGGTGTACTTGGAGATGAAGGTGCCGCTCGACGACTCCAGCGTGTTGGTGGACAGGCCATCCACCGAAGTCAGACCTGTAGGGAAGTATGGATCAGTTAAATCAGTTTTGTTTATGCTACTATATAGATATAGTAGCATAATCACTGTAAAAAAATTGAAGCACATTTTCCGTTTTTTTTTTACATTGCAGCGTTGTAAAGCTTGTTTTACAGAAAATTAATGTTTTCGTGACGTAGAGACATGTAGGTACAACTCCAATATCGTTTAAACAGAGAATATGGGTGTATTCAATCACAGCCAGTGAATGAACTTTTCGCGGTTACGATCACACAGTAAATTTTATATGATATGTAAATTCACAGAACAGGGTGATAGAAGCACTTTGGCAATCCTTTGTGATGGGAAGTTAGAGGGATTTTTTTACAGTGAGGTTTGTTTTCTTCTGATACGTTAGTAAACAACTTTTGGTGCTAATTAATTAGTTTCAGGAGAAGAAGATTTAACCCAAAATGTTCCGTTTAGTAAACTGGTTGTAGAGTAATGCAGAGCATGCTGTCAAAATGTTGTGGTTTTCGTTAAAATGTGTTGCAGTGTTTATTTTACTCAAGGCAAGCATTGTACATTCAAAGGTACATTAGACCCGGCAGCTTTCAATCTTTAACCAGACAGCATAAGAATTACATAAATTCAGATTTGGTTACCAACCCTACGTATCCTTAAAAAAAAAGCTTGAATTGGGAGAAAGATCTCAGCACAGAATCACAAAAATGAAGCAGTTTCTCTAGTATGGATTGGGTAAATATTAAAAACTCTTCACAAGAGAAATATTCGGTGGTTTGGAGATGGAATATAGAGGATACTATTATTAGGATTCATTAAACAGTGTGAAATACAAAAGAAGATAAGAAAGTACTACTTTATAATTTATTTGTGTTATCATTATATGGAAGAGTTTAACAACGTCTTCTGTTTCTATCATAAGGAATTAATAATAAATTATTTAGATATTTATTGATAAATACTCAATAAAACCAATCTACCATGCAAAGACATGAAATGACAAAATTATTCCACTTGGTCTAGTCGATCTAGACCAAGTGGAATAAGAAACAACAACAACTATGCAAAGACAGTTCACTTCAGAGATATAATATAGCAAATTTTTAAAAGGTAAAACGAAGTTCTTCTTTTACATTACGGATCATGTTATAATGCATTATGGAAGCTTCAAGTTTTTACGTCTTCTACTGATTTATTATTCAAAATTGTGCATTCGCGAACAAGGTAGTTAGAAAGACATTGTTTGATCACAATTTTCAAAAAATTTGAAATGGGAAATTGAGGAATAATGGGTTAAAAATAGTACCTATCCAGTAGGAAACTTCGCCAGTGTCCCTCAATCCTTTGAGAGCAACTTTACTGGTGAAGTTATTTTGACTATAATCCCCTATTAGGACTAAATCACCACCATACCTGTAAGGAAAAAAAAATATAAGATTATTTATTAAATTATTATTATTTTTAATGTTAAAGTTCATAGAAATAAGGTTTTCAAGCTTCATAGATTGAATGTCAAATTAAGTAAGAAATTCTTACCTGCCGCAAATTTCTGCCGCTTTTTTCCAAGAGTGCCTAATATTAAATAACCTATAACAATGGATGTCGTCCTGCGTCCATCCTGAATAAAAAAATATATAATAAATATTTTGTAATTGTGTGGTAAAACAGAAATCAATAATATCAATAGTATGATAAGATTCTCCGGTTTCGGCTATTACAAAAATAAATAATACCAAGTATCAGTGATAAATATACATTTAAAACAATATTAAGCAAGGTATTGAAAACATTTTCACCAAGAGAAACAAGATATACAATTGATCTTTTAGAATCAAAATAATCCTGTTTGAAAAAACAAACAGGAATGTTTTGAGAGCTATTTTTAGAATTGTTTGCAAGCAAAAATTTGTTTTTGTGACAAAAGATTTTTAATAAACCTGGTATTGCCTTACGAAATGCTTAACATGATGCAGCTAATGACGTTTTCATCTTCAAAACTTTTTTTTTAAAAAAAACATATACATTTCAAGCAGTAAAAATTTCAAAACTGATTAAACATCATTTGCAGAAATATGTGTATTTTTAAAATAAAATTTAAGAAAAATAACATTCCCTAATCAATTATTCAATTGTGAAATAAAAGGAAAGTTGAAAGGGGTAATCAAAGCAAATATTAGGTTGCGGAAAGTAAGCGGAAAATTCCTTATAAAATCTTAATCTTCTTATACAAAAAAAATCTTAATTATTTTTATATCATGAAACCGACGAATTATACAGCAGTGAGTTTGCGACATTCCACGAATTTCCACAATTCCGTAAGGGCTATTTTGAATTAATTCTTGCATTGTTTAAAGGCAATGAGGGTAACTAACAAGGCTCAAATATTTTTATAAACCAGTTTTGGAATAATATATTACCAAAACATTTTATTCTTGTTGTATGCAACTCTGAAAAACGTGATATGAAAATAAACACTTTTTTTACAATAGTTGGGTGGGGAATTTAGATAAATTTAAGATTTGTCAACGTGTTTCAATCTGAGCATTTTCCTTCTTTTAAAGTCAAAGTTTTCTTTCATAAGTCAGAGAATATGATTAGAGTTTTATTCATACAACCTTACACTTAAATGCACATGTTGTAAAAATATACAGTTAATGATTCATAATTATTATACTGATAAGGGAGCCATTTCTTGTATAGGTAATGTACATTATAATCTGTATAGAAACCAAAAGAATCATAAACCTTTGACGATCTCTGTATTAAAGTTTGTCATTTATGCGAAAATGTGTACGATTTTGACGGAAATATTTTAACAAGCTCCTTTAAATTTTATGGTTATTTTATTTTTATTATATGTAATTTAAAAGTTAATTTTAGAAACTTTAAACAAATTACGTATTTAAGTTTGTATTTTAACTGGAAAGCTCTATTATCGAAGTTTATAAATATTATTAAAAAATTATATCAACTAGGAATTTAAATTTAAAGTGAAAAATTAAAAGCTGTGAATAAATGTATTATCACCTACCGAAAGAACTCTCAATTTTGTTATCCATGTATAATTATAACGAATCTTAATAAATAATTTGATTTTCTATGAAACGGAAACCTTTATTTAAAGACTTTAATCGTTTTTCATTCAATGTAAGCAGATGTTAAGTGTTTTTTTACGGTTGGTATTTAATGGTAAATTATGAATAAGGTAAGGTTTAATAAAGGTAATATTTCATTTATCTAGAAATTCGGAAATTGTATGACTCGAAAAATGTGAAAAAAATTTAACAAGTGTGTATAATAAAAAAAAATCGTAAGAATAAGAAAACCCCAAATTTCACATGGGAAAAAGGGGATCCATGTTTTAATAATTTCGTTACGGTCATCGACAGCTAAGTTTTCGCTTCACTTCAGTTTGTTTGTGACGATGCCAACAAACGGAAATAAATATTTTGTGACAACGTCGCTTGCTCGAATAGGTTCACAGAGGAATGGTCAGTATAAGTGGCTTAGTAAATTGAGTTACTCGGGAAATCCCTTAAAAATAGATATTTTTTCACGGTCATTTCTCGAACTTCCAACCTAATTTTTAAAGGTTTGGGAATAAATGGACCTGATAGTTTGCTCTAATGCTTGACATTTCAAATAATCCTTGAAAATATTACTATTTTGTAATGTTCTTAAATATTCAATAAGTCATCCATCTATCTTTATGATTGTATTTAGTGTATTTTAAGCTTAATATGATATACTTAAACACATTTTCTAAAGTTTGTATCATCTTTATTAATAGTCATGTAGTAATGTTTAAATACCAATGATAAGAACTTGGGGGCATTATTTACTGTATGACTTACCTCATCGAATATGTTAACAAAATTTCCTTTAAGTTATTTGAGCATTTAGTTAAAAAAATAACACATAAGATTAAAACTTGAATTAATTAAAGAAAAGTTGCCGTGTAATTGGTCTTTTTAAAACTAAATAAAAAATTTAATGTAAATCAAAAGTATTTTTATTTTAAAGTTTCACGATATAAGTCTTTAATCTTGATATAGGATATTTTTAATAGATATATTGATAAAAAATGTTTTTAAAAAATTCGATACTATTTAAGTATGTCCATCGTAATCCTAAACAATGTCGCATCCTAAACAGTTTAAAAAAATCGATACATTTCATAAGGTCCCCAAAAAATGTATGTAGGCATGTTATGCAGTTTTAAAATATCATTGTATAGTTTTTGAATTCGGGAAAAAATACTAAAGAGGGGAAAAACACAAAACATATTTCTTAAAATACTATCCATAAAAAGTTAAAGCTGGAAAAAGATCAGATAATTATCGAAAATAATCTAGTTACTATCAAATTGAAATCGTTTCATGCAATCACTTAAGCAGAATTTGCTACAATCATTCTGGCAAAAAGTTTCCTCAATTTGTAGAACTTGAATCGAACATTTTTGGTATGAGGCTAAAGATAAAATTTTAGGGAAAATAATCTTTTGTTCACATTTACTCGAACAAAATTGTAATATACGTAATTTGATTATTTTTTGGAGAAGACGATAGAAAAAAAATTAAATTAAAAAAAGTTGGAATAAGTTATATTTTACCAGAGGTAATTAAAATGCGACCAGCTTTGGTCCCACTTCTTTTTCTAGTTCGTACTTTTTGTATAAGTTTACTCAGCTTTGGTGTAAGCTTTCACCTTTTTATGCCGTAATTCTACTCTGTAAAACTGTAAGCAGCACTAGTTCCCACTGCTTTTACAGAGAAACGTAAAATAAACGTTTTACAGTTCAGTATTTTCTTAAGATTTGTTATTCATTCAGAAGCTTTCGAATTCAATTACAAAACGGGACTTTTGATTGCAAGTTACGACACTGAAACGAATCGGTTAGTGTTCAAATACATGAATACAAAGACAGTTTCGGCCAAACCAGGTTTATAAAAAAAATAACCACAAAATAATTGCTATAAATCTTGTAAAAGCAATTATTCACCGTAAATTTGGAGACAGCTTTGGTCTCATTTGTTTTCTACTCCGTTTTTGTGGTGTAACCTTACTTCGTTTATGTAGTGTATTATTAATGTAGCGTATTATTACTACTATAAATTAGTTTTTGTGGTAAAAATTACTCTGTTTTTGTGGTTTAACCTTAATTAGTTTTTTTGCTATAAGGTTACTCAGATGTTAATGTAAGTTTTCACCACTTTATGCTGTAAACCCACTACGAAAAACTGGAGGCAGCAGTAGCTACCACTGCTTTTTTGGAGTAACGTGTTGAACCGCATTTGCTTAAGGTTTGTTTTTATTTTAGAAGCTTTCTAATTCAATTATAAAACGGGACTTTTCATTGAAAGTTACGACACGGAAACGAAGCCGCTGCTTACCTACCCTAAGCCGGTTAGTGTTCAGATACCTGAATACAAAGAAGACAGTTTCGGCCAAACCAGGTTAAAAAAAAAAAGCAAGAGCGTGTAAACTTGGCGCTTAAAGCCATTTTTCATGTGAATCACGTCTAGAAACGGCTTTCTCATGACCAGGAAATCATCGGGCACACATCGGAGTCAAGTTCCTTTTCGGCTTCGGGGCAGAAATTCTTCACATGGTTATGTGATTTCCTGACTGCAGCTATAAAAGTCTTTGCTTGACAACACGGATGGAATTAACAAATGTTGCGGTTTTCAAGGTTTTTTTTTAATAGTGGGGGAATTATCTTTATGAATGTGGATAACGGAACTGATTTAGTTGTGGGAAAATGCAGATGAGATTAAATGAAAAATGAACGAATTTTCGTTACTTTGCGTAATCGTTGAGGTCAACGAATATTATACTAAATAAGAAGATTGTGATAGTTTACTTTTGAAAAGTTTTAGTAATCTAGAACGAGTTCTACTTTTATTTTGAGAAAAATAAGAGAAAATATCAGATCTGATATCCAAAATCGCATTAAAAGGTTTATTATATTGAAAACTTATTTAAAAATAGACACAGATAATAAATGGGGTATTTAAAATTACTAGCAATTCAATTTGGCGGGTATTATTTTTTTTAAATAAGAAAATGCTCTTATTTTTTAAAAAGAATAATTAGTAATTGTATTATCTTGACATTCAACAACTAAAAAAATATGTGTAAGGAAATAGTTTTTTTTATTTTTAATTCTAATCAAACTTCCCCAAGCTTATTATAAAAACTATAGAATGTGAAGTGCAAACATTCCATTTCTTTAAAACAGTTTTGCAAGATGACAGTTTTGCTGTTGAAAATAAAAGTATTCTAATAAAAAAAATGGTAACAGAACCAAAAACGTTACCTAAAATGCACACAAACTCAAACATGGAAACAAACAACTAATACTTTACAAAAAGCGAAAGTTATATACGAAAAACCATTTCACTTCAATAAAAGAACATTTACGGGAAAGAAAAAACTTACCATCGGGACAGTTGAGTATGTCATTTGCCTGCAAAAGAGAAGAAAATCATAAATATTTTGCAAAAGCAACATCAACAATAGGAATATAAATCAAATATACATCAAGGGGATATCTTAAGTGATCGGCCGACTCTTATTGTGTTATTGGACTATGTGGGTCAGCCGACTATTTTTACAGTGGAGAAAGGGTTTTCCGAGGTATGCATGGTTGTGGAAATATAATTGGGTTTATTCTGTTCGGCGTTGTGCGCTATCACACAACTAAAAAGGCCTTCTTGCGCAAAAAGCCGTTTCGTGTGATGTTCATTTTGATTTGTAAGTGGGTATTGTAAAAGGGATATCACTGTACCTTTGGCGGAAAATGATTTTTTGCACGTGTTAGCTGAATCAGAGAAACGTCACTTTACCGCGTAATGTGAGGTGTGTTGTAAAGAAAATCTGTTGATATAGCATCTGAGGAGGAGTGGCAATGTTGGGATGCATTTCGACAATAAATTGATGTATATTGTTAGCTTGTGAGTTAAATTAGATTTAACTATGGATGTTATTCGGAGGCCCAGTGGCTTAGTGGTAGTGCTTCGCATTGCCACGCCACAGGTCCGGGGATCGAATCCCGGGATTGAGCGAAGTTGACCCTTCCTTTCATCCCTTGAGTGGGTCGATAAAATGGGTACCAAGCATGCTTGGGAACTAAACACTGGAGGTTCCGCGTGAGGCTGATCACCTTACCGGGACATATGCCTAGCACCCCAGAGCCCTAGGACACGAAAGCTGAAATTTGCTGTTGCGCCGAAAAAAATGCATGTTATTCGAAAAATAGCAGTTATCCAATGTTATAACTTAAGACATCGGTTTTTTTCATAGGAGAGAGATAAAAAAGATTAAGATAGAAAAATATCGATATTTTTTTAAAATGAATATTAAATAATGAATGAAATTTATTACCATCCTAAACTTTTTACATCTAAACAACTTTAAAACATCTAAAACTTTTATCCATTCGAATTTTAGATCAATGAATTCCATTTAGTTTTAAACCAATCCTATTTTAATATTTTTCTGTAGAAATATACTTTTTGAATAGAACTACAAAAAACCATTTTTAAATGCAATGAAAATAAAAGATTTCTACTTCCTTAATCCCATGGTCTATGAGTTATATTAGTTATTAAAATTTATTTTTTATAAAAACTTTAAACTTATAATTTAAGTTAATTCTACAAAAACTTTTTATTGCAAATTTATATATGTATTATTTTGCAATGAGTTCTTTTTTGTGGAAATATATAATAAAATTACTATTTATGTCTTAATTCTTAACATATAGAAAAACTATCTAGACATTATTGATATAACTTGACACTGGAAGGGATGTAAAGTTTAAAAACTCTTGTACAGAAGGCATCTTTTAAGTAGAAAATAAACAATTGGTTTGTTACCCAGTAAAAGGTTTCATTTATTTTCTCAATTGACCAAAATGAAACGAGTAGGTTTGTAACAGAATCTGTCACTTAACCCGCTTCCACACAATAGTTGTGTTTAACAGGTAAAAAGGCTCTAAACACAGCATTAATTCTATATTAAACATTTACATGCTAAATTTGGCTAGTTTCATTTATTTTATTTCGAAAATTCAATAATTATTACTTATCGTTTTCAAAAATTAATTTATATTTCAAAGAATAAATATGTAATACTAGCAAATTTATACCCGTTCTTCGCACGGAATAAAAAAATATCAAATAGATTCCAAATATGTGTACCATATACCCTGTTTATAGGATCATAAACTTATTATTTGTTTCCGCTCGTTATAAATTATAAAATCCCGTTTCATTGGCTTAAAAATTCCAAAATGAAAATACGGCATAAAATGCACTCATAAATGCCATCACAATTTCCTCATAATACATAAAACCTTTAGCTCATTTGGCGTGTTTTGGAATAATTTGGCGAGAAAATAGATATAGCTACCCACACCCATTATACAGCTCAAACACAATGACCTTCGAACAACCGACCAGCTTATAAATTATTCATAAAAAAATTGCCTATTTGGCGAATTTTAGTTAATAATTTGCGAGTTGGCAACGTATTTGGCGAAAAATAAAGACATAAAACACTAATAGCTCTAGTGCGATGGCCTTTATTACCATCATAGTTCAGTAATAGCTTAACTATACATTTATTGCTTAAATATGCATACATGCAGTCAACAGAAAAATCCAATGAAAAAATCATCAAATAAACCCACAATAAAAACCGGGAATGAAGACTGGCGGAATTACGTCACTTGAAACGTGTCAATTATTTTTCAAATAATAAATTTAGTTTCTGAAAGTAATGGCAAATGAATAAAATAAACATTTTGAATTTTAAATGTTTTCGTTAAAAGTTTTATTTAATTTTTTCAGCCGATGGCATCAGGAAAGAGAAAAAATGATCGGATTTGAGCGAAAGTGGTGTATTTTTTTCAGAAAATTCGAATTTTCTCTAAAAATGGAACGAATATGAAAAAACTAAGCCTCAGGTGCACACGTTAGTATTAAAGGGAATCTATCTTTAAAATTTCGAATTCCTGTGGGCAGTATAAGTAGGTCTTTTACGATCCGATAACAGACACACACACACACAGACAGACAGACTCTTTCTTTTATTATTATAGATTCCTCGCTTTTAAATAGAATGAAAACATTTCATATCAACATACAAAGAATCTCGTAGTGAAATATATTTGACGTCATTTCAAACTGATCGATGTCGCAAAAATAAATTTATTTCAATTTATTGTCTAAAAGAATTAAAGTTTCTCGAGCGATTGTTGCGAATGGCAATGGTGAATTAATTCTAATAAAAATGGCTTCCTATGCTTTTTAAATGAGCATTAAATTTTGCCTTTTTTTAAATAATTGAAGTACTTCAAATTAGAATTCTTTTCTGAAATTTTCAATGTATTCTAATTTCGATACGCTGAATTTTTTTGACGCATCACACTTGTCTGTAGCATTTGTAACTTGGGCCATGAAAGTGGGTGACGGACAGACAGACAGACGGACTGAACGATTATAATACCTTCCACTTTTTACGTTATAAACGTAGTGTGGAAGCTAAAAAGTATGGTATGTTTGATTATTTTTTGCCCAACAAAAGGCCGTGGAATAAAACTTCAAAATGTTTAGTAAAATAACGAGAAAGAAATAGCAGTTAATGCAAGTCAGAAAGTATCGAAAATGGATTGAACGTATGACACAATTTTTAATCTGTAAGTTGATAAAAAAAAATCACTATCAAGTTTAGCTGTTGATATAGTGAACCACTGAAACAACAGTATTAATGTTAATCTGTTATACGTTAAGATAAAATAAAAGGATTGCGCTTCATAACTTTACTTCTGACCTTTAAAAGCAAGAAGATTTTATCATAAAAAAATTCTTCATAAGACATCTTTGACCTACGAATATACGTGACTAAGACAATTTTCCCTTCCCCTCCCATGTTGAACTTTGTAGAACTAGAAATTCACAAGGGTGACGCTTACATGCAGAAACTTTCATACTACTTCCATTTATGCTATTAAATACTTGCAGAAAATCTTAAAACTAACTTAGTCTGTGACCTTTTACGGAAATTACTTCCTTTAGTGTTCGATAACATATAGCTTCTTCAAAGTGGCTATGGATTGTGAACATTCCGTATTGTGTTGGTAGGGCAAGTTCTATTTTTGAATACAGTTGTTCGATGGGTGTATAAACACAATGGAGTTTTCTTAATCCAATAACCAGTTAAATAGAGAAGTAGAAACGAAACTGCATTATATTAGTTTAGATGTTGAATCATCGCACCTGACCTTTATATGTACCTGTATCTTTTTTATTGGAAACTTATGAGCTTTTATTTTTAAAAGTTATTTTCGAATTAAGGAAAAAAATGAATACTTTACGGTTTATTCGATATTGAAATCAGGCGTCCACCTTATTAAATAAATAAATTATATCATTATAGAAAGCCACAATTACAAATAGACCTAACTGTTAATTTAAGTATAATTCGAAACTAATTAATAAAACCTAAATAAGAGTACAAAATATTGAAAAATGCAACAAATTTTAAACTAAACTGTAAATTAACGCATTATATTTTAGTTGAACAGAACTTAGCTAGATTTTTTATTAAGAAATTAAAACAAAGTTTTAAATAGTTTAAGGAATTAAAATAAATAGTGTGTGTGTGGGGGGGGGGGGGGGATATGTAATTGCTAATCACACTCAGAAAATACTTGTGTTTAAACAGCACTAGTGGAATACAAATATTGGGTAAATATAACAACATTACAATATTGCGTTGTTTCAATACAAGAATTGTGATGGTGACAAACGGACATGTTGTTTTAATACAACTGAAGATCGCGGGAGGAGACGATTATTAATTCCATTCGTGATTAACAAAAATCTGTAAACTATATTGTTACCTAAAATATGTATAACAAAATAATAAAATTGATTTTAAGTACAGTAGTATACATTTTTTAAGCCTTAATACAGATATTTATATGAAACATTAAAAAAAAAAGTGCTGAACTACATTTTGGAAGAATACATGCGTGCTGAGCTTTCAACACAATTTTTGTGCTAACCATGTATTATTATTTGGTCGCAATACAATTTTTATATTGTTTCAACATAACTTTTAATAACTGGGAAAAACACAATTTTTTGTATTGAAAGTCAAAAAAAGTTTTTTTCTGGGTTTACGGTGTTCCAAATATATCGCATTTTTTTAAATAATGAACTACTATAATAAACAATTCTTATCAATCTAGCATGGCTTCTTTATTATCACAAAATGTATTTAAAGCAATTATAACACGACTCATATCTATAATAGCATTTTGACTAATGCTATTACGACACTAAATGCGTAAACCAAAAATAATGATACGTCAGTCCATTATTATGACGTCTTTAATTAAAATAAAGCGATGAAATACTTCACAACACAATTTTGACAAACATTTCTCAAAATACTAATTAACAAGTATCACACCGGAAGATTAGTATCACCGTGTTCACGAGTAAGGGATAAATCTTACTAAATCTTCGGGTTTTACGGCAAATCGGACTTAAGATGCCGTGAAGTCACATAGGCCAACAGACCAGAACTAAGAACAGGATGGGAATATCACGTTATCGCATTCAGGAAGTTTCCGGTTGCAGCAGTTATTTTTAGACGAATTTGAAGTATGTTAAAAATGTTGGATGAGTAAATTGACGGATTGTAATTTAAAAATTAATAAATGGATTACAATTTTGAAAAACTAATTTCTTATTTATTTCTATTGTTTATTTATTGCAAGCAACAATGCTCAACTACTATTAATTTTTTAAGTACATTTGTGGTATTTAAAAGGAAAACTGTTTTAATTTGTAATAATTTATTTAAACCGTAACGATTATAAAGAAACTAAAGTTTCAAGTAATGGTCATGTTTCAGGTCTTGAGTGGCAACAAAAATGTCAATGAAAGTAAATTCTTTCTCAAGTTTAGATTGGTGAATTCATGTCACGTGAGAACAGAGATCCAATCGGAGCACCGATCGCAAGAAGTTCAAAAAGAAATGTAGAAGACACTTCGTCACCTGAAACAACCCAATTGACTCATAATAGAAAATCAATTATGTAAATCGTTTTCGTAGTTAGATTAATCGTTTTCTGTGTGTCAATAGTAATAGAAACACCTTAAGAAAATTTGAAAAATCAGATGCTGGCAAGGATAAAGATCTATAAAAAGCAAAATAGAATCACTCAATCGAAAATTTCAATCTAACTTTAACGACATGTGAAAGAAGCATTGAACTCTTTTTACGAGGTTTTCTCAACCACAAGTTCCCTATGGCTGTAAACGATCGTTTAATGAAAATACAGGGCTGGGAGGAACACATCTGGACTTCGAATGCAAACAAGTAGAACGATTGCTCATTTATGACGCTATTCTTTCTTAGAAAAAACAGAATAAGTGATGAGTGTCTAGTCGTTGTAGTAACTACATCCGTTCTAGAATAATATTTTAGGTCGTAAAGTTCAACTACACCGCAAATTTTATGCCGGTAGGTTGACCGTATTTAGATTTAGATATGAAACTATTTCTCGCCATAATGAAAGAGATTTTAATTATTTATGTAATATTACTGAAAGGAAAAATGCGGTTCCGTTTAAGTTCTAACACATTGTTAAACCACAAAATATTAATGAGGTTATAAAAAGTAAAGTGTCAATTGTTTGTAAAAACAATAAAAATAAAAGCATTGTAATATGATGGAGTGGTCACGGAGTCCTAGTATAGTGTTATGGATGCAATTTAAACTTAAAGTTCCATAAATTTATATAATTTTATAACTATAAATTACAGATTGACTGTAAACGATCGTTTAATGAAAATACTGGACCGAGAGGAAAGCATCTGGAACTTCGAATGCTTCAATTAGAACGATTGCTCATTTAATGACGCTATTCTTTCTACGATATAGAAGACAAAATGATGTATTCTTGTTCCGAATCAAAACCGCCTGGTCGTTGTAGTAAGTAATTCCGTCCTAGAATAATATTTCAGGTCGTAAAGTTCAACCACACCGCAAACTTATGCCGGTAGGTGAGTGACTGAGATGACCGTATTTAGATGTAGAACGGAAACTGTTTCGCGTCATAATAAAAGATATTTTCGTTATTTATGTAATATCACTTAAAGGAAAATATTTGGATACTTTAAGTTCGTAACACATTGTTAAACCACAAAATATTAACGAGGTTACAAGAAGCAAAGTAAGAAAGTTAAGAAGGAAGATTTCCTCAAAAGTAACTGTCTTTAGAATTTGGATAATTATGTTGAAAAGTGCTTTAAATTTGATTGCCATAGAATATTACGAAACTCTTTTAAAATTAGAGTGTACTAATGTACACTCTAATTTTAAAAGAGTTTCGTAATATTCTATGTTTGTTTGTTGTTTTTTCGTCCTAAAAGTAATTTCACGAAAACTTATTACTTAAATTTTGCATACCATTACAGTTATTTTCCATTATTTATAAAAAATATATAAATAGAAATATTGTAATTTGATGGAGTGTCCTAGTTTCGGCCACGGATTCCAAGTATAGTGTTATGGATGTAATTTAAATTTCCACAAATTCATATCATTTTACAGAATAACTGCAAATGAAAACATTTAATAACTAAATTTATATGGGAAAAGAAACATTACGAAATTCAAAGGCGAGTGTTGGAAGTTCAAACAGTATTAATGTTCCTCAATAGTCAATTTGAATTCGCAATTAAAAAATATTTTGAAACTTCTTTTGAGGGAATTAACAGTAATTAATGCAGTGACGGTAACTGGTGTAGTTTATTGATATTTATGCGATGCAAAATCGATTGTACGTCCCCTTTTGAGATTTTTTTCGCCCGTTAAGGTACACTATGACGGTACTTGCTCTGTAAACCATCTGCCCTACTTTGATAGAGGAACAGTTGAACTTAAAGGTATACGCAATTGCGTGACCTTGCAAAAAAAAATCTGCATTCTTTGTATTAGAACGTACCCATTTGGGGGGCCAAAATGGAGTTAACCTAAATGGTACCTCCTAAACGGTACATTAATACATACAATATCTTAAAAAAAGTTCTTAATGATATTAAGAACTTTTTTTTATTATTTCTTAGTTAAGAAGTGTACTAATGTGCAACACGAAGAAAAACGGACATTTGTTTGTTTAAATATTGAAAACAAGAATATAGGTGCAAAAATAAATTTCGTGGATAAACATTAAATTTTCCTCTTAAAATGTCGAATCTTAAAAAAATTAAGTAAACCTTAAGCTTTAACAGAGTTCAAAATGATTAGCCAATACCATTCAATATTACATGTTTTTTTCTTTATTACACTGGTAAATACTGCAGTCAGAAAGCTACCGCTTTTTCAATAAAACATTTTAAATTTAATTAATTTTTTCCCAAACAAAGTTGATTTTAATTAACACATTATCATTATACATTTAATATCTCATCATTCCATCTTCAAATGAAAGTTTTCATTTTTTTTATCAAAGTTCTAAACGGGTCAGGTTACTGTTATGGTACAATTATAACATATAGATTATATTTTCTGTAATTCTTTGTAAAAATTTCCAACTTGAGTTTGATGTCCTCTAGCCAGTTCAGTAGAATCTATTTGTTTTTAACCGTTTATAATAAATTAAAAACCCTCACTTATACCATTCCATAATCTATACCAAACACATCATCTTTATGTGTTTGATAACACATTATTTCATCTTCAATTGAAAGTTTCCATCTTCGATCAAAATTTTAAATAGGACATGTTACTGTAATAATTATTATTACAATGTCGTATTGCTTTTAGATAATTTTTTCTGTAAATCTTTGTTAAAGTTTCTGAATTGAGTTTGAAGCCCTCTAGCCAGTTCAGTAGAATCTGTTAGTTTAACCACTTACAATATGTTAAAAATTCATCACCTATCATTACATAATCTATACCAAACACATTATCTTTATATGTTTGATAACACATCATACCATCTTCAAATAAAAGTTTCAAGGTTTTAAACGGGACAGGTCACTGTTATGATGCTACAATTATAACATATCGTATTGCTTTTAGATTATATTTTATGTAATTCTTTGTTAAAATTTCCAATTTGAGTTCTATGGCCCTCTAGCCAGTTCAGTAGAATCTGTTACTTTAACCGTTTACATTATATTAAAATTCATCACCCATCATTCCATAATCTATACCACACACCATTTATCACTCTCACTGGTGAATAACGAATTCCGATATCATCCCCGAGGGTTTCAGTTTAAAACCCGATGCTAATCCGAGCCAAGTGCATCCTTCCACAAAAAATTAATCGGCATTCCTCGGATGTTGTTACACCACACGTCAAATGAAGCATCCATAATCCAGCGGCACCCAGGGAAAGTGCATTGACTGGGGGGTTGGAACACGCGCAAGGAATTATGCAAAAAGGTGAATCTTTTGCACGATTCATGAATCGCTGTAAGTGCTGGAATTAGGCGCGGGTTGCCGGTATTTCGGGAATAAATGATGAATTGGTTCATATTTTAGAATGTTTATCGTTTCTAGACTTTGAGATTGCGAAGCTTGTTTTGACGTGTAAATCGCGTGATTCTGAGTGAAATGTATTTTTTGGGGGATGGGGCGGGGTGGGGGTGGGGAAAGAAATGCCGCGAAGTGATTTGTATTTTAAAATATGTATTTTCTTCTTATACTATGACACGACAAAGATAGTTGGATATGGCCCATGGGTCTTATTTTAAATCACCTTTTTATGAGTGCAAATTTCCATTTTAGAAGAAATACACGCATTGATTCGTATCTTACAATCTTTATCTTCTTCCTAAACTATGAGACTTCCATGATTTGACAACTTTTTTAAAGTTTCAACTTCAAAGTTTTAACTCAAGTTAGGGGATCTTGGTTGAAACTTATTTGAAAATAAGCAATAAGTTTTTAGTAAGAAAAGTCAAAATCTGAAGAGAGAGAGAATAAAAAGAGAGCGATACAAAATATTTATGGAAAGAGAAAGAGAGAGGAAAAGATATCTATTTTGGTATGTATATCTTACGTCTTTGCATCCAATATACAATTTGATAAATATTCGAAAGGACAACTCGAAGTTACTGGCACAGTGGCTACAGTGGCTAGCCACAGTGTAAGTAAGATAGTCTTTTATGGGAAATTTCTAAATTTTCACTCTACAATCTTAACTTACACGTAGAAGCATTTCTATTTTTTATTCAGCATATTTAATGATACATCAACTAAACGGCAAAACTGTTACATCGTTAGTCCCCATTAAAAAAAGAAACAAACCGCGATCCCCAAGAGGGAATCTCCACGAGGTCAGGTTAAGCGATCGTAACCTCGACAACAAGAGGATGGCATTCGGTGAGGCATTTTGGAATAGAACATAGAAGAAAAAAAAGAAATATCTTCTGATGCCTTCATCCCTCATCAACACCCCAGTAGTTGAGGATGACCCGCAACAGGTTTCACATGCGGCTGAACCCTCAGTAGGCCGACCGAAAGTAACCGTGACCTGTCATCTTGACGATATGTGACTGGGCCGGAAAAGATACTGCTGCAGGAAATGATATTGGACGTCATCTTATCGAATAAAAAAAATAGTTTAAGTCATTATATACCGACTCAGTTGTAATTGCATAGTTTAAGTTCAGTAGTTTTACTGTAGTTTAACTAAAGCAAAGACAAGCACGTGATGCTTAATGCTTATTTTCTATTCTGGCATCTGATGGTGTTTACTATTAATAACACACTAACTATAAGAGAGAGTGTACACTAACTATTTAAATTATAAGACTGTCCCATACAAATACTGCAGGATGAAGTTTGCTTGATTGTTTACTTATCTTTTGTTTTCGAACTAATTAATTAGAAAAATAAGTTTGTTAGTTGACAGTTTGCTTCAAGTAAACTTATTTTTATGTGTTTAACAAACACAATGAAAATTACCTCGAGCGTGAAATGAAAGTAATTTATTTGTTCATTAACATCGACTGTTTCTCAGATTAATAACATACATTTAAACTAAGATTAGAATAACATTATACGGTCTAAATTTGTTCTTTTATACAACATTAAGACATTGAGGATCACTAAACACTAATTGTGTGGAAAGATTTTAAGAGCTATATTTGGACACATCAGAGAAGGGGATGTTTGGAGAAGGATATACAATTGTGAAGTGATTAGACTATTTGGAGAGAGAGACATCATTAACATCATAAATACAAAGAGAATTCAATGGCTATGGAATATAAGGAAAGAATTGATGATGGCAGAGGCACAAATATGATTTTCAAGGGACAGTGTCAAGCAGACAGAATAAGAGGAATACGCAGAAAAAGATGGATGGATGGATGGTGGAGAAGGATCTGAAGACCATTAAGGGGGAATGGACCACGGGTCTCCAAACTCAAGTGCCGCAGTGTTAATCCAATGGGAAAAAAACTATTTTCTCTGCCACATTTCTCCGGCTGCATTAAATATTTTTACAAACGGTTTTTTTTTAAATAATAAATGTAGATAACATACAGGTCTCTATCTTCCCACTTTTTGATATTGCTTCGAATATTTTGTGTAAAATTATTTATTGAAAATTAAAAAAAAATATTCGAACCGATTTCAAAAGGCGGGAAGGTCGGGACCTGTAAGTCAGCTATATTTATCACATAAAAAATCAGCTTGTAAAAATATTCAATACAGTCGGAGAAAAGTGGCAGAGAAAATATTTTTTTGGCCATAGGATCAACACTGAAGCACTTTGCTTTGGAGACCCCCGGTCCAGCGCGCCCATTCCCCCTTAAGATCAAATATTAGAAATCGAAGACGGCCGGGAGGAGTATGAGCCTTTGGAGTCGTATTGTTAGGCAAATAGTTAGTTTGTTAGTTAAACAGTAATTGTGGATTTTAACAAATGGAAATGTTTAATTGAAATCATAGGCGTGCAGAAAATTGCAAGCATAATAAAAATAAACACCTATTATACCTATTAAAGTAATACACTTAAAATAATGATTGACATAATGAATAACACCTATTAAAATAATAACATAAGGCATTCCATTAACTATCGCAGTTTTAGCTTTATTAAAATAAATATTGCAATCCAATCTAAATCTTTGAGATGAGGCTTTTTTTTTTAAAGTATTCGAGTTTTACTAAAATGTTTATTTTAAATAATGTATTAATGAAAAGTGTAGCTGTTACATAATAATTACGATTTCAAAAATTATAACTACTAAACAATTTTGCAATGATTTTATCTTCCAATTTTACGAACTTTAAACAATTTATGTATTCTGAACTATACATTTAAACTACATAGATGACAAACTATGCAAAAAGTTGGAATTTTATATAACTAGGAAATTATGACTTATATAAATGAAAATTGCCTTAACCAAGGTTACAAAAGAGTTATAAATGTTATCAATATATTTAATTTTAATAATACCACCGCGTTCATTTCAAATTCATGTTGAATCTTATTAATACTTACTTTAATTACAGTATATCTTTAAATCGAATTCACATTGATTTTAGCCTAACAATTACCATTTGTAAAAAATGAAGGATTTTAAAATTTTATGTATCTAAGATATATATGATTTTTAGCCTACTTTTCTTTTTTTAATTCGAAAGAATTAAAAAAATGAAAAAGTAGGTATTGACATGCGGTCGATGTCCGTCTGTCCGCCTGTCTGTCTGTCCGTCTGTCCGTCCGTACCCCCCTTCCAAAATCGGTTCTAATCATCGGATCTTAAAAATTCTTTTTTTGTTAGAAAGCTATAACCTCAGATACCCAACTTTCATACTTTTTGTCCGTCTGTCTGTACGTCCGGACGGACATAAATCTACTATCTGTCGGCGAATTTCCCATTGAATTAGCATTGAAATTCAATTTTGAGTCATTTAAATCACTGTAGGTATTGAAATGCGGTTGATGTCCAACTGTCTGTCTGTCCATCTGTCTGTCTGTTCGTATGTCTGTCTGTTCGTATGTCTGTCCGTCTGTCTGTCCGCCTGTCTGTCCGCCTGTCTGTCCGTTTGTCTGTCTGTCTGTACCCCCCTTCCAAAATCGGTTCTAATCATCGGATCTTAAAAATTCTTTTTTTGTTAGAAAGCTATGACCTCAGATACCCAACTTTCATACTTTTTGACCGTCTGTCTATACGTCCGGACGGACATAAATCTACTATCTGTCGGCGAATTTCCCATTGAATTAGCATTGAAATTCAATTTTGAGTCATTTAAATCACTGTAGGTATTGAAATGCGGTTGATGTCCATCTGTCTGTCTGTCCATCTGTCTGTCTGTTCGTATGTCTGTCTGTTCGTATGTCTGTCCGCCTGTCTGTCCGTTTGTCTGTCTGTCTGTCTGTACCCCCCTTCCAAAATCGGTTCTAATCATCGGATCTTAAAAATTCTTTTTTTGTTAGAAAGCTATGACCTCAGATACCCAACTTTCATACTTTTTGTCCGTCTGTCTGTACGTCCGGACGGACATAAATCTACTATCTGTCGGCGAATTTCCCGTTGAATTAGCATTGAAATTCAATTTTGAGTCATTTAAATCACTGTAGGTATTGAAATGCGGTTGATGTCCATCTGTCTGTTCGTATGTCTGTCTGTCTTTCCGTCTGTCTGTCTGTCCGTCTGTCCGTATCCCTCTTCCAAAATCGGTTCTATCCCTCGGATCTTAAAAATTCTTTTTTTGTTAGAAAGCTATGACCTCAGATACCCAACTTTCATACTTTTTGTCCGTCTGTCTGTACGTCTGGACGGATATAAATCTACTATCTTTCGGCGAATTTCCCATTGAATTAACATTGAAATTCAATTTTGAGTCATTTAAATCATTGTTGCCAAATCAATTATGGCATGAGAAACTTTATTTATTTAAACATATTTGAAGCAAAATAATATTTTCATGAATCAGTTTGGAAAGACGTCATAAAGTGTAGCACAATTCGATTCTTTGATTATTCATTAATTATCTACCAAGAAAGCGGCAAGGCATACTTTTGCATGCAATTATGCTTAGTTTTAATTTACATTTCTTATTTTTTAATGCAGTTCGGAGTAGTTTCATTACTTTTGTTATTAATAAATATTTAATTATTCTTCGAACTACAAATAAATCACGAGCAGATGATAAATAATATTTAATTAATTTGCGAAAGAATATTAAGGAAAATAGTTGATTTTGGCTTTTAGAAGTTTAAATTATAGCTGGGTGCTGTGTTTCGATTTTTTTTTTCTAATGTGTATAAATCTAGTGTAGAAACGGCTGTTGATGATATTTACTTTTGGAACATAGTTTTTTTTCCCGATTAGAACTTCAGTAAGTATTTAAGTAACAGGAAAGTAGGCTATTTTAGTTCTTTATGAACTTCTTGTTTCATTTTGCTTTAAAATGTGGGATTTAACTTCTGTCTGTAAAAGAAAGGTCTTTGATTAAAATGTAAACAATAATATTTGCATCTAAATTTAAAAAAAATCAGGCCAGTATACCGCTGTTATGTGTTATGCACTATATTTACCAAAATGCATGCCTTATGTTATTATTTTAATAGGTGTTATTCATTATGTCAATCATTATTTTAAATGTATCACTTTAATAGGTATAATTGGTGTTTATTTTCATTATGCTTCATTTACTTCTTTTCCCGTGCATGCAATAACTTATTAATATATCTAACCAAAAAACATTCCGTCAAGGTTGCGGTTTTAAACTGGCACCGATTTTTCAGAATAAAATCGCAAACAAATACGGAATCTCTCTGCATTAAATACGGAAAATTCAACTTAATTACGTTGCTACGTAAAAAACACAGAACTTTTTACAAAAGTTTATTTAAAATAATGTATCAATGAAAAGGTAGCTGTTGCATAGTAATTATGGTTTAAAAATTCATTTCCAGTATAAAAAGTATTCCAGTATTTTGCGTCGGGCATAACTCGAACTTGTTATTTAACGTTTAACTTACAAGTGAAGGGTCATGACAATCCGACAACTGAATCTCTCGACAAATTGAAGCCAAACGAACAATGTTGTTTAATATTACTCACTGATCATAAACTGATGTGAAAACAAACTAGTTGTGTGAATCAACATACCACTTCCGATTGCCACTTAATATAGATATTTTGATACGTTAGAGTTAGGTCAAAGATGTGTGCCCAATTTTCTCGAAAATCTTATAATGACGATCTGTCTGATATTAGGAACTCGAGGACCAAATTTGAAGTCGATAGTACATTTAGTCCGATATGTAAAGTGGTTCCAGACAGACAGAGCGACAGTCCGACGGAAGGACAAATGTTGAATTTTTTTTAGAATCGCCACCCTAAAAAAGTAGTGTAGCAAACACAAACTATTCCTTTCGTATATTCGAACCCATCGCAATACTTTTATTATCTTATATTACATATTAGGTAATTAAAAGTATGTAATAAGTTTGTGTAACAAAGGTTCAATACAAAAAAAAAATAAACTATAGGTGTGGTAGGCGTGAGAACTAACTTTTCAATCTGTACAGAAGGGTGTGGTTCTTCAGTAAAAGAAGGGAGTTGAGCCATGTTTAAAAACAAGGTTGCTTGTTAAGGTGGAAGAAAATAGAAATCAAGAGCAAGACAATAAAAAGACAATGAATTTTTGAGCCCAGCCTTATGAGTCAAGGTTAGTAATTTAAATGGTGTGTTATTCATAAGGTTATTTACTTTGTTTGTCTTTTAACGAGTTTTAAAACATATATAGTTCTGAAACTGTATTTATGCGATATAAATAAATAAGAATTTTAATATCGTTTTGTTTAATAAAATTGGCAGTCGGAAACGATTACATTGCATTACTTCTTCCCTATAAAAAACCTGGTTCGTACGATATGAGCTTTTGATTATGTTAAAAAAAATTTAAAAAGTAAAAATATCAACTTCGAGCGTTTTAAGATTTTTAACTTATAATATATAAGTACTCGAAGACATAAATCCAAAATGTTATTTACATATCGAATAAGAAAACAAAAATAAATTTGTATCAATAGATTAGTAAAGTTTGATTGCAAATGATGCAAGGGACCTTAATCTTAAAATTGATGGAACTGACAGCTTAAACTCTCATAAATATCACCTCTTAACCTCTTTGGAAAGGCGCAAGGAATTAAAGGGATTTACTTGATTATTAGATAACGTCAGAACGTGAGAAAAGTACCCGGAAGAGAAGTAGGGAATTGAAATCCATACAAACACTTTCTTTTGGTAGAAATATTTTAACAACTTTTCTAAAACTTAATGTGGCAACAGTTCTGTTGTTCTTTCTCTCATAGCGATTGGCAAACATAATCAGTTTGAAATCAGATAAAAGTTCGTCTGACAATACACTCCGCTTTAGATCTTTTGAAGATCCAATTAATTTCTGGGACGAGATGCTAAATGCTAGTTAGGAGACTGTTTTTCTTTTTGTTTCGTGTTCTTTGTTTTTAGAAGATCGACCCTTTGTATGTCTCAGAACAAAAGAGTGCGGCGCGGGAAAAAGAACACGAAAATCAGCAATTATTGCATATCAATATATGTGATAGTATTAAGCTGTTCTACCTAGGGGAGTAATGAAAAGGAAAACTTGAATGGATATAATTAAAGGGTTTAAATTACTATTACTCTTTTAGAAATTACTATCAGTTATATTATTACTATTTTAACCCAATTTTGATTTATGTAATAAATAATTCGAAGTTTTATGCTATTGCAAAGTGTACTTATATTTATAATATTTTAATGCAACTACTTATTTATTTTTTGCATTTTTTAATTGCTTTTACATAGGTAAATTTTTTATGGTGTTTAATGGCTCATGCTTTGTTTGAAATAAAACTTGATGTCCTAATAACGCGTATTTGAAAATTTTTAACTGACTGTTCACACTGTAAAATATAAATTTTTAAACATTTATTGCATAGTAACGAAAAACTGGATACATATTGTGTTTCGATTTATGAACTGTTTACGTTTGACTCAAGGTTATTTTAAAAGCAAGAAGGCAGTTTTCAAGTGAAAGTTAAAAAAATATTTAATAACCCAAAAAACGCTATCAGTTATGCGTTAAACATTATTAACAATATATTATTTCATGACTAGTTTAAGTAAAAACAAGTAGGTTTGTAACAGAATCTGTCACTCAGCCCACTTCCACACAACATTTGTGTTTAACAGGAAAAATGTCGCCAAAACACAATATTAATTCTTTTATAAGCATTTGCACGCTAAATTTGGCTAAATTTGGTTTCACATTTATTTTATTTCAAAAATTCAATAATTATTTCTTCAATAACTTTTCAATAATTATAATCGTTTGCAAAAACTAATCTATATTTCAAAGAATAAATATCTAATATTCCTCTCTTTTAAATAGAACCAAAACATTTTATATCAGTATACAATCAAAGAATCTCTTAGTCTCTTATATTTGTCGTCATTTCAACCTGATTGATCCCGCAAAAATAATTTTATTTTAATTTATTATTTAAAAGAATTACAGTTTCTCGAGTGATTGTTGCGAATGGCAATGGTGATTTAATTCTAATAAAAATGGCTTCTAATGCTTTTTAAATGAGCACTAAATTGTGCAGTTTTTTTTTTGAAAAAATTAAAGTATTTTGAATTCGAATTTTTTCTGAGATTTTCAATGTCTTCTAATTTCGATGCGCTGAATTTTTTGACGTATCTCACTTGCATGTAGCATTTGTAGTTTGGCTATGAAAATGGGTGACAAACAGACAGACGGACTGAACGATTATAATACCTTCCACTTTTTACGTTATAAACGTAGTGTGGAAGCTAATAACTTACGAATGTAAAATTTAACAGTTGTTAAATATTCAATAAATAGTTTACAATGTCTCGTTGATTTGGATACGTTTTTTAATGCAAACTTATTTAGTTTTACAGTGATTTAATGTTATTAATTAATGTTATTTTATCTAATAATGTATATCTAAAATATACATCATTTCTAACATAAAATTAAAATTTTTAATAAGATTATTGTAATAACAAAATTGTGATACATTAACAAATATTCTTTTAATTATTTTACATTTATGCTTTTTAAAAGCATAGAAAGGTCATGTCCATTTAATTTTTCAAAATCCTTTAATACGCAATATTATTGTTATAATATTCCAAAGTACTCAAATTTTTTACACGACATGTAAATAGTTTTCTCACTTGAAAGTAATCAAAGTTGACAAAAAATGCCTTTTTTAAACAATTGTTATTGTTAAACATTAACAAAATAGAATTTTTAAATCTGTGTTTTATAAAGAAACTAGCAAATTTATACCCGTTCTTCGCACGGAATAAAAAAATATCAAATAGATTCCAAATATGTGTACCATATAACCTGTTATAGGATCATAAACTTATTATTGTTTCCGCTCGTTATAAATTATAAAATCCCGTTTCATTGCCTTAAAATTCCAAAATGAAAAATACGCTATAAAATGCACTCATAAATGTCATCACAATTCCCTCATAAATACATAAAACCTTTTAGCTCATTTGGCGCGTTTTGGGAGATAATTTGGCGAGAAAATAGATATAGCTACCCACACCCATTATACAGCTCAAACACAATGACCTTCGAACAACCGACCAGCTTATAAATTATTTATAAAAGAAATTGCCTATTTGGCGAATTTTAGTTAATAATTTGGCGAGTTTGGCAACGTATTTGGCGAAAAAATAAAGACATAACACACTAATAGCTCTAGTGCGATGGCCTTTATTAACCATCATAGTTCAGTAATAGCTTAACTATACATTTATTGCTTAAATATGCATACATGCAGTCAACAGAAAAATCCAATGAAAAAATCATCAAATAAACCCACAATAAAATCCGGGAATGAAGACTGGCGGAATTACGTCACTTGAAACGTGTCAATTATTTTTCAAATAATAAATGTAGTTTCTGAAAGTAATGGCAAAAGAATAAAATAAACATTTTGAATTTAAATGTTTTCGTTTAAATTTTTATTTAATTTTTTCAGCCGATGGCATCAGGAAAGAGAAAAAATGATCGGATTTGAGCGAAAGTGGTGTATTTTTTTCAGAAAATTCGAATTTTCTCTAAAAATGGAACAAATATGAAAAAACTAAGCCTCAGGTGCACACGTTAGTATTAAAGGGAATCTATCTTAAAAATTTCGAATTTCTGAGGGCAGTATAAGTAGGTCTTTTACGATCCGATAACAGACACACAGACAGACAGACTCTTTCTTTTATTATTATAGACTAGCAAATTTATACCCGTTCTTCGCACGGAATAAAAAAATATCAAATAGATTCCAAATATGTGTACCATATACCCTGTTTAAGATCATAAACTTATTATTGTTTCCACTCGTTATAAATTATAAAATCCCGTTTCATTGCCTTAAAATTCCAAAATGAAAAATACGCTATAAAATGCACTCATAAATGTCATCAGAATTCCCTCATAAATACATAAAACCTTTTAGCTCATTTGGCGCGTTTTGGAAAATAATTTGGCGAGAAAATAGATATAGCTACCCACACCCATTATACAGCTCTAACACAATGACCTTCGAACAACCGACCAGCTTATAAATTATTTATAAAAGAAATCGCCTATTTGGCGAATTTTAGTTAATAATTTGGCGGATTTGGCAACGTCTTTGGCGAAAAAATAAAGACATAAAACATTAATAGCTCTAGTGCGATGGCCTTTATTAACCATCGTAGTTCAGTAATAGCTTAACTATACATTTATTGCTTAAATATGCCTACATGCAGTCAACAGAAAAATCAATGAAAAAATCATCAAATAAACCAACAATAAAATCCTGGAATGAAGACTGGCGGAATTACGTCACTTGAAACATGTCAATTATTTTTCAAATAATGAATTTAGTTTCTGAAAGTAATGGCAAAAGAATAAAAAATAAACATTTTGAATTTTAAATGTTTTCGTTAAAAGTTTTATTTAATTTTTTCAGCCGATGGCATCAGGAAAGAGAAAAAATTATCGGATTTGAGCGAAAGTGGTGTATTTTTTTCAGAAAATTCGAATTTTCTTTAAAAATGGAACAAATATGAAAAAACTAAGCCTCAGGTGCACACGTTAGTATTAAAGGGAATCTATCTTTAAAATTTCGAATTCCTGTGGGCAGTATAAGTAGGTCTTTTACGATCCGATAACAGACACACACACAGACAGACAGACTCTTTCTTTTATTATTATAGACTAGCAAACTTATACCCGTTCTTCGCACGGAATAAAGAAAATATCAAATAGATTCCAAATATGTGTACCATGTACCCTGTTATAGGATCATAAACTTATTATTGCGCTCGTTATAAATTATAAAATCCCGTTTCATTGCCTTAAAATTCCAAAATGAAAAATACGCTATAAAATGCACTCATAAATGTCATCACAATTCCCTCATAAATACATAAAACCTTTTAGCTCATTTGGCGCGTTTTGGAAAATAATTTGGCGAGAAAATAGATATAGCTACCCACACCCATTATACAGCTCTAACACAATGACCTTCGAACAACCGACCAGCTTATAAATCATTTATAAAAGAAATCGCCTATTTGGCGAATTTTAGTTAATAATTTGGCGAGTTTGGCAACGTCTTTGGCGAAAAAATAAAGACATAAAACATTAATAGCTCTAGTGCGATGGCCTTTATTAACCATCGTAGTTCAGTAATAGCTTAACTATACATTTATTGCTTAAATATGCCTACATGCAGTCAACAGAAAAATCAATGAAAAAATCATCAAATAAACCCACAATAAAATCCAGGAATGAAGACTGGCGGAATTACGTCACTTGAAACATGTCAATTATTTTTCAAATAATGAATTTAGTTTCTGAAAGTAATGGCAGAAGAATAAAAAATAAACATTTTGAATTTTAAATGTTTTCGTTAAGTTTTATTTAATTTTTTCAGCCGATGGCATCAGGAAAGAGAAAAAATTATCGGATTTGAGCGAAAGTGGTGTATTTTTTTCAGAAAATTCGAATTTTCTCTAAAAATGGAACAAATATGAAAAAACTAAGCCTCAGGTGCACACGTTAGTATTAAAGGGAATCTATCTTTAAAATTTCGAATTCCTGTGGGCAGTATAAGTAGGTCTTTTACGATCCGATAACAGACACACACACACACAGACAGACAGACTCTTTCTTTTATTATTATAGATAATCATATGCTGAAATGTAAATATATGTAGTTTTCAAATCGTAACATATTTCAATTGAATTATTGTTGACACAGTTTATTTAAAAAAAATTCAAAGAACTAACTTTTCTTTCAGAGCCGTGTGACAAAAAAAAAGTTTTATGTTATGAACTCACTAAATGCATTTTTATTTCAAAATGAAAGGCTTTTTTTTGGTGTTATGGCATAAACCACTTCGTGTTCGGTTATTTTTATTATTATTGTTAGTGTAATGAAGTGGAATTCCATTTATAAAACACGTTTATTAATATCTTATAATGGTTATTTATCTTGCAGCATTTGTTTTTAAAGTTTAAATATAATTGTTTGACCCATTTTATAGACGAATTTTTGTGTGTGAATTATATATGTCTATTAGTTGATAAGGCAGTACGTTGGACATGGAATGAGTACAAATGAAGTATTTTGAGCACATTATGTTTACTTTATTTAAACTAACTTTTCATTTTCGTATCTCTTATTTAAATTGCATCACTTTGTGTGTTTTTTGTAACAAAATATTACTTTTTTTATAGAAATAATTTTTAGCAACTGATGTTTTTCATTATTACTTTTTGTAATAATAATCTATCAATTACCACAAAGATGAAAACTCATAAACAAGTCATACTACTTTAACAAAAACTAGAATTAATTAAATTTGAATAATTGTATAACAATTATAAAGATAGAACGAACAATGTATTTCGTCATACAATAATATCAAAAATAGCGTGTCAAAACCTTTATGTATCATTGAAAAATGGAAAGATTTTATTTTAGATTTTCAAAACTTAACTTTTTTTTAATTGAAAAAAGTTCTAGCTTTTAAAAATAAGATTCTCCTATAAATTAGATTCTCTTATAAAACTTAACATTAGTTAATTTAGTTTTGAAAAATATCATTTGATTTATGAACACTTAAGTCATCAACGACGATTTTTAAGAAAATTTGCGATGAGAAAATAAGCTTTCTGTTTAAGTTTATTTAAATAAACAAAATCTAAGACAAATGAAGGCGTTAGTGCTGAAAAGATACATCCATTAAACAAATGAAATATAATTAAATTTTTGTTAAATTAAAATCAGTCATTTAATGGAATACTGTGGGTGAGCTTCTGGATTGAAGGTGTAATTTTGCATAAAACAAGTTTATTGAAATTTGCTTCTAATGTGTAAATATATTTGAATATGTTTTTAATTTATTTTATATATTTAAGGCTATGTCCTCACTACGACAACAAACGCCACAAAGGCAACAAAAGCAACAAAATTTGGCGACCGCCAAAGGCGCCAAGCGATGCAATAGCATGGGGGCTGACTCTGCCAAGTTGCCAAATTTTGTTGCATTTGTTGCCTTTGTGGCATTTGTGGCGTAGTCAGGACATAGCCTTAGAATAACAGTACATTTCGTACTTTTATTTGTTCATTTTCGCAAATAAAATAATAATTTGGGATAATTTTAACTTAACAATGGTTAATACTTTTTAAGAATTTTTTTAAATGAAAAATCTTTGATTCAACTAAATTGTTAACTGTTTTATAGGATTTAAAAATTTGTTCTCCAAATTTATTTTTCAGATGAAATATTGCTGTATTTAAGTTATTTCGAAAATTTAATAATATAACAGATAACATTACAACGCGTTTATCAACCTATGTTTAATAATATCATATATAAAAACTTCTGAGGTGATTTAATTACTATTAAAAGCATATTGAATACAAATTAATAAATATAAACAAAACATGAAGCTGGTAAATAAATGTAACCATTTAAAAAAAAATTAAGAATAGTTTGGAGTTTTTCATAACTGGACAACACTAAGGAATCTTATCATTTTTATCTAAAGGTTTCTTATTAAAACAATATTTTACGAGGACCAATTAAACATTTCAGATATGCAATCTTTATTGCACAATTCATTTGTTAATTACCGACGAGGTTTGGTTCATTGTACTTGTCGAACCGATAGAATGCGAAGGTCGTCCACCAATGTAAATTCACGTTTGGGACATACCAATCGGTTGTTCTTTTTAGACAAATATTCGATTTCTTTGTCTTGAACATTACTCGTGATGATAAAACAATTCATTTTTCAAAGGATTTAGCCTTCATGGTTTGGTATTTGAAGATTAAGTGTTGTTAACCGTGGATTGGGCAAGTTTTCCTTCTTAGCGTTTAATTGTTTTTTATACTACATACTGACATTTCATTGTGTATTGTTTACTACTTTGTTAGTGGGTGAAATGCTGTTTAATGGGTGGTATGTTTCTGGACACTTTGTAATTGTATAGATAACTTTTAAGGTACAGTCAGTGCGGGTAACTTTGGTCCAAAATCATAGGGATTTTTACAAAAGAAAAATTTAACTACAAAAACGATTTAAACACTTAAAAATCATTATGCATTCTAAGTATTGTACTTTTAAGAATAATTTTTCAAGCACTTTTGTTAAATTTTATAAATAAAAAAAAATTGGTGTTAGTTTAAAAAATTAGGACACTGTTATAGGATCCGAGCGGGTGACTTTGGTCCAAACATGAAATACACAAGAAACATACTTTTTAACATCCTTAAAGTCTAGGTTACCGAATTAAATAAAATGTTTAAACCTAAAAATAACAAAGTTATAAGACACATAGTTATTAAAAATGGTATATAACTTAACATTTACATTGCAGTGCATCGTAGAATGACATTACACTATGAATACCAGTATTGATTGTCGCTTAAAAGAAAAGTAAACTTCTATTTTAATAAGGGAAAAATAACTTCTTTTTAGAAGCAAGATTTAATAACAAATATATTTATAAAAAGCAAACGATTTTATTATGAAAGGAAAAAGAAGTAATATATTCGTAATTAGGAATTTGAAAATGTTTACATATCGACATTTGCGATTTTGAGTGTTGTACGTTTCTTGCATTTTATCTTTATCTTTTTAATGTTTAAAATCGTTTGATTCAAAAAAAAATTTCTCAAAAATGGGTAATCATAAAAGTAAGACTTCTTCAAAAATAGTTAAACAGAATACATTTTTACATACATTTTTTTAAAGTGCAAAGTTCCATAAAGAAATCTTAACATCTTGGACCAAAGTTACCCGCATTCATCGGCAAAAGTTTCCCAGTGACCAATATTTAAATATAGCATATAAAAAGTATTCAATTTAGAATAAAACAAATGGTGTAATATTCATCCCCATAAATAAAGGAATCGAATAGAGTGTTTTATTTAGCTATTTTCAATATTTGTTTCGGTGTTCCAGACAAAAGTTGGAAGAAATAGATATTTGTCATTGAATGCTCGTAAGAATATAAAAACGTCATATGTAGTATAGCCAGAATTAGAATGAGAATTTTTTTACATGGAATGAAAGGCAATGTTTCCACCTTTCCAAAAATGTAAAACAATTTAAGAAGGGATCCTTTTATGAAGAGAAATTAAGAAACAAATCTTTTTCCGACGCGTGGACCAAAGTTACCCTCCATGGCCAAAGATACGTCCGCTTTGACGGTAATTGTAACTATTTATAGATAAGAAAAGAATAGTAGGCACACACTCAATACTTTTCTAATCTACACTTCTTTAAAATGTATTCAATATCCTAATCGGATGAGTCTTTAGTTTCTTATATTGGTACTTTCTTTCTAGCATATGCATTATATACTACGTAAGGCTTTTATTAGTTTAAAACATCGATTAAAATAATTTTTGTTTTTCAGATTTAATGAGCAACTCCTTATAAGTCACATAATTTAATCACAATATTCTTGAACGTTCAATTAAAAGTTTGATCTTCTGATATATGGGAAATTTTATTTAATTGTTTTGGGATTAATTGTTTGGGATAATTTGTTTTTCTAAATTTTAAAAATAAGAATTCTGTGTAAAATTCAATACAAAACAGAAAAATTACTTTTTATTAACTTTTAGCCTCTACTCTCCTCTAAACTCAAATAGTCTTTCTAAAATGAAATTGAATCTGAAATTCGATTATTTCAAAATAAACTTTTCATTGATATACCTACCGAAATAGCTAACCAATATTAAGCTTCAGCCTCAGTAAACTAACTTTAAAACATGAAGTCCCAAATCAAGATCTATGTTTTCAGAATTAAACTATTAAAAAGGACTTAGCAAAAAAAATATCTATAAAACGCCAAAAGTTAAATCTTTATATGTAGCCTGCTTTTTAAATATTTATACATTAACTTTACTTAATATTTTTTAAGATTTATATTATTTTACGACTCAATTGTACTAGCTAGTTTTTTATTGATGCTGTTTAAATTTATATGAAATAAATAAAATAATCATAACGATATTTCATTTAACATTTTTACACCAAAAACAGCTCTTTTGAACTACAACAAAACAGAGAAACGTCAACTTACCTTTGCGGCCTCCCTCCCTGCCCATAGCGAAACCGTTAAAAGCACTGCCAACCACCTGGCACACCGGCGTGCCCCACACATATCACCAAATACAATATCCATAATTCCACCACACGTAAAACAAACACAGTTTCAGACGGTGACACCACACTCGACCATGGATGTTCTTTAAAAATCCTCAGACAGATCCACAAAACCAAAACCACGAAGAAGACAACAACAAGAACCTTCCTCTTCCGATCGCCAACCTTTCTTTTTCTGAATGGGATAGATAGATTTAGAAGGACCACGCTTCAGAGGATCTTGATGTTGGTTGGCGAAGGGGGTTCGCGCCAGGGATCCCTTGAGAACCTGTCCGACAGGTTTCCTTCAGGTGAGTGGAGAGAGAAAGAGATGGAGAAGAAGGTGTGTGGGGAAGAAAGGGCATGGAACTATGTATTCCCCCTCTTTGGTAGAGGAGAAATGTAGCAGAAAAGAATCAACCGTGTTCCATTGACGGATAGATTGTTAAAAAAATTGAGGGACCATGTAGAGAGTAAATAATTCTGTTCTATTGGCATACATAAATTGTTCTAACTCACTATACAACAAATAGCTGCTAACTGTAGAATAATGTAGTATGTATAATAACTATTGAAGTATGCATTTCCTTTCTTTGTAGAGGAGGAAGATCGCAGAAAAGAATTAACCTTGATTAAATAGTTTAATTTTTTTTTTATGAGGGACCACGCAGGGAGTATTCAGCTCTGTTCTATTGACATACATAAATTGTTCTAAGGGAAGACTCGCTATTTTTTGGGTTCTATGCTGACGTAACTATTTTTCTTCAATTAACTAAAATGACGAGGAATCTCGCAAAAAAAATCAGCCTTGTTCCATTGGCGGATAAATTGTTCTTTTTTTTTTCTTCTTTTTTTGAGGGGCCATGCAGGGAGTAACCAACTTTGTTATAGTGACATATATAAATTGTTCTAAAGGAAGACTCAATATTGTTTGAGGTACATGCAGACATAACTAAATTTCTTCAATTAATTAAAAGGTATAGATTCTGTTGTAATAAGAAGGCTCATCTTTTTCGAGCGACCATAAAACCCCGTCTGAGGGATGTATAAATCCGTCAAGAAACTGTTAGTTTTTCAGCAACACATATAATTTTAATATTTTATATCTAATGAAGTAAAACAAAGTTTACACAAAGTAAAATTTCTGCCAATAGAAAAAATTCTATTGCCAGAAAATATTCTAATGTATTGGAAGGCTCGCTAATTTTTGTGGGATCATGTGTGAATTAACCAACTTTGTTCTAATGAAAAATATCTAAATGATTCGTGTAATAGTTTTTTGACGTATAATATTCTCCCAAACTTTTAAGCAAAAGGCGCTTTTTAAGTTCTTTAGAGACGCCTAGTTCAAAACATTTTTTCATCTATATTTTTAACATTTTAATTTTATAAAATTCGATTTCTTTGTTTGTAAAAAAATAAAATATCTCGATTACTTAATTGTTGTTTCGAAAATACGAATGTTCTAATTTTTCTATATTATAACAACATAAAAGTTATTCTTGTTTTTATTAAATCGTAGTTACACATTGCATCAACCTTTTAAATCCCTTTGAGGGACAGTGTAAACTTGCTTTCACTGCACGACTTTCAAATTTTAAATATTTGAACACATTAATATACTTAAAAACATATTTTTACGAAAATATATTTCAGATTTCAATTGTTTTTAAAATAATTCCAAATACTTTAATAATACTTACAAATTATAAAATATCATAAAATTAAAATCTATATACATAAAAGGCAACTTCCGTTTGTCTGTTTGTTTGTATAAGACACGAGATCTAAAGAACCACGCAACAGATCGTCACGAAATTTGGCACAAAAATTCATCTCATCTCCGGAACAAATATAGGATAAGAATTTTTCGAATCAGACCATTCCTTCTATCGTTTTCGAACGTTTTTATGTTTCCACTTCAATGCATTGAAGACCTTAGAGGTTTATTGCTCATTCAACAGCACGTTTTCACGGATTGTTTATTTAGTTTCATTTTACACATTTTTTTAAAACGATTTTTAAGTATATTTAGTTTAATTACAGCTAAAAAATTAGAAATAAACATCTAAAACAAAAATCGTTTGTTAGCTTTTTAGCAGTTAGAAAAATATTTAATATTAAAAATAAAAATAGTTTGCTTTAGTATCTTTATCACAGTTAAAAAAAATTACAAATATATATATAAAAATACAAATCGTTTGCTGTTTGCTGGAGTAGCTTTATAACATCTAAACAATTAGATCATGTAATTCGCTTTCATTAAGAATATTTTATTTTCTGCACGCAGACCAAGAGTGATCAGTTTAAAGTACTGATAATTTTTACTAAATATGTATTCTTTTTTTAAATTTGAGATTCTTATCAAAAGGTATTTTTGAATTTAATATTAATCATTACTATATCCAAGTTGGTACATTAAATGGAAAATTTACTGGGTAATCTTGATATCTTATGTAACTAAAATGAAAGAAAAAATAGTTAGTTGACTGTTAAATCATTTTTCCACCTCTACCCGTGCAACGTGGTACAAAGCTAGTATTTACATAATATTTTTAAAAAGTGTGTGCTAGAAACTGGGTATTGACTAACTTCTACAATGTTGATTCACTGAGTGTACTTCTGCATGACTCTCTATACAGGGTTAAGCGATGTGCCTCTTCCGTTCTTTGCAACAGGTAAGATGGGGGAAAGCACTTGGATGCGGCAGATAAAAAAAGATAATTCGCTACTTTTTTTGGGTTGTTGTTATGGCTCCTTCCCCTTTCGAGCGAAGTGATTGGTTCTTTAGTTTTATTGTGTTTACTTTGTTAACTCGGCTTACTGTTTAAAAAAATGGCCGATGTCTAGGAATTTTAAAGGGTAGAAGCAGTGCTTTGGTTCGGTAATGGAATTTAGAAGTATGGCACGTGTACTGGAATGGAATTTTCTCGATAAAATGTTTTTAGTTGATAAGAAGATACACTCTTGTATACCATACCTTCTGATTGGTTCTTTTTACTTTTGTATTTGTATTAGACTTGGAATTTAGTAATTACATTGATTATATACATGTTTTTTTTTTTTTTTGCATTGAGTTTTTTTAAAAAAGGTAACTGTATTACTGTGGGTATTGATTCCTCTTGGTTAGCAATAAAAATAAACAATAATTAAAATTTCAATAAACAATTTCATTAGGGGAGAGTAGGGGCTAATGGGACGTAGGTAATAGGAAAAGGGGCAAACAGTGGTGAATAATATATTTTTTTACAAATATTTCTACACCACAGCATAGCAAAAGAATTCACATTTTAACAACCAAAGATCAGCCATTCAAAGCATGTGTTGAAGTGGAGAGACGAATTATTGTTTTGGAGAATCCAAAGTAAGTTAAAAAAGTGTATCTATTATTTCCCTTTTAAAAAGTATTAAATAAAAACTTTTCATGAATTAAACTAGAGTTTTAGGTAGAAGACATATCATAAATTAGATTAGATATGTCAAATACTGTGTCAAAATGCATGTGGTTCTGTGTTGGATCATATATAAATAATAACACTGTGGGGTCTAATGGGACGAAAAATAAACCAGATTTTGCTTGCTTTTCTTGAAGAAACTATATAAATATCCTACATCTTATTCAGCCAAGATGTAAAAAACATTTTAGACCTAACTTGTACTTTCTTTAGTATACCTAATACTATGTTTTTAAATTATCAGACTTGAATTTAAGAGTAAAATAAAATAATTAAATAAAAAGTTTATTATAGTTTTTCTAATCTTTTAATTCTTGTTTTAGTTGGAAGTTTCCCATTCACTAAACTTTATAAACTTTCTTTTGCAAAGCCCTAGAAACAAGCTTTTGATAATAAATAGGGCTCGGCTGATGAAGTGAACTGACTGAATTTTTAATCAAAGCTACACCACGGAATCACGGCACTTGAAACAAGAAAATCAGCATAAGTGTTTTCCTAAGCACTAGATCTAACTAAATTTTTGTACAAATGGTAATAAGAAAACACAAATCAGGGAAATATTGGCTTTATGAATTTTTGAAGCGTCATAGCTTTTTCGCCATACGAGCTACTGAAGCAAGCAGTTTGGCTGTTGCTACAAGCTACAACAAGGCAAATATTGAAAAGTTTTCAATAATCTTATTGAGGTTATGATAAAATATTCTTTTGGACCTTATAGAATATTTAACTGTGATAGAAACGGCTATTCAAGTTCCTCCTCGAGTAATTGCTCGGAAAGGTAGCAAACGGGAACAAGCATATTGCTTGATGAAATATAGGACAAGTTTCGGATAAATTTAGAAGACTTAGTTATTAAACTACACTGTCCAGTGATCGATCAAAAAACTATGCGAGCATTCTCGATTTGATTGTTGACTTTGATTTTTCACTTTCTTTCTAGTATGAAATAATTGTTTAAAAAATAAAATTTTATTTTATATTAATTGCGTAATTAGTGTTTGCTTTCAGATTTTATTTTCAAGCCCTTTTCTAATTAATTTAACATTTTTTAAAATTTTAATTACGACACGATTTACTATGTCCCGTTAGCCGTGCGCCCTGTGTGGGGGCTAATGGGATGGGGATATGGACACTTACATGTTTGTATAAAGTGCTCCATAACTAAAATATGGACATACTTTAACATCTGCTGAATGACTTTTAAATAAATGAAAGTTCAGTTTATGAGCTTGTTAACCAAAATATTAAAATTCTGACATTTTGGCTGAAATACAGCGATTAAAATTTTTTTGTCCCAATAGCCTCCACTGTCCTCTAATTTCACCACCAATAAACAATTTCACTCTATTCTAATTAAGGTATCCACTTACGTTCAAGGTCGTACAAAAAAACCCGTTAGTTATAAATAAAGTATTGATAATGGATTTTCGACAAATTTATAAATAAAGTTCATAAAAAATGTAGTATACAAATCTAGTATTTTTTTACCCATTTTGTTGATAAATTAGAACAGAAAATTTCATTTTTCAACAGATGATTTTCGAAAAAAATTCTTAAAATCTTTAAACTTTCTCAGAACTTACTTTAGTGCTAACCTTGTTAAATCCTGTAAACAACAAAGCTAAGGGATGTTGCTGCAAATATGCAAAACTTACTTATAAGGTAGCTAAAACGTTATATATAACGAGAGAAATTAGCAACCATTTTTATTTAAGCAAAAAGAACACGAACACTAACTTCATTACACTATTGCGGGGTTGCGAAAACTAAGTTTCACGCAGAAGACGAAATATATTTTTTATACAAATTAATTATCCAATAATATCTGACTGCTTAACATTTTATAGAAAGAAAGTAGAATGCTGATAGTATTTTTTTTTATAGATTTCTTGAAAAGAAAGAAAAATGTTCATAATCGAAACTAAATCCTCAGAATTTTCGTAAATTTTGGCATGTTTTTACAGTTGTTACTATGAAAAAATAATGGATTTACAATCCTAGTTCACAATATGTCAAACATGCCTATAAAGATGCTGCAAAAAAAGTTTTACGATATCTTTCCAACTTTTTGAGAAATCGTGTTTTCAAAAAATAAAAACTTGCGAGAAAATTTACATTTTTCTAAAATTGCTTCTGAAATAATTTTTTTTCCAATCAATATCGTGTTATAAATTCATAATATACATATACAAATAAACTTTCAATTTAGAAATCTATATTTTTATTGGGCTACTTTTGAAGTAAGTATTAGCTGTTTTTTTGAGCTCTTTATGGAAAACTATATTTTAACCAGGCGATAGCTAAGTAGTAATGAAAAAAAATTTGTAGAATTCTTATAAAGATTGTTAAATAAGTGAACAAATACATTATAATCTGCCACATCTGTCGTTATTTACTTCAGAAATGTAAAAAAACAGTGAAGAAATGTACAAATAATAAATGTACGTGCACTGTAACAAATATGTAAAAGTGTTTTCTTACCAATGCATATTTATGAAAGTTTGATCAGGATATTATGGTTACTCCTTTTTAAAACATAAAAACGTATCGTCAGAAAACACAAATGTAATTAAATTTATTAAAGTTTCAAACCAGAACCGCCTTTATACATCAACCACACATTAAGACACTTTTTATGTAAATTTCATCTAGCAGGCTTTTACGTTTCACTGTCTTTCCTTTTTAACATCAATAAGAAAACATTTAAATTTTACTGTTTAAAATTACTTCTTTTTCTGCAAATAAGAGTCCAGTAACACTGCCTCCTACTGAACCATTCTGAAAAGTAGCAGCAAAATACGGTTTCGCCTGTAATCACCTTCACATTTAAGAAAGTTTTTTTTTGCAAGTGGGCAGGATGGAGGCTAAAGAAGATGGGGATGCTGCCGCATAGTGGGTCAAAAGCCGCAAAAGATGGCCAAAAGTATTTATCGGATTTTTAACAAATCATCGATATATTATGTTGTAAGTTTTATGAAGTATGCCCCTCACAACAATTGCACGAAGAAACTTTATTTCTTTTAATTAAAAAAGACTAAAAGAAATTATTTTTGCGATATAAATCAGTTTGAAATGACGTCAAAATTATTAGGTTTTGTAGGTAATATTTTTTTTATGTTGTTAGATGTTGATATGAGATGCTTTGCTTTCGAAGAGCAAGGAATACTAAATATCTATTCTTCGAAATATAAATAAATTTAGTTAAATTAGCGAACGGTAATAAATGATTATTGAATTTTAGAAAGAAAATAAATTTAACTAGCCAAATTTAGCGTGTAAAAGTTTAATACATAATTAATATTGTTTAGGCGCTTTTTTTCCTATCTAACACAATGTTGTGTGGAAGCGGGCTAAGTGGCAGATTCTGTTGCAAACCTACTTTTATTTGTTGGGGTACATAAAATCTACTTGGCGACTGCCATACACAGCTTCACTTTTTTCCTTTGCCAAGCATATCCATTATATTTTACCTCCATTGTGGGCAGTGCAGTGGGTTTGATCAGTTTGAAGCCTTTATAGGAGAGACAGTGACACAGGAGTGGCCAACGAAAAGAGTTCGTCGATCTACGTGCATTCCGTGTGTAGGATGCTAAACTTTCCAGTTAAAAAACGCATTCGTCTAATTGGACGATGATGATTTCATGTTATCACTATGTGTTGTTTTACGTATTATCTTTATCTGTGTTCGGATAAAATTGTTGTACACCACGGAAGGGGATTGCAAAAGGAGAAGGCGTGTCCAATTAGAAAAATACAAATTGGAGGACTGGTATAAAATGATTGTTGTTGTTTCTTATTCCACTTGATCCAGATCAAGTCTAGACCAAGTCCGAAAGACCTTTTGTCCACAAAAAGTCTCGAACCAGCTCAAGGTTTTCAAACAGGTCACTTTTCATCAAATCCATACAGAAGGGTATAAAATGATGAACAAATCAGCCAAGTGAAATTGGCAAAGGATACTTTTATCAGTCTGAAAACTTTAATATCATAGGGTATACATTTTACAAATATCCTAGTTAATACAATACTATACACTAGTACCAATTTTGGACAAAATACTTTTTTAAATTTCAAAATGTATTTAAATCAGTTTAAGGATAGTATAGGTAAGAACAACAACGTATAGTTAATTATGGAAAAAATAACTTTAAAATGATGTGATTTAGAAAATAAGGTTAAACTTAATATTCTTTAGCAGAGATTGTTCACTCACATATTGAATTGCATTTCGACTATTTTGCATGAATATCTTATATAATTTAGAGAACCTTAATCCACTTACGTTAATAGAGACAAATTTTGGGTTCGTGCTTTTCATTTATGCTTTAAATGTAAAAAAACATAAAATCCTAAAATGATGGCAGTTATTCGACACAAAAACTTAATTTAAAACGCAAATACCACGCACTGATAAGTAAAGCTGGTTTAGATTTCTAATCATGTAGAATATGACATTGAAATCTTTTTTCAATTCAAATTCCCTTCCCATAAGAAATAAAAACGGCATATTTAATACTTTTATTCCTAATACTCTGTGGCATATTGAATGCCTTTATTCCTATGAAGAGGACCCTTTCCTATGAAAATCAAGTTAAATTTTACTCAATAGTTAAGCTTAGCCTTATCTTCTCGGTTGTCGTTTAAATAGGGTAAGTTGTGGTAAGTAATTTAAAACTAAAGGAAATGTTTAATTCAAATCTTTCTTGTATTCAGATTAGAGAAAAAAAAAGAAACGTTTTCAAATTGTATACCTTTTAAAACTTAACTGTTTTCTAAAACCATAATATAATCTTAATATCTTTGAAACCTATTTTCTTATCCTTTAAAAAAGTGAAAATAGCCAACAGTTAAACTTCTATCCACTAAAATTCTACTTTATTTTTACTTTGATTAACTTGTTCGAACATAATAGTTCGCTCTTTTACAAATCCCATTCAATTTACACTGGTTACGAAATGTAAAAGGTCTGATCGGACCATGTTTCACCTCAATTCGCTCGCGTCTCACCTTTTTATTTAACTTCAGGAAGTATACAACTTCTCACAAAATAAACTGAAACAACAACCCATAAAAAGATAGAATCTGTCCGAAACCCACCAAGGGTCCATCTTCTGAGGTAATGATGATCCTTAAAATTGCCACTGTATCGCGACAAAAAAGGAAATTCATATAATTTTGAAGCTTCAGAGCGTGTCTGTTGTTTTTGGGAAACATTTGAAGGGTAGATTTGAGTTGGGATATTAAAGTATAACGATCAGTTGTTTGGCTACTGTTTTTTAATTAACCGAATTAGAATGGGTTTAATTTTTGAAAAATCGTTTGCTAATTTCATTTTGTTTACATTTATTTGAATAATTTATTTTAAAACGAAAAGAATAGATTTTAATTTTTTAAAAAATCGTTTGCTAATTTGATTTTTTTTAAATAGATGTTTGAATAATTTATTTTAAATTGGAAAGCTATCACATTTGAAAAGTTCTGCAGTAGAGGATAAAATACAGTTTCTCTTCAATGATTTTTGTGTAGGGACGACAAACTTAAAACTCTGAAACGCCAAAAAAAGGAAAAAAGAGGAGATAACGTGTATTTTGTTTTCAATAAAAGATTTCCAAGTCAAAATAGAGCTTTGGAAACCAGTAAAAACAAGATTTTGTAGATAAAAGGATGAGTTCATTTTATTTTTATAAAATTTTCTTGGCGGAATCTTCTATTATGCTTAAGGCCTCACTTCCTTTATTAGACCTATACATTATTGGTGTAGTTAAGATGTCATTTTAGAATTTAATTTGAGATCAAGTAATTTTATTAATATTTCTTAAATTTAATAGTTTATTATCGAACATTTGCATTTTTGCATTCTATTACATTTTTTTGTGTTTTTATTTGATGCTTTAAACTCCTCTCTTACGCTTGTAAGCCCCTTGGTATCCTCTGTAACACGCGGAAATATCTTTCATCTATTAAATAAAAAAAATTACATTTTATGCTCCTCTTAAGTAACAACGAAAATGACGGATTTTGTAAAGAAAACATTTTCTAGAAAAAAAAACAGGAAAAGCAAATAAACGCTCTCGGAGCTAAGTATTAATGTGCATCATCTCTGAGGACCAAAACCCTACGACGCGACGAGACGATTGAATAATTTCCCGCTTCACTACCCGGAAAAACCAATAATGGGGCAAAACAATCTCACCGAGTGATTGTCAGGTAAGAACCAACTGTATTTTCGGATTTTTTCGAACAAAAACGAAGGAGGAAGTTCACCAAGCTTCAAGGTGAACGGTGAAAAGCAAATAAAATGTCTTACGCTCCAATTGTAAGTTTCATTGATAATCTGTCTATATTTGGGAAATTAATCAAATACAGGATTCGGTATTCGAATATAATGGAATATGTTTTAATTTTTTTTATTTAAATTTGTTTACTGGAACAAAGAATCCATGATCCGGATGCAGTTCCGAAAATAGTTGCACAGAAAAAAAGTTATAATAACAGGATGTTTAGTTTATTCTCTGAATTCTTAAATTCAATTTGTCATTGTCGGATAGGAAATTAAAAGAAAACTCCAATTGTTGAACTCTTTTTTTTTTATCTGCGTTTGGCACATTTTGAGCTGCCTTTCCTTTTATTAGAAAAACATATAATAATTATTATGTGCTATAACTCTATGGTTAGAATTCTAAACTACACTTTCGTGAGTCATCATTAGTTTATTTTGTAAAAAAAAATCTTTGCAAATATCTTTAATATAATTCAGACAAATATATATTACAATTTAAAAAAAAATAATAGTTGATCTTAAGTACGAAAAAGAGGCAATCTGACTTGTTAAAGATTTAATTATAACTGAAATCATTTTTGGAAAAATTAGCTTTTGATATGCCTAAAACTTATGTGTAAGCAGATCTAAATTCACAAACCGACTTATATAGTGTAACATTTTTGTCTAATTTGGTGTAAAAGTACTCCATAAAACTGGTAGAAACTAGTTTTTAAAAAAATGATAGCCTACAATATATTTTAGTAGGAAAACAGAATAATTTTTAATAGCTGTTTGCCAGTGAGTACAAATGTCCCCTTAACAACATTAACTACTTAAAATATCATTTAATTTACTAAGAATTTTTGTATAAATTATAAAAATTGGTATGACGTTGCACCACAAACTGTGAGTAAGGTCGAAGCTGTAGCTTATTTTGCTGTATAAAATTAATCCATAAAGCTAGAGGTAGCACATGCTGTGACCAGTTTTACAGAGTAACGTTGCAATAAATGTTTACAGTGTCAGAAAAAGATTAAGAAACCCAAATTCGTGAAAGATAAAGAATTACCAATAACCTTACCTAAACAATCTTAACCACATTATTACATCCATTTTAAATACCAACCATGTAAAACACAATGGATCATCAAACCCAAAACATTGTGTCACCAGGTCTTTTCCTTCCTGAAACTGTCCTGCAGGTGTTATCGACAATATTGTGTCTCATAAGTCAGGTCGGCATACATCTCATTTGACACAACTTTAAAATAAACGCTGAAAAATCCAGGAGGGGCCCGGATGGCCGAGTGGTTTGGACCATTACGCTAGCAGTCTGCGCGCTGTAACGGGTGCGGGTTCGATTCCCGCCTTCGTCCTGGGTGTATATTCCTTTCTCTGTGACAGTAAAAATTCTTTCTGTGTCTGTCTCTTACTTGACGAAGGCTTCATAAGCGGGTCTCTGACCAAGCACACAAGCCGCAATATATATGTAATAGTAGTAGTAGTAGTAAAATCCAGGAAATGGTTCAACAAAATACTGAAAATAGGGTGAAAATTTTCACCACACAGCCGTTGCAGCTAATATAGAAACCATTATTACGGTGAAACCAAGCATACATTTATTAACAGTGTAGTGTGGGCAAATGAACCAATTCTTAATTTGAGGGCCCCCTTAAATGACACTCACTAAAATATAATGAATTTTCTTATTTTCTTAAAATTTCATGACTAATAGTGAAATAGTATTGTCTGAACACCAAGCAACTATTGATTCAATTTGCGAAAGTAAAAAGCCGATTAAACTAAACATGTTTTCATGTAGTTAGTGGTCACCGTGCCTAAATATAGGTTACCTGAACTAGATATTGGTCCCTGTCAAAAACAGGTAGAGTATGTCAAGGCTTCAAGGGCCTATTTGGTAATCTGGCCCTGATGTTTAAACTACCCTGTAAATTTTCAGTTTCAAGTTTACGGAAATGTAATTTGAAGGTCATCAGATACATGTTTTATATAATTCTACAAAACACATAAAAAACTGTGAAAACTTCAATATTTTTGTAGATATACCTATATTGCTCTGAGACACAGATACCATACATCAAGGTAACGTGGAGAGAAGAGACGGTGATTATATTCAAGTGACCATCGCATATCATGAGACAACGGGCGACGTGGCCCAGTTCGTGATGTCCTTTTCTTGACTGTGTAATGCGGGCAACGGGTATGGGACTTGGAATACAATGCGGCAATTCATATGTTGATGTTTATTGTTAAGGAACAGTTCTTGCTGTTTGCTATGAATTCATTAATGTATTTTCTAATCTGAACGGTATTTTGTAGCATTTATTTGAATCGCGTTATTCCAGTGTACTTTGACGAAACGAATTTTATTTGCTGTCATTGGGGTCGCTGTGGCCCGTTAGGAAAATCTTGGTCAAAGATTTTCTCCATTATAACTCTTCATTAAATGCGCGTATGTTTTGTGGTTTTTCAAATAACAACCACTGCCTTTGGCTTATCTAGGGAAAAATATTCAAGTAGAAAGTCGTAGGTTTTATGCTTCGGGCGAAATTTCCCCAATCAACGGTACAAGTTTTTTTAAAAAAAATCTTAGCTTGATTTTACCAAAATCTATCACAACCAAAAGCAAGGTATTCTCAAGGCTTACAAAGCAAAATTAAGATATGTTTTACTAATCAGGCATTTAAGGCTTGTAGTTATGTAAAACGTTTGGTTGATGTTATACTCCTTAAAAAAGATTTCAGCAACTGCTGCATAAATTTTACGGATTAAATTTATAGCATAAAGCTTTTTAATAAATTTACACCAAAGCTGAGTTATTTTACACCGCAAAAACGGAATCTTGCAATATTTTGATTACAAGAATTTCGCTTTACCTTCTACTCAATACTGCCTTGATAGAACCGAGATTTTGTTTTTCGTAAGCCTTTTTGTTTCACGACTTTTATTATTTCTCATCCGCTTGTACTAAGTGGAAGGCGTTTTGTGCAACTGATTTTATGAAAAAAAATTTAACAAAAATTATTAAAATTATAAATTTTTATTTTATTTATAAAAATGTTTATATAAAAGCAAATCATATATATTGGAGAGCAGAAATATCGTAACAGAAATAATTTACGATCATACTAAGAGTCCACAAATGGTTCTTCTTTTAAAATAACTGATACAATAAACAGGTTGCTATTTTCTTCGACATCTTTGAATACAATCGCTTCACCTTCCAAAGATCATCTTCAGCCAGCACGGGTGGTGACAATAGAAAAGGGCACGCACTCTCCGTATTAGATGGCAATTGATGGGCTCTTGGATGGTAGTGTGCTTGGCTTACAAACTTTACTGTTTACTTCCCGGAAGAGAAATATAGCCAAACTGTTTCATTGCGTTATTATGTTATGAGGACCATCAATTTGATTGAAGGAATTCTTTTTACTTACAAATTAATTGCATATACATATATGTAAATCATATGTAACTAAACAAATGTTGTGTATGGTTTTTTTAAAAAATATTTGAAAACAGTAGCAACGAATTATTGGGGGGAGGGTATTCAAAGAGAGCTGAGTATACAATGTTTGCTATTCTTTTAACTAAGTAGCCGGTTTCGATGATAAATTTTCTATTTATAAAGAATGCTTGAAATTATATTTCAGAACATTAATAATATATATTACATACAATATTTTTAATGACTATAAAACTTATTCTTTGGATAACAAAAGAAAAAACGTTGCATTTTGGACAAAATTAATCATAATATAATGGAAATAAGATGAATGAGTATCAATACAATTTTATAAGGCTTTTCTAAATAATGTTTCAGGAAATTGAAAACATTTTTGAATTTAGGTAGATAATATTGGTAATATACATTGTATTGTAAAAAAAATTTCAGTGATACAACGTTGCTTATCTGAATTTTTAAATACATACTAAACAACGCAATAATACTTAGTAGTCAAATAAATAAAAAAGTGAATATTTAAACAAAGAATAAATACATTATAGACCGTTAGTGTAGGGTGGACCTGGGCTAGTTTTCCCATGGGGTAAGTTTTCCATCGGGCCTTATATTGGAAATGATCCGTTAGGGGGCGCTAAGAGGCTTCTTGGTTTATGAAGCAACACTTCATATGCCACCCACAAGAATCTTTGTTCAGTTGGTATTGTAATATTGTCGTTAGAGCTGTTTTTGTGATTTTTTCTACGCTGAGGGATTTTTCATACTTACTTCAAACTTTACTTAACCAAATTAAACGTACTTTTATTAAACTTACAATTTTATAATTGCGTATACTAAAAAGTTTTTCCTCTCTTTATATAACCACGTGTTTGTTTTCAAAATAATTTGAACCTCTACTCGTCAAGGTACTATTAAAGTCAAAATATGGCAACGGGGCAGGTACAACAACGGGGCATACAGCGACTATTGCTATTTAGGAAAATAATTAATTGCTAAGAAAACCATTCTTTATACAAGTCAAAATGTCATTAATCTGTCTGAAGAAAGAGGTTAACTCTATAAGTTGAAACCTAAATGCCATGAATGCTATAAAAGAAAAATTATTTGTCACGATCATGCGTGTTGTACTTACACTTGAAAGGAAACAATGCAAATACCCATTATTTTCAATAAATAATTTACAAATTACTAATAAAACATCTCACGATTAACTGGCCTAGATTGGTCCCTTGTTTAACATTATAATCTGGTTGTTCTAGTTTTCATCTTCAGATAATTCCTTTGGCTTCTGTGCAACTGATTTTATCACGAACATGATTATCTGAAAACTGAATTTTAAACGTCTTTGGGGAATACAATAAGGTCGAAAATTGAAATATTTGAGTGAATTCATGTCGAGGATAACGTTTGATGATGCTTTATTTAAATATTTCATTTATTTCTGAAGGAATGATTAAAAAATTTACTGACGAAAAATTTAATCTTAAAAAACTGATTCTAAGAAGAATAATGGGAACTATGCACAATCAGAACGTAAGTGAACATATAACGTAACGAACGTAAAGTAAACGCATTTGAACATTTCAAATTCTTTTTTTAAAAAACCCCGATATTTTAAAGTTTTAATTTGAAATTCCATTTTTAAACTGATTAATTTAAACTTTAAGTTTACAAATATTAACATTCTTGCTTTAAAGTTACAACGCATGCAACCTTTATTAATGTTAAATTCAAAATATATAAATTTAACGGGGCACCAAACATTGTGCTGATTTGTCACTGTTTTTATGGTTAAAATACATTAAGATGTAATTAAGAGATATAATAAGAGTATGACACTAAACCTTAGAGCTCATAATTAAATTGGGAGGGAATGATAAAGTTTTGTATTCCAACTAATTATTTAATTTCTTATTATAGTAACTCATAGTTTCCTTGCATAGAAGCCACGACCATGGGCGGAGCTATAAAACGTGAGGAGCAATAAGATTAAGAGGAAATTTCCGCCGTTTTATTTTGTCTTCATCTGATTGCTCCGCGCGTTTTATACTTTCGCCCGTGGTCGTGGCTTCTGTGCAAGGAAACTATGAGTTTAACTTATAGGATTATTGGTTCGTTCTACCCTTATTTATATTTCTAGTTGAAATAAACCTTACATATTATTCTTGTTAAAAGCTTGTTCTTTCTGCTTTAAACTAGTCCCTTTCAGTGTTTTCATTATTCACACAATATAGCCTAGCCTTTATTTAGAAACAGAGTTCCGTTTAGTTTAGCTCTGTTCGCTTAGAAAATTACTGTACTACAGTTTAGCGCAATTTTTTATAATACGATATACTTCCTGCGATACATATACCTACGATAGAATTCTGAGAAGGGGTTCTATTTATTACTTTTATACGAAACACTAGAATTTATAAGATTTTAAAATTTGACAGAAGCAATCAAAATATGAGGTTTAAAGTTATTAAAGCTTTTTTTTTAATTTAAAGAAGTTTTTGAAAAATTAACTATATTCCCATGTCTAACCAAATTGTATTAAATTTTTTCCACAGTTTGCAGGGAAAAGATTGAAAATGTAGATTGTGGAACAAACCTCATGATTCAAAACCATGAAAACGCGTATATTATGATGGTTTAACACACTGACTTTTGTAGTAATTTAAAGCTTTTTCCGTATTTTTGTTTAAAAAAAATTGTACCCAGTTTTATATCCTTTACTTAGTGGTTAATAACATTACGTCCTTTAGTACTGACAGGTAAGTTCACATTGAAAAGTATGACTGCCTAACCTTTCATCCCAGTGTGCCATTTGGCATCATCATTTTTGATCATCATTAAAAAAAGTATGGCTGACTCTATTGGATTTAAAAAAATATTTCGAATAGAAAAAGTTTGAAGATCGATGATGCTTTGATATAAAGCATGACGATCAGAAAAAATTCTAAAATAATGCAAATTGTCATTGGGACTGAAGGTTAAATCAATCAATTATTTAAAATTTTAAAATTTCCGTACTTAAATTCGTAGATTAAAATTAGTTTTTAATTTATAACTACAGTTCTCTGATGACGGATTCCAGTTTATGTGATTACAGCAAAGTATTTTTGATGGTTATTATTATTTTTTTTGCAACTCAATGGAAGAGCTTAGTGACAGAACGTGCAATAGGACATCTTTGAAAAACAAAATGAGATTTTCATGTCAATGAACATGTTATACTCCCTTAAAAATAACTTGTTTACCCTTTTCCATAAACTTTAAGTTTTGTATTTTTTTACTGTTTGAAAGTACCATTTTTAACGGACCTAGATCTATGGGGTTGTTTCACAGAGGATCTGGCAACAGCTCTGTGGTCTTGTTTTCATTTTTCTCAAATTACTTTTGTTTTGGTATTCGGGAGTGAGTTTTCGAAGAATATTTTAGTTGTTAATTTTTTAAAATGTCAACTTCTTGCTGTGCTGTTGGCTGTTCTAATCATTTATTAAAGAAAAATTGCATAGAAAGAAAAGTTTCATTTCATCTATTTCCCCATTCTGATCCAATTCCTACACTTAACAAACAATCAATGTGATAAAATATGTAAATAAATGCCACGAATAGTAAACCCTTACAACATGGAAATATCAATCATATTCAAGTCTCAACACAATAATAATAGTGCATAAATAGTAAATACCCACACAGTGTAATGCAATTATACATTGTTATTATTGCGTTGATTCTTCCGAATACCAAAACAAAAGTAATTTGAGAAAAATGAAAACAAGACCGCGGAGTTGTTGCCAGATCCTCCGTGAAACAACTCCATTGCACACTAAAACTTAAAAAGCCATTTTCTTTTTTTTCACCTTTTTGTCACACGCTCTTCCACTAAGCTCTTCAATTGCCAGTTTAAAACATTAAATTTTAAAAGAATTTTTTGCAATGTATTGTTAACTGGGACAATATTATTGATATGTGCCTCACAATGAGGAATGTTTCAAGCACATCTTCGGTCAACTGTGGCCGCGGATGCTGCATTTCACAGTAACGGATGAGTGGTGGCGTCCATTATGTAACGGAAAGAATACACAAGGACAAATGAAAACAAATAGTTAAGATTTTTGTCTTTTCTTCAGATAAGGATACTTTCGAGGTGACTTCCGGTATATTCGGCTTTTTAAAAAAATTATTTTTTGAGTATGTCACTAAAAATGAAAATTAATCATTGAATAAGTACTTATTGCACATTTTCAAAAAACTATAATTTATTTCATATGAAGTTACCTTTTCTAATTTTTATCCCTTGATCGGTATACTATTACACAGCAATTAGGTAACGTTTATATACCAATTAAACATTCAATTATATATACATACATTCAATATATATACATTCAATTATATATCTCATTATGTACGAAGCACGATAAAATTGTACATAACAAGTCTTATTTATTTGAAATTTAAAAAATGAATTGAAGTTTAAATTAAATTTTAAAAAAAGTAAAAGAAAACAATTTTATTATTTTTTTATTCTAGCATATTATACAGCTGTACACAAATCTTAATAAATCTGCAGTACATTGATAGATCTTCGGTGAGGTATATTGCGTATTGCTTCAATAGTAACTATTTCATTATAGTCAATAAGCGGTAGTAAAGTTTATGCAACTTATAGTAAGAAATCGAAAAAAGCTGCCTGCTTCACTATTCGCTTTCGTAAATTCGTTGATGTTCGCAACGCGATTTTTATATAAACCCTAATAAATATACTTACTGTATGAAGTAACTATACACTTTGTATAAATGGAACCTGAATCAAGCAGCAGCAGCGTATGATGTCGCCCTTAAAAGTTCAATTGGGTACCTACTCAGGTGTCGGCTTGACACTTAATGGACTGGGATTCTAAATTACGATGACCGTCGCTAATAGCCGTCGTGTAGCTCTAGTGCGACGATAGTTCAACACAACTCAACCTTATTCAAACTTGCGCCAGTCAAAGAGCTAATGCAGCATGTGTCTCTTCTCAAATTAGAGCAGCCCTTGGATTGTCAAGACAGTTAAAAAGTTACAGAACAAAATCCAAGAAATCGGACATTGATTCAACATATGCTTATAAAATTAGTACATTATTTACAAGCTTTCTAAATATGATCATTAAAAATACAGACTATTTACCAATGCATTTATTTAAAAAAAAGTTATCACTCATTTCGATTTCGATATCACATTAGCAATGCAAGTTTACATGTTTTTGAAACCACATCTTTCTCACCGGAGTCAACGATAAATAAATTAAAATGAAATGAAAGGCTTAGATTGAATTGTGAAAATCTTATCTCATATCTCTCTTTCATTACATAGTTCTAAGCCCGTTGATGTCTGATTCATATACCTCTGTAATCAATCAAAACATACTTTCATGGGGTCGTTATCACTCCGTTGTTCTTTTCTTTTTCCAATCGACGGGGGATAATTTCACTCGTTGCACAAACGCGGTCATCTTCAACAAAAATCTAGTTCCATCTTTTGAATATTCGATTAGGAAAAACGATCAGCTTTTTGATATGCGGAAGAAAGGCATCCAGACCCGAAGGCAAGAAGAAGCAATCTTCGAAACGTCTCATTAATTCGGAAAAACATATTTTAATTCTTTGGTGTAACAATCATGTAACTGATATTTTTGATGCAGAAAAAAGTTGTATATTTTGTATTTCTTAGGTGGTCTACTACGTCGGGCATTGATAAATTAATTATGCATCATATTTTGTAACGTTATGTAACGAAGCAAGTTTAATTAAGCTAAATTAATTTATGTGCAAACATTAAGGTGTCTTGAAATACACTGTAAAACAATTCAGTCAGAATGCAGCGCCCTTGTTGCCGTGCTAACAATTTATAAACAATTCGAAATGAATTAATTAGTTACATAATTTATATAGACGTCTTTATGCGTTGTTCACATTATTTGCTTCACATACGAAGTAAATATTACTTTAATATTCAGACGTCTAATAACTTTTGTTGTTGTTGTCGTGCCCATGGATATCCCATGGAAGATGGTTGCCAGAGCCTCTGAAGAGCTAATATCTTTTTAATGCATTACTTAAATCATCGCAATGTCGTCTAATGTGAGGTCTAATAGATCCAAAATTGTTAGCTTATGTCTTAAATCCTTTATAAAAATGTTGCGTTGTTGTTTATTACGATAATTTTTTTGTTACGATTATATAGTAAAGGACAGAACTTCCCAAAATGGACAAGGCAACATTAAACAAAATGAAAAAATGAAATATGTAGATATTTTAAGGAAAATTGTGCAATAAGAATATAAAATTTCAATCTCCTTATTATAGTTCTTATTTTCCAATGCATTTTACCCTCTATGAGTGACAAGTATGTCAAACCAAGTGGGGGCGATCAGGGATCTCCTTGCAGGTTAGGCTTTTACCGTCAGGCTGGAAAGGCAAACAAGGCAGCTCTTACTTTTATTCGCATTTTTGAATATCTCTTGCTGTTCTTTCTTCCAAAAACCTTCTCTTATTCGAGCGCTGAGGCGTGGAGGAAACATTAACAAGCGCGCCGAGTTTGCCAAATCCATCTTGAAAATGGTATAATAATGAGGTTGATGGTTTGCTAACAATTCTTTTCGCTTGTAAAAGTGTTGTTGATAGTCAATTTCTGGGAGGCATGATATGAATTGAGAGTCACTCTTTCAATGGTATTATAGAAACGAAAACTGTTTTTGTATGGTAATATTGTTACATATATATGACGTATCTCTAGCGAAAGTGTAGGAATATTTTGAGCACAATTGTCTAAATTGGTTTCGAAACGAATGGTTAGTATACTTAGTAGACCACATGAAAGGTGCACGAACGAGATCTAGCTAGACTGTAAAAAAATCCTCTCTAATTTATCATCACAGTGTGATGCTAAAAGTGCTACCATCACCCTGTGCTCGGAATTTATTTATAATGTAAAATTTATTGCTTGGTACCAGCGAAAAATTTTGCTTCATTGCCAGTGATTGGATGAACCCATCTTCTCTGATTAAATGCTATATTAGAATAAGTTGTTCATGTGGCTCTGTACGTCGTAAAAACATCTGTTTGCTGTAAAACAAACATTACAATACTGTGATGTAAAGGCAACCGCAAAATGTGCCGTAATTTATAAGATTTTTTTTTACAGTGTGCACTTTAATTTTATGACAAAGACAACAGAAAGCTGGCTATGGAGCAACAGAAAGTTAAATATGAAAACCTAAATACAAATGTCTCGATTTTTTAAAGTTTCTGAATCCTATGCTGCAACTTCATATCTACATTGACAGCTAAAATTATTCTTATAGTATGAACACATAATGAACTTTATCAGCATAAGAAAAAAGAAAACTGTGAACTTCAAAAAGCGGCAAAAAGTATGAAAATAGCTTTTTATTCCGTAAACGGTATGACAAGCAAAGTCCTTTATACTTTTATCCGTTTGTTTATTTGTCTGTCTGTCTGTCTCTCCACATTACAAGAATTTCTGTGAGTATTAAAGTAATAAGTGTAGTATTAAAGTAACAAGAAAATAGATCAAAAGTTTATAGTACAAAATTTGTGCCAACTCTTTAACTTGAAAGTTTATTTTACGAGTCGTAGATATCGAGCTATTTTTATTGTTTTAGCATTTTAATTGCTAATTCATTTGCTTTTACACTTTACTGTTGGACATGGTAACATTATTTTTCCATGCAAACAAAGTTTGACAACGGGGGGGGGGGGGGGGTGATAACTCCGGGTTATTGTTATGCTACATACTACTCATTTGCCAAGCACATCAAGATCACGTTATTGCAACATGAAATTAAAATTTGTCAACACAAATATTTTAACATACCGTAGAATCGGGTAGATTTGGCCATGGAGGTTAACTTTGGCCATAGCGTCGGAAAAAGATTTGTTTCTTAATTTCTCTTCATAAAATGATCCCATCTGAAATTGTTTTACATTTTTAGAAATATCAACGATGCAATGCAAATGTTAAGCCATAAGCATTTTTAATAACTTAAAACTTTAATCATTTTTATGTTTATACATTTTAATATTACTATTATATTCTGTAATACAGCCCATAAGGATGACAAAAGATATGTTTCTTATGTATTTCGTGCTTGGACCAAAGTTACCCGCCCAGATTCTAACCGGGTCCGAATTTTTTAAACTAACCATTTTTTTAATGTTTAAATTTTAACGAAATTGCTTCAAAATTATTTTTAAAAATTCAATACTTAAAATGCATGGGATTTCAAAGTGTTTAAATGATTTTTGTAGCTTAAATTTTCTTCTCTTGTAAAAAAAACTAGGATTTTGGAGCAAAGATACCCGCATTAACGGTAAATAAAAAAAGACACTTCTAAAATTTTATCATAATTGTATTGTAGGGGAGATGGGGGATAATGGGACAAATTTTTATAAACCTCTGTATTTCAGCAAAATACAAGAATTTTAAATTATTTTTTTACAAGCTTATAAACTGAACATTTGTTTACTAAAAAAAAATTACTTAAAAAATTACCATATTTTAGTTGCTGAGCATTTTAAACAAACATGTAAATGTCCCATTAGCCCCCATATGTGGGTTCTAATGGTACAGGGTGCAGGGCTAATGGGACATGATAAATGTTGCCTTACTTAAATTTCAAAAAGTTTAAAAGGAACCAGAAAATGACCTGAAAATAAAATTTTAAAGCAAACACCATATACATAATTTATACATAATGAAATTTTATTTTTTTAAACAATTATTTCCCATTGAAAGGTGAAATATCAAAGTTTAAACTCAAAATCGAAGATGCTTCCATTATTTTTGTTGAATAACTGGAAAGGATAGTTTTATAACTAAATCTTCTAAAATTTATCCCAAACTTGTCCTCTGTTTCAGGGTACGTGAATTTAATAAGACCGTCTTTATCTTCAAATAGCTTACACGGAGTTCGTCCATTTGTATTTCAGAAATCAATCCAACGTAATAAATAATAGTTTGCTTTCTAGTAAATTTTACCAACAACAAATCATTTATCTCCAAAAAGCTCTGTTCAGATGCAATTAATGAAATTGCAGGTGGAAAAATATTTCATTAATAAAGCTACTTGTATTTTCACTTATTATACGATGAAAAAAGTTTTAAAAGTTTACTAAAGTTTTAAAAAGTTTTTAACTACTTTATTAAATAAGATATTAGAGATTTATATAGATTCTTCAAGAGAAGCATACAAATCCAGATTTATTTGTGTCTCATTTGACCCCACAGTTTCTGTCCCATTAGACCCCACAGTGTTTTTATTTATAAATGATCCAACACAGAACTACGTGTATTTCACCACAGTATTTGACATACAAAATCTTTATCTATAATATGTCTTCTACCTAAAACTATAGTTTAATTTATGAAAAGTTTTTATTTAATACTTTAAAAGTGTAAAAAACGATACACTTTTAACTTACTATATGGATTCTCCAAAACAACAATTCTTCTCTCCACTTCAACACATGCCTTTAATGGCTGATCTTTGGTTGCTAAAATGTGAAGTCTAACTGTTAAAATGTTGTACTGTAGAAATATTTGTATAAAAGTATATTTTTTTCGCTTTTGGCCCCTTGTCCCATTAGCCCTGTGTCCCATTTGCCCCCACTCTCCCCTATATATTGTGTTAAATTCATTAGTTTAAATTAAATTTCATATATCACAATCAAACTATATTGAAAAGTATAGAAAACAAGAAAGACAATTCAGCCAATCTTAAATGTCAACATCTACAAAACACTATCAGTAGGGAAAAATGAAATTCTATTTAATTACGTTATCACGAGGCATTCATGTGACACATTGCAGGGGTCACATAGAATTGTAATTAACATCTTTCATGACGCTAGACTGTTATTAAAAAGGTAGACGGAAGTAAGACCTCTGTAACAAATGGCGACCTCTTAAAGTGTTCGTGTCAAGATTCCAAATCAGTCAACTACCGTAACTTTCCAAATTGATAATGTCCAATCAATTAAATATGGCTACGCAAAATAAATTGGATGGTGTCGAACATTAAAAATTTATGTATAATTGGTTACGGAAAGATATATTTTGCGTTTGTTTTTGTGGGGAAGTTGAACTGGAAATTCCTGCATGGAAAGGTCACTTTTAATGCTGTTTGTCTAGTTATTCTAATTTCTAAAGGTCATTTTTGAGCTTTTTGAAAGGGAAATTAGAATGAGAGAGAGAGACGAGAGGAAAAATAAATTAAATTATTTCAAATGATTTCGCCCTTTCTTCAAGTAAAGTTTTCCAAAACCAGGTCTTGGCTTATCAGTTATTACCTATTTTATTTTCCGAAAATCATTAAAACGATGTCTCAATGTTCTTATGTCCACTAGACGTCAATTGGACTTCATAACAGGACAGTTTTTCATACTTATCCCCTTTAGTAATACAGCACATAACTATTAAATTAAAATTATGAATCATTTATGAGTACATCTTTAAATTAATTGTTTTTGCTTTCATTACCGCAAAATTGTGTTCTACCGGATGGTATAGTAAGCTATTTTTATTACAAACTTCCATGTAAAGATACCAAAGATTTTTTCCATGTTTCTTCCATTCTTGTTAAACTAAACAAATTTTTTATAAATGGGAGACTTTAAAGTTCAAATACTGGAAAAGGTCACATTTTACAAGCCATTTTAATTTTCAAAAAAATAAAATTACAATTATATTACTTGGAATTTAAGAACTCGTTTTCTTTTTAAAAAAATCAAATCAGCAGACCTTTTCCAAAGGTTTTCATTGATACCTCATTCACACTTTCCTAAGCCACGTGGAACTTTAAATAAAACAAACAAGATAAAAATCTCAGACGATAATTATTCTGGTGTGTAACGATATTTTTTGTAACTAAAAGTGATCATCCATGACGTCATATATCTCAGTGAAGTCTCAGGACGAAGCAGGCCGTTCAACCCTCACCTTGATACAGGTAGAAACAGAGAAAGGCTCTTAGCCATGATTGCTGGAGGGCGAGTTGCGTTGAAGAATTTGTTAGATTTTTCATCGATTTTTTTGTACCGTAAATGAATGGATTTGGAATAATTGGAAGAAGGGTTTTACTGCTAATATTAAATCATAAAGTTTAACAAATTGAAAAGAATATTTTTATGAGTTACAATAAATGGCAAAAATATACTTTTAAAAAAGAGAGTATTAGTCGAGTTTTCATCGATTTTTTTATGTCCCGTAAATGAATATATTTGGTATAATTAAAGGAATTGTTTTAATGTATATATTAAATCGTAATAGTTAATAGTTAGAAATTGTAATTGTAAAGTTTAACAAATTGAAAAGAATATTTTTTTGTGAGTCATGACAGTGGCAAAAATGTATTTTTTTAAAAGGGGGAATAGTTGAGTTTTCATCGATTTATTTTATATGTCTCATAAATATATACTATATTTGGAATAATTGAAGAAAAGGTTTTTAGTGCCTATGTTAGATTGTAAATTTTGACAAATTGAAAAGAATATCTTTTGTGAGTCATCACAAGTGGTAAAAGAGAGGATTTCTTTACCACTTGTGATGACTCACAAAATTCTTTTTAAAAAGAGAGGATTTGTAGAATTTTCAGCATTTTTTTTTGTCCCGTAAATGAATATATTTGGAATAATTATGGGGGAGGGGGTTTATGAGTACCTGTATTAAACCGTAATAGTTAATATTTAGGGGAATTATAATTGTAAAGTTCAACATTTTGGAAAGAATATTTTTTTGTGAGAGTCACGACAGTGGCAAATATTTACTTTTCAAAAACAGGGGAATGGCAGAGTTTTCATCGTTTTTTTTTATGTCCCGTAATATTCCATGAATATATAGTTTAAATAATTGAAGAAAGGGTTTCACATTGCCTATATTAAATCGTAAAGTTTAACGAATTGAATTTAATATTTCTTTTGTGAGCCACGACAATATACTTTTAAAAACGAGAGGATAGTCGAGTTTTCATCAATTTTTTTTAGTCTCGTAAATGAATATATTTAGAATAATTGGTTGAAAGTTTTTAGCGCTTATATTAAATCGTAAAGTTTAACAAAATAAAAAAATATTTTTCTGTGACTCACAACAAGTGTCAAAAATATACTTTTTAAAAATAGAGAAACAGTCAAGTTATTATCGATTTTTTTTATTGCCTCGTAAATGAAAATATTTAGAATAATTGAAGGAAGGGTTTCAGTGCCTAGATTAAATCTATAATTTTAACAACTTAAGAAAAGATTTTTTTTTTGTGAGGGACGGCAAGTGGCAAAAATATTCTTTTTAATATGAGAGGAATAGACAAGTTTTTATCGATTTTTTTATGTCCCTTAAATGAATATATTTGAAATAATCGAATGAATGGTTTCAGTGTCTATATTAAATCGTAAAGTTTAGCAAATTGAATAGAAGTTTTTTTGTGTGTGATTCACGACAAGTGCAACAATTTACTTCTGTGTGTTGCTATGGGACATGTGTTTTGAACTGTGATTTTACATATTGACATGAATAAAATGTGCTTAATTTCTTGAAATCATGCATTAAACTCATGTTTGGGCACTAGTGTGAAAAAGTAACTTACACACATTTTATTGATGACGATACTTTTATGGAGATTTTTCAGAAAAAAATATTTTGTTGTAAAGCATTTTTTTTAAAGGTTTTTAGTCTATTTTCTTGTTACAATTTATAACAGAGAATAAAATAATTTGGACAAATTCCAACGCATAAAACACACATCTACATCATCTTGCTATATAAAATATTCATGCAACATTTTCAATAAAATAATACCTTACCTTAAAAAAAATCCTTCCAAAGTACCTTATCGTTGTATTTGCATTATTAGCCTACTTTTTTTTTAATTCGAAAGAATTAAAAAATGAAAAAGTAGGTATTAACGTACTGTCGTCCGTAACCCCTTCCAAAATTGGTTCTATTCATCGGATCTCTTAAAATACTTTTTCTTTTTGATAGAAAGGTATCACCTAAGAGACTCAACTTTCATACTTTCTGTCCGTCTGTCTGTACCCAGGTAGCACAACAATTTTGGCCAATGTCGCAAGAGTATCGGCCAAACTTGGAGCGTATCGGATGAAAACGATCATTTTCTACCGATTTTAACCAGATTTCCCCGTTCTTTGAGGTTTCATTCAGGAAATTACAAAAAGTGTAATATTTAATTTTACTGCAATATTATAGTATTTTGCAAGTGTAAAAGGCAAATATTATGTTTCGCAATATTTTTCAATCAAGAATTTCGGATTGTATTTTTTTTTCAAATAATATTTACTTTCAAAATAGGGAAAGGTCGTGAATCGATTTTCCCCAAGACTTGGTTGAAATCGGTCAATATTGAAAGTATAATTTCCAGATCTGCCATCTGCGCAGCTTAGTGCGCAATCTTGCTGCCTCCGCCATAACCATTTCGAATCAGCAATCAGCAGTGCATTTCGTTCTTCGTCTAAAAATTGGTGATTACTGTAATGTGTGAATAAACTATATATAATATAATGTTAATATTTTAGATTGTAGTAACAAAATATCGAAAAAAAAACCCGTTTAGTTGTTATATTTTTTTACACCTGTACGATTAACTTGGATTGGCAATCCTTTGCTTTGTTTACATTTGGCAGATGTGCGTAATTTTGGATCTTTGGATGGATTTAGCTGCTTTCCTTTTGAAAACTTTCTTGTTAAGTTAAAAAAATGTTTTAGTTTCCCCAAATCGACCCCTATCACAACTATATCGTAGAATCGTAGATTAACGATTATTGTAGATTTAACGATATCGTAGAACTATATCGTTAAAGCTCATAACTATTATTTCCAAGAATTTTTTTTTGTTTGTCATTTCCGAAAGCAGCGGGTCTGGAACATAACCCCGACAGCCGAAAACCCGACAAGCCAAAATCCCTTTATGGGTCAAAATCCCGAATGGGTTAAAACCCGACAGGGTCAAAATCCCGAATGGGTCGAAATCCCGAAAATGGATTTGAGTCCATTTCTCGATTTTTAAAAAAATATATTAGAGATTATTTATTTAGTTAGTTATTTAGTCATTTAGTTATTTAGTCATTTAGTTATTTAGTCATTTAGTTATTTAGTCATTTAGTTATTTAGTCATTTAGTTATTTAGTCATTTAGTTATTTATTTATTTAGTTATTTAGTCATTTAGTTATTTAGTCATTTAGTTATTTATTCAGTTAGTTATTTAGTCAGTTAGTTAGTCAATTAATTAGTCAGTTAGTCAGTCAGTTAGTTCGTCAGTCAGTCAGTTAGTCAGTAAATTAGTCAGTCAGTTAGTTGGTCAGTACTAGTTAGTAGTCAGTTATTGAGTCAGTCACTTAGTGTCAGTAACTACTGATATTAGTCAGTACTAACTGATGACTAACTATGACTAACTAACTGATAACTGACGTAACTAACTGACTGACTGACTAACTAACTGACTGACTAACTAACTGACTGACTAACTGACTGACTAACTAACTGACTGACTAACTAACTGACTGACTAACTAACTGACTGCTGGCGGCCGACTGACTAATATAACTACTGACTAATAACTACTGACTAATTAACTAACTGACTAATAATCTAAGACTTTTAAATAAAATAATCTGTAATATATATATTTTTTAAATCGAGAAATGGACAAAAATCTATTTTCGGGATTTCGTCCTTGTCGGGGTTTTTGGCCTTTAGGGATTTCGGCGTTCGGGATTCTGGCTTGTCGGGATTTCGGCTTTCGGGATTGTGTCCGGAACCCGAAAGCAGCATATGTTTCAATAGATGAATCCAGCTAATCTACTTTTTTCTGTGAATTCACACATTTCACTCTTATTTTTTTTAGCAAGTGTTAAAATGAAGCACGAAGATGCCGACACAACATCTATTGCCAAGAGAATTGGAAAGGTCCTGGCTGGGTGAGCGGATTGGGATGACAAACGACTTCAGAGAAATTAATTTTTAAAATTTAGACATATATTCAGCATCGTTGGATTTGTTAATTAGTTTACTTTCTTGTGTTTCGTTTTATGTATTTAAGTATTTGTATATATTTGATTTATTGTTTTTATAATGCATAATTGTAAGAGTTATGTATACTTTGCTAACCATTGTAAACGGGTCAAGGCCCAGTACTATAAAATTTATTATTTAGCTATTTTTGTACAATAAAGCTTGTTATTCTATTGTATTATCTTTTTATGAATTAACATTGAAAGAGAATTTCACAATGTGGTGATTGGTAAGTATGAAATATAACTACATTGTTTTATTTAATACATGTATTAGTAATTTTCCATTTTGTCGTGCAATTTTTGCCAGTATTGTCATGCTGTTTTGAGCAATTTAATTGCATAGATAATAAATTCTAATTTTATTAACTTTTCTGTATTTTTTCTTTCTCTAACAGAACCTTGCTACATGTAATTTGAGTTTTTAATATTTAAATATACACTAGAAATGCAATATATTGCTATAGGTTCAAAGTAGATATTTCGATCTATTTTATACTTAATCACCATAATTATACACGTCGAAATAGCAAGTTTTTTTGGGGGGGAAATGCTGCAAAGAAAATAGGTAAAAATTAAAACTTTATATTGCGATATAATTGATCAAAAAAAGCACGTTAAGGGGGAAATGAGAGCGCTGGATCTCGGGTCTCCAAATTCAAGTGCCTTAGTGATAAACCAATGGGAAAAAAACTAATTTTTCTGCCACATTTCTCCGGCTGTATTGAATATTTTTACGAAGAGTTTTTTTTAAATGATAAATGTAGATAACTTACAAGTCTATCTTCCCACTTTTTGAAATTGCTTCGAATATTTTGTGTAAAATTATTTATTGAAAATTAAAAAAAAAAATTCGAACAAATTTTAAAAAGTGGGATTGTCGAAACCTGTAAGTCAGCTACATTTATCGCATAAAAAATCCGTTTGTAAAAATATTCAATACAGCCGGAGAAATATGGCAGAGAATTTTTTTCCATTGGATGATTGGATTAACACTGATACACTTGATTTGGAGACCCGTGGTCTAGCGAGCCCATTCCCCCTTAATACCGGTCAAATCAGCAATAAAATCTTTCTCAATATCGATAAAGGATTATCCGCTCGACATCGCCCAATATTGCACCCCGATATTGCCCAGCGTCGGTAAAACGTAGTCCATTATGCATTGGGCGATGGGTATGAGCCGAGATTGGCCAATATTCCTGAGCTCCTGTTTTCGACGTCGGCCAATACTGCTGTGCTACCTGGGTAAGTCCAGGCGGAAATCGAACTAGTGTCTGTCGGTGAATTCCTGTTTTAATAAGCATTGAAATTTAATTTCAAGTCATTTAATCGCTGTCTCCACGTTAAAAATGGCATGAGAAAAACTTAATTTATTCAAAAAATAATATTGGAAGAAAAATTTATTTTTGTTATAAATCAGTTTGGAATGACGTCGTAAAATATAGCACAATGTGATTATTTGATTGCTCATCATTTGTTTACTAAAAAGCGAAAAGGCATATTTTTTGCATGTAATTCCGGTTAGTTTTAATTAAAATTCCTTATTTTCTAGTGCACTTTGGAGTAGTTTAACGCTTTTTCTTATCGATAAATATTTAATTATTCTTCGAACTACAAATAAATCAAGCTGACGATGAAAAATATTAATTTAATTTGCGAAGGAAAATTAATGAAGATAGTTTATTTTGGCTTTTAGAAGTTTAAATTATAACTGAATGCTGCGTTTGGAAACTTTTTTTTCTATTTGTGTATAAATCTTGCGTATATAAAACGGTTATTGATGACATTAACTGTTTCAAATCTACTTGTTTTCCAATAAGAATTTCAGTGAGTATTTAAAGTTTAACGAATTGAAAAATATTATTTTTGTGAGACACGACAAGTGGCAAAAATATACTTTCAAAAACAGAGGAATGGTGAGTTTTCATCGATTATTTTTTTAATATCCCGTAATTGAATGTATTTAGAATAATTGGAGGAATTGCTTTAGTGCCTGTGTATTTAATTATAATAGTTAATAATAATAAGGAATTGTAATTTCGTAATCGTTAAGTTTAATAAATTGAAAATAATATTTTTTGTCAGTCACGACAGTGGCTGTAGTTCTTTTAGAAGTTCTTGTTAGTTCTTTTCGTTATTTTTAGTTCGTTTAGAACTTCTTGTTTTCTATAATGTTTTAATCTTCGGATGTTCATGATGTTTGGAATTCATTTATAACATATATAAATCAATTACATTATACTTCCGAATTGAATTTGCAAAGCTAAGGCTTAGTACAGTTAAGCTTTAGAGTACATTTGTCAGAATCTTTCCGAAGCAACGATCATGGAAATAGTTTTTCTTGCTTAGCTTCTAGTTGTTACACTGCGCTAGTTTCCTGTTTTGCAGTGAAAACTGTCAAATGAGTTTGCACAACCGTTAGAAAAAAATCGTTAGAAAACAGAATATTTCTGATACTTTACGACACAAAATTTCTGTTTTCTAAGACTACTGCAGTTGACTGTAAAATTACATCTCCGAAAGATAAATCTTCTCGGTAAATTGATAAAATCTGAAACCACATTGATTCAGACTGCACCTGTTGAGATATTTTTCTGTTTTAATAAGGAAAGAAATTTTAGCTACCACAGTATGTTTATAACCGTAAAAAGTGGAAGGTATTATAATCGTTCAGTCCGTCCATATGTCACCCAATTTTACAGAACGAACCGTAAGTCTCACAAAGAAGTGGGATACAATCATTTTGAAGCACAAAATCTGTGCCTATGCTACATCCCAAACTTCATTAAAAAATTTTAATTAGAAGTATATTTAAAATTTAACTAACTAAAAATTTAAACTACATTGAAATAACCATATGCAAATTCCATTTTTATCATTTAAAGTATCATAGTAAAATTACATCTTTCTTCGAATTTCAAACAAATTTACCCGATAAAGACTAATTATTAAATTTGAGAAAGAAGATTAAGGAAAATAGTTAATTTTGGGGTTTAAAAGTTTGAATTAGAACTAGCTAAAGGCCCTTTTTGGCGAATTTCTTTCTGAGGTGTAAAAATAGTTTGTTTCCTGTTGAGCACAAATGTTGTGTGGAAGTGGTTTAAGTGACCGATTCTGTAACAAACCTACTTGTTTCACTATGCAAACATTATCCATGGTGCAGTGGTCAACACGCTTGACTCCTATGCCGATGACGAGGGTTTTGAATACGGGTCGTGGCCTTTATTTTAACGTACCCTGAGCTACAGAAAATATCTATTATGTATGAGTATTTTATGTACTGTTTTGCTACTAGAAAACTTTGTCAAAAAACTTTTCTTTCGAAGCATTACCATATTTTCTGGCAACTTTGCTACCAGAAATTTTCTGTAATATAATCGGGTTTTTTTGCAGTGCACTTTTATAAAAAATTCTTTCGATCCGCTTATTAACGAAGAAAAAATAAAATTACTTTGTTTGATATGTATTCCAAGTGTAGATATGTGGTGACAAGAAAACACTAAAGATCTTAAACAGTTGGCACAAACTAGCTACTTACTTTCTTATGCCTCATATAACTATGAACTTCATTTCTTTTCAGCAAAATGCTACAAATGCATAAAAGAATGATAACCAGGAGTTCGATAAGTTTCTGGAGAAAATTTTGTTATATATACAAGCGTCTTAAAGATTATATTTATGGATAACGCATGGTATTTTACATTTAAACTGTCAATTTAAGTCAATTACCTTTCCATTACCATTCATGTAACTTTGGTTACACAAGGGGCAAAATAACTCGTATATTACAGGAATTAGTAACTTTGTAGGAATTAAACTCAAATAAAATAATCTTGCCGGAATTGAACTCAAATAAAATACTCTAGCAAAATTAAGAGCACTGCATTTGTTTTGGTGTTTTATTATACTATCATGACTATTAGCAACTCTATCGTGACTCTTATCCAAAGCTTTAAAAATAATACATTTTTTTTTGTATTTATTGCATGATCTAGTGATCTTGCAAACCTGTTTAACCAAGAGATTTTAATTGCATTGAATTAAACCTCACGATCGCGTAAGTCTAGTTTAAAAGGGATACTGTGAAAATATTATTCTAAAATGATTGATGGTTCTTCAAACGAGTCGGTTTTGAAACGTCAGAATGAGACAGAACCAGAATGTAGGTAGAAATTCGTAGGTAGATTGTAAAGTTGATCGGTCAAGTGAAAAGAGGTGAAATAGATTTGACTGATGTGTCCTTTAAAAAAAAGTATCCCGTTTTGATTTAGGAAGCTGGACTAAATGGGAAAAAACAAACATAATTTAATTGTTCGTTTTTGAAAAGTAGCGTTAAAGATAATTTGTAAGACCACATAGAATGCTTTTGCTTGTATTATATTTTTTTTTTTTGTCGTGTCCATGAGAGTCGAACTCTATATGTGTCCGCGAATTTTGATAATTTCTTCTACGACTTGCTTGATGTTGTCTCCATACGGATCTAGCATAGTCGGCAGTACTCCAATCTTTCTCAGGCTGGCGCTCATAGCCGGACACTCATAGATGTGAGTAGGCGTAAGCTGTGTATCAGGACAATTTTTGCTTGTATTGTGATTAAAGTAAGAAAATTAGCGATATTTCAAAAATTGCTAGCATGAAAAAATTTATTATATCTTATCTCTTGTGAAATAAAACATTATCCATCTTCAGGAATGTAGACATCAATTCTGTTTTTTTTTTCAATATAGAATGCGTTTTTCTGTAGTAAGTTCTAAAGTAGTTCGACCATTGTGTAGCAAAATTGTTTATGATGCTATAAAAAATTCCACCATTTATAAACCAGAGTAAAATTTCGCAACCTATTATTTTTATTTTTTGAAACAAGAAAAATTAAATATGATCTGAATGCTAATTCTAAATATATGAAAGAAAATACGAAAATCCATACCTATACGTATATACAGAGGAGCAATAAAATGAAAATCATTTACATTATGATTTATGATAAACGAATTTAAATAGCTTTTCAGAAGAGTGTCAGATGAAGAAGCAAAAATATTTTCCAAGATCTATTTATTTGCGTTTAGGATAGTTTCTACTGATTTCAATTTAAATTCTAAATGAAAAACATTCCCTCCCTAAAACAATTCAATTTACCAAATGATTTTTTTGTTTGTTATTACTCTTAGTGAAGGGAGAATTTCGAGTATACCTTGCTAATCAATGTGTGTGTGGTCAATTTGTTTTCTAGCAATTCGCAGTGTAGTAAAGAAAAACTCTTTGAATTTTGCAAGCACCTGTGTCAAACTCATACTCTTAAGGCGGATCATATATCTTCTAGATAAAGATTCTTATTCATTGCATCACTGAATAAAATAACTAGCAATACAAGAAAAATGTAGTTCTTACATTTTGAGTTTTTTTTTTAATAGGTTTCAAAAGGCTTTCATCGGGCAATTCGGTATCGTTTTTGATTATTGGTGGTCGTGGTGCGTGCAATTTTCTTCGATTTCGAAATAGAATGTTTTCTTTCATTCATCAAATGTGTGCTTGCGGTATCTTCTTTGAATCTGATGGGTCGGGAGGGTAATTTGGTTCGATTTCGAAATAGAATGCTTTATTTCATTCATCAAATGTGTGCTTGCGGTGCCTTCTCCTTTGAATCTGATACAGTAGAAGAGTCCTATATTTTTTTCTTCTTCTGTCGTGGTAAAAGGCCAAAGACCTCGATTGGAAGTCGTCAACCTTGAACTTGCAATGTCTCCTAGGCAAAGGGCCTCCTATCTCGGGTGTGATGGCTCGCAGCGAGAGTCGTGATCCCGCATAGCTAATTGCCGGCTATTGATTTAAGGCGAGTTCAGTGAGTGCGCGCCGGTACTGTAGGCTCTAACCCTACGCACACCGTTGACACCTATTGTATCATTTAGAAAGTGGGACGCCTCTTCATCTTTTTAACCAAACTAAAGGAAGGATTTCGGGAAATGAAAAATTGTATTTGCTTTTTAACATATAACTAAGGATATGGGAAAGCACCTCAACAGTTCTTTAACCCTCTGAGGGATAAGAACGTATAAATCCGTTACCATCAGGTTTTCCAGCAACAAACAATTTTTAAACTTTATAAATTGAAAGACTCATTCACAATCATCTGTTGCAGAAATACAATTTTTAAAAAAATTAAATTATTTTCGTAACAATGGGTATGTTTTAGGTCTTGAGTGGCAACACTAATCGAAGGAAATACAGGAATGGAAGCTGGAAGGAAGTACGTGGTCTGAAACAAGCCAAAATATGTTATTCGGCGGACTTTTTGGCTTCAGTTCTGAGTTAGCAGTTATTTTGGCAATGTCCGAAACCCGAAAATGGGACCTTTCGCATGCATAGCAAAGGCCTTACCGACAGGACTCCCCTACCATACCTTGAAAAACCTAATTCAAGACATTTGTTTTTAATTTTAAATTAGGTAAGGGGGAAGTACAATATAAGTATGCATTTTGATCGAGGCCAAACTTACCAAGATTTATAAAAGATTCATTCACAGAGAGACTATGAAATATAGAAATATACAAATAAAGCTTTAAAAATAAAGAACATACACAAATAACAATGTAATCATTTTATTTTCTACATATCTAAAGTAACTTTACATCCTCAACTAATATCTGTTCCTTACTTTTCCTATAAACACAATATAAAGCTGCGTTCAACCTGACTGACATTTTTTAATTATGCATAAATCGGTTTCCCATAACCAAATTTTTAAATAAAATAAAAATCAATACTGAAATACATAAATGTCACATGATTATTCAGAAAATCTAACAGCGTGTTCAAACATTGCAAATAAAAATTATCACAAAAATGCATGCCTTTTAAAATCACGTAAACAGCTGCTCCAGCAAAATATACAAAAATCAATAATCCAAAGACAAAACATACGAAGAAACTTGATAATTTAAAGAGGGAAAATACTTTTCGTGGGAGGTATATTGTTTTTAAAGTTAGTTCACCATAACTTTTAAGCCAATATAAATTTAAAAATAAAAAAAAACTTAATTTAAAATTTTAAATTATAAGACAAAATATTTAGTTAATATTTTAGTACACCGAGCTCAATTGTTAAAGGTGTGATGTATTTAAGTTAAAACAATCTAATACAGTTGTTATCAATAGTAAAAAAATCAGTCATTTAAAATTTTTAGGACAAAGAAAGGTGTGGTAAAAAAAACAATAAAATAACTATTCCAGTAAACACGGCAAAAGGAAAAAAAGTATAAACGATAAATTTTTAAGAAAAAACCTAATTTAAGAGAGTGATGCATGTTACTACATGTAAAAACAGTTTTATTTTATTTGCAATGAAAATTCAAAAGCCACACTTTGGATTTGTATAGCCCTTCAAAAATAGTGTTTTCACAAATTGCAATTTATTAAAATTTGAGCAAATATTATTGCTATAAAACTAGATACAGCACCACGCATTAAATAATATTATAAGCAGCATTTAAAAATGCAGGATGTAATTTTATAAAAATGTCCATTAATTTTATTTGAAAAATATTTCCTTAAGTTCTTGCAGTAATTTACAATGAACAAATTTTGATTATGCATTTCTTCTTCGATATTGATCCAAGTTTAAAAGAAAAAATAATGAAATTTTTACATCACTAATCAAAGAATAAAACGCGAAAAAAGATAACATATTTCAATGACTCATATGAGTTAAGTACAATATAAAAAAAGTTTTTAAAAATGGCATAAACTTTTAAACATTATTGATTGAAAAATGAAGCTGATGACAAATTTTAAGTTTTATAGTATTCAATAAAATTTATTGTTAAGCTTCATACATTTTAAAACTAATCTATCAATTCAGAAGTTCCCAAACTGGGCATCATGGCTCCCTATGGGGACCTTTGCCTAAAAAACAACCATTCAGTAAGATCTGCATGTGTTTTAAACATTTATGGAACTTTGTCGAATCAAATAAAACTGTACTATTTTATTAGTTCTTAAGACATAAAATTTAACATATAAGATTCTGTTAATGCATGCAGAGAAAAAATATTCGAAGAGAATGAACTATGTTTAGCTATGAAAATAACCAAGAATAATATTGAATTAATATTAAGTATGAATAGTAAAAACCGAAGTTAAGGTAAAAAAAAAAAACAGCAACAACAAAAATTAAACAAAGTCAAGATTTTAGTGGTTACATGTGAATTTGATATCATGCTTAACAGTTTAGAAGAATCACAGATAAATCTCCAAAAGACATGTGGTCCCAGGATAATTTCAAAGCAACAATTTTTTTTCATAAAACTTCATTCTCATAACAATCTTCAACTTTTAAACAACTGTTTATTGACACATAGCATGTTATTTAAAAATATTAAAACTTGTGTAACTTTTTAGCTGCCAAAGTGTAAATGGATTCAATAAATCGTCAACTGTCCTTAGAACATCAAATATTTTTAGCATAGATGAAACTTTTGTAATAAGCTTCACCCCAGTAGCACAATTCACAGAAAAGATCTGCAAGGTTATCAACGGCCATCAAAATTTGTCTGTAGTTCAAAGATTGTTGAACTATGTTGAAATGGCTGCATATTCAAAGCATAAACTATTTATTTTCCCAGATTGTTTAAAGTGACCAATCGGCATACTTCACATGATGTAAAATCCCATCACAGGATGGTTTCATTTCTATTGATTCTGCCTGTGCCATGGTTTAGATTTAAAAAGTTTTAACCATTCAACGATTATCTAAAATACAGTTATTGGGATATTATATAAGGATGTATATAATCCTTATAGGATGTATATAATATCTTTAAATACATCCTCCTTTCACTTTGATGTGAACATCAACATACTAAGTAAGAAGTATTCATTTACACAAGTTAATAGAGGGAGAAATTAACGCACTTGATTCCGTTGGCAGAATAGGACAGCAATTTATGGGAAAAAATACCTTATTTTCATTCCTCTGGGTAAGATGACACTCAAGGCGTCAAACATGCCCATTCTGCTTTTTAATAATTTGGACGTTTTTAACACTTTTTAATTTCTAACTTTTGTCTAATGTTTTTATTTAATAAATCAATATAAAATTATGAGCACTTTGAAAAGGTTTTTAATAATTTATTTGAAATTTTCGTTCTTATTTTTTACGGAGCGCAGCTTTGAATTAGTGCTCATTTTCAGTTTTAGCATATATTACTGGGAGCTTCATAATAGAATTGCTGGATTTTGCCAGTTTAGGATTCCGAGTTTTCCGGGCATAGGATTGGCGGAAATTCATGTTTTATTAATAGAATTGACAGAGTTTTCTACTTTAGAATCGCCAGATATTCTTGATTTTAAGATAGCCAATTTTAGAATTGCAGGACTTTGTGGTTGTAAGATTGCCTGAGAATACGATTTTAGGAAAGCTTGAGTTTTCAAATTTTTGGATCATTGACCGAGAATTTACCAAAATTTGTCAAGCTTAAAATCAATCTGCAGCATTCACTGTGCCTTTCCTGCTACTGGGGGGCTTCATATTAAAAAAATATTCTGCTATAATACACCTAAAATATTTACATTACACCAAAAGATCTTGCCAATCTCAATCAACTTAACAAAAACTCTAACTATTTTCTTATTTTGATAGTTTGTATAAAGCCAATATCTATTTTTGTGGCAATTCGATGGGATTCTTTTAAAAAAAAAGTTTTATAGGAAATATGAGTTTTGTAGTTCCTCACCTAAAACTCATGTTGCAAATATTGAAATATTGTTTTAGTTTAGTCCATTAGTAGTCTGTCGAGTAGAGATTAGCAAGATTTTATTTATTTTTTTATTTATTATTAATATTTCGAAGAGCCACTAAAGGACATTTCTCTTCTTGAAGCCCGAAAAAACAGCCTTTGAATTGGAGATTATTAAGATAATAAAGGAATTTTTGATATTAGGTATAATGATAAAAACCAAATGTAATCGCATTTTAGCTGTAGAGTGCAGTCTTCAAATAAAGATAAATAACTTTTAAAATTAGAAAATTGTTAATAAATGTTCTATTTCAAAGAATTAATTAAGCTTAAATATAGAAAAGCATCCCTACCATGCATGTACAACAACAATATAACATCACTTACATTTTCATTAAATTACCACTTACGTAAGTTCTACAATATTAAATTTAACATTACCATATAATTTTATAACATAACAATTTTATAAGAGTTTTCAAAAATCATTACACTACTTTTAAACATTGTGATTAAAACACACAATCAATTGAAAACACAGAGGGACATTTAAAGATAAGTCTAGATCGACAGTTTAAAACAAAATTATAATAAAATACATGATAATAAAGACGAAACATAGATATCACAAAGTGCAAATTAGCAACACAAAGTATTTTGTAGCTCAACACCAACAAACCTAGCAGTCAAACAGTGCCAGTTAAATGGAAAAAGAACAAGTAACAACATAAATCTGTCAAGGTAATACTGATAGTATGTGTCTTACTTGAATAAAAGAGCTTAAGCACAAGGGGAAAAAACCTGAGTCTGAAGTATTTCTTAAACCCAAAAAGGTCATGGGCAGCATAGTTTATTGATCACTAAATCGGTCAATGTTAGAATTTTTAGGTATAAATAATATATTTTTTCAATACATATGCAATCTACAATAGAATCAAGAAAAATTGCATTGCCTTACTTTTGGTATCTTATTAATTGCTTTACAATTGAAGAGCTTAGTGGAAGAACGTGCTAAGTGACATTTTTGAAAAAATTGAGATTTTACATCAATGAACAAATTACTAACTTCTTTAACGACAACAAGTTTCCTCTTTTTCATAAACTCTAAGTTTAGTATATTTTGTACGCTTTACAAGTACCGTTTTCAACAGATCTGAGTGCAAATGAAAAACTTAAAAGCTAATTTTCTTGTTTTCACCATTTTGTCACTTAGCACGTTCTTCCACTAAGCTCTTCATATATCTTTCTAGATTATATAACTTATTTTAATATTGCAAGTTAAAATAACAAAAATATAATAGGAGCCTACACTTTTATTATTATAATAAGCCTAGTTTTCTTAAAAAACTAAATGCATTTGAACTAGCATCATTAATTTCTGAAATATACCCCTTCTACAAGCATTAAAAAATATTTAGAAACTAAATTCCAGATTTTTTTTTGAAACAAGGTATCTATAAAGAGATTACATACTTTGTTGCAAAATATAAAATTTACACTGTTATTATGTTGATTAAAAAATTACTTAAAAACTAAAGAATTTTTAAAAGTATACCGCAACTTTCTTATCAAGATAAGGAAAAAATAATAAAGATCCTCATTTCATTAAAAATTAATATTGTTTGTATGATAAGATATGTTTAAGATTATAAAACTAAGATCAACAAAAATATTTAACCTTAAAGCATGCTTCTTTCCTAAGATCAAGATTTTATACATAATGTACTTTTAGTAAATAAAATTATAATTTGGACTACTTGGGTTAATTCCTTCAAAGTAGTTAAATAATGCAAGACCTAAGAATTGAATCATTCACATTCTAAAACTGGCAAAACTAGTTAGATGCTTGAAACTCAAGATAAAGTAATAAAAAAAAAGCTGCCAAAAGTTTCTTAGCAAATAACTTATTAAGGTATGCAAGATAACAGATAGATTAATATTTTACAAACCTGTTTAAAGTCTAACCGTGTATATGAAAAATTTAATAAAAACTACTTGAGAAAGCATCTTAGTTTAAAAACATTAGTATTACATTAGTAGTAATTGTATATACTATGCACCACGACTGACTACATTCACACATATCATAATACAATTAAATAAATTTAAAAAGTACCCAACTAAATGTAGAGCATGTAAAATAGCTCTATATTTGTACAAATAATGTATATATTTTATAGATTCATACATGTAAGAATTTTCAAGTAAAATTGCAGGCAAGAACATGCATGCATCTGAGCATTTATATAAGGTTTTTTGTTTGTTTTAGTTCAATATCACTAAACTGCACAAAAGTGCAGGTCCAACAATAAATTGCATAAAAATTATTATAATGATCCGCTAGGAACCCACAAAGCTTTACTTTGTTCTTCTTCTACACAGGATTTTACTTGAGTGCACATGTACGTCAAATTGGAACCAGGTATAACAGCTGAAATATAACAGTCATTAACGTATTAACACATGCTTTACTTATTTTATAACATGGTTTAAATTATTAATAGTATTTCATAAAAAAATATATAATATAAAAACTAGGGGGTGTAACACTACACGACCTTCAATTACTACTCAATAAATCAATGTATTTAAAGGTAATTATATACCTTATAAGGTAACTTTAAAACCTAAAAAGTTCTGTGCCATTGTAAATTGTGCATGCATGAATTTCTCAAAAACTTTATTATGACATCCATCAGGTACCAAGAACTCATGAACCAAATTTGAGGACTGTAGCTCCTTTAATTTGACAGACATACAGTGGGGTAATAATTTTAGATGTTCATAAACCACTTTTTCAGAATAGCATCCTACAAACATGTAGAATACACAAACCTCTATTTCTTAATTTCGACCCCCATCGCAATACTCCCATTACCTTTTATTTCATATAACATAATTTGAAAGGAAATGGAAAATAAAGTCAAAAGCAGTTGAAAAAACGAATCATTAATATTTCACTACAAAGACATGGTACTCTAAATTTCATAATTTCTTAACTAAATTAAAAATGTCTTATTTTAAATTCAGTATTATTTTCACTTTTCCTCTTAAAAAATATTTAACATGTACAATTTAAAAAAAAATGTTCAAATGTTGCCAGAACAATCAGAATGGAAATGTCATGATTTACTTAAACTTACCATTAATCAATTGCTTATATTCACTTTCAATTTTCAACGCATGCTCAAACATCTCTTTTGCAGCCTTTGTGGTTACTTTTTCCTGTAGATATCTGGAATCCTTAACTTCCCTATGAGCAAAAAGTACACATGACGATTTAATTAAACAAAACAATATTAAAATTGAAAAGAATTGATTGAAAGATATTTGTTTTAGCTTACCGTATCTGTTTTGTTGATTTATACTTTAAAAATATGACTATGGGGTATATCATGCACTGATTTAAACGCTCAACTGCCGAAAGACTACAATCCAATAAAGCATGACAATTCTAAAAGAAAGCACAATTGTTAGAATCGAATATTAAAAATAAAATTGAAGTACTCTCAAGTTATAATTCCAAAATTAAATCACTAAACACAAAATAATTACAGAAAAGTTTGCTTAAAAATGTTTTTAAAAAAGCTCTAGTTTACTTAAAAATTCATATAAACTAGTTAAGACATGAGCAAAGTTAATGTTTTAATGCATGTAATGTGTTAGTTAATGATATATAAAATTGGATGAACTGCCCAATGTTAGAAATATGCGGCCAATGTCTATCATAACTTACTAGGCTTTCGTATTATGTTTTTTTCCCTTTCTATTTTGGAGGATTATTAATCAATGGAAAATATACTGGAATGAAATAAATAATTTTCATGAAAAAAATCAAGATTTAAACCCGTCCCAATTAAGATCATCTGCGGAACTAGCCACAGAGTTGAGATAGGTTGAGACTGGATAATGGACTCTTTAAGGAGGCTTTCAGGGCGAAATATAATTTTTTTTAAACTATACATGGGTATCATTCAAATTACAAAGTTAAAGAATATCTTATTATTTGATTGGCTTTCATGTGGGCTTCGTCTTAAAATCTAGTTTTACAGGGAATGGACAAAATTATTGACACATTTTGCAATTTTAAATTTTATTCACATTCCTCATGAACTTCTACAAAATACAAAATATGTGAAATGCTTTTGACGACTTGTAACATGTGGTAAGTCACACATTTTCGCATAGAAATAAAGTCTTGAATATAATTATATTCACAGAATGGATCCAAAGATTAAAAAACATTTTGGATCTGAGAAATTTTAACACATATCTTAGACATTTTGGAAACATTCTAATCTTAAAAGTCCGTAAAAAGATTTTCTTTTAAGGAATTGTTTACCGAAACAAAATCTAAAATTATAACTACCTATTTCATAGTAGTTAATGAGAAATGTGAAAAAATGTCAGTAATTTTGTCTTACCCCATTATTTAGGACAACAGGCATATTTCACCCCCACCCCTTTTTAAAGAATACAATAAAATCAAAAGTTGAACTTTGAATATTCTAAGAGCCTTTTCATAAACAATAAGAAATTTTCGGTTATTTAGAAATAAACCTTTTATGTTTCCTCAAAACCAATTTTAAGTTTAGGGTCCTTTTAAGGCACCTGGAAACCCCGATACATTTAGTGCCCACTCACTTTATCACAGAGTTGTTTGATAGCAGCGACAGTGGTGCACTCAAAGTGGTTCCCCCTGCGTCGGAAGTCGACAAACTTGAGCTCCTGCAGGCCCCTCTCCATCATGGACAGGGATCCTTTCATCTTCTCAGGAATGCACCGCATGAAGATGGGGAAGTCGTGCTCCAGTTGATCCACAACAGCATCCATAAGGGGGCCAACAATGATGACTGGCCGAAGGGATTCGTCTGAAAGATATATTTTTTTGGGTTAAGTATGTTTTTGGTTGAAATAACCTTTTGAACAGCTTGGAAATGAACAAACAAGTGTAGTTACTTTCCCTGCATACATTTCCAAATTAATTTCTTAAAGTTAATTGAAAAAAGTAAAATATTATAAATTGTTTCTAATTTTTTTAAATTTATATTCATTGCAAGAAAAACTGGAACATAAATTAAGGGAAAAGCCTGGTCTTATGCTCAGAAGGTTAAGGTTACACTGGAGCAACATTGAGAGGCATTGGTAACGCCTCGTAATTTTGAAATGCATTCAAGTGACGAGCAGACATTAGCTGGAACTTTAACATAAACTGACACCATACATGCCGTCAGGAGTTCGGACAATGTCCGATTTAATGTTCACCAGCTTATTTGTTGGTGAGATTTTATTTTCTACTGTATGATTCATTTATAGGATGGTTGGAGTGAGAGGAAAAAAAACTACGAAAGGTACGTTCTGTGGCATATTTCAAATGATTCCCTTATTTAACAATGAAAGCTTCAATTTTTTACCAACATAACAGTGAAATGGGTCATAGCTTGATCTAACAAGGTTCCCAAGTGTAGTTTTGAACTAAGTTCATTTCTTTCTTTTTAAATAGAAGCAAGGAATAAATTAACATTTTGGACTGAGAGCATAGTAGTATATTGTAAACTCAGATAGAAGAGGATAAGAGTTCTTCGGATTACTAAGACCCTTCACCATTGATTGAACAACAAAATTAAGACTTTCACACTTTTAAAGCCTTGAAATCTATTATAAACTAATGATAAAAAATAAGGGCTCTTAATACAGCACTTGAGTTGGCATGTATTAAAGGTATTTACAATTCCCATGATAACCCTCAATCCAGCCCAAAAAATCCAAAATACTCACAGTGCTGCTTCTCCACCCTTTGATACGTCAGCGGCATAGGATCCTCTCCTAGGATCCCTGAATCGCTGCAGCTGTTGATTGAGACATCAGAGAATGACGCCAGCTCCTTGGAGTCCCTGGAGTTGGAGCGGTGGTGGCGCTTGCGGCGGAAGAAGCTCCGACGAGCTGCCGTGGAGCCCCTTCTGCCACCTTCGCTGCTTTCAAGGTCGCCTAGGCTGCGTTTCATCAGGAGTTCTTCTTCCACTCTGGAAATGAGGATGAAGGTTTAATATATGATGTTTGGTAACATAATTAACTGCTTGAAAAATGGGCTTGTTTCAACACTTTGTCAAAGAAAACAAAACAACCAATGAAATCGCAGTATGGAGAGCATGACATCATAAGAAATATTCCCAAAAGGCGTATAAACCTGTCACCTGTCTGTTAGGTTTTATAGTAATACACATAAGTTAAATTTATAAATTTCCTGATTTTACTCAATTTTAAAATTTGACAAATGGAAGAGTAATTTATAATTATCTGCAACAGAAATATAATTTTATGCAATTAAAAAATAATAAAATTTTCAGTCAAAAATGTACATTTTAATCTCATGCAGTGAAAACAAGATTACACTTCAGCCAATTAGCTTATCAATCAGAGAGTTAAATCTATAAATGCAGACATACCAACTGTGGCTCTGGTGCAACGTTTATTTAACCAACCTATACCAACTCTCTGAATTTTACTTGGTAATAACATTTTCCAAATGCCAAGAGAAAGTTTGATGTTTCCCCCTTTGAAAATCCGGCAATTGGAGCACAAGACATGGAAATTCAGAAAGAAGATTAAAAAATTCAACATTGCCGGGGTAAATCCGGAGAGTTTGCAGGTCTGTAATTAGTAGTAATAGATATGTATGGAAAAAATATATGTTATGTATATAAAATAAAAATTGGGGAATAAAATCTTAAAATGAATAAGTAATGCAAGAGTAAACATAATAAAAATTAAATTGTTTATGTCACACAGCTTTGAAACCTAAACAACAATAATGCAGATTTATTAAGATAGTTGAAAATTGATATAATTATTGAACATACAAGCGAGATCAAAGAAGAAAAGTTAAAAGGAAATTAATTAGAACCAACTTCCTCTTAATTAAGGTTGCCGACTTTTTCATTTTGAATACTTAGCCTTAATAGAGTTCACCATGCTTCATTAATTTGAATAGCCAAATTTTGTTTTTGCATAATGCTCTATAAAAATAACTATGTTGAATCATGCATTTATTGCGTAAAGCCATATTTAAAGAACATACCATGAGAAAACAGGGCTGAACCAATTGACAAGTTTTACTTTAAAAATAGAAGAAAATTTGCTTAGAGCAAGAATATTTGGCAAAACCTCTATGTATATCATATACACCGAAGTCACCGACTGCTATAGCACAACAATACTTACTTGTACTTGCTTGGAATAAAGCCACACTTAATCTTCTCTCCTTCCTCATCAACCAGCCATGCCTGCCATAACCCAGGGACACCATTGTACATGGTGTTGTCAACATACAAGATGTCGTCTTTCTGGAATGCTAGAGAGCCATTCACACTTAGCCGATCAAACATGGATCGAATATAAAAGGAGTCCCCTGGCTGATCTTGAATTGCTTGGTACCCTAAAATGAATTTTTTTAATTTCAGTTTGAGATGGTATTTGAAGTTATTTGTCTCAATATATATTTAAAAATATATAATTAGATGTCACAATGAGTTATCATATCCAGCTCTCAAATGCTTGGGTTAGGTAGCAATCAAGCAAAGATTTTGTATCTTGTTAAAATTATTGAAATGGTAATATTGAATAGAAAATATCATTATTCTATTTCGAAAATGTATATATGTAATGTACTCTCAATAAGAGGGATTTCTAAATTAGCAGGATATACAGCCTCAGAAAACTAAGTGGAGTAGATTAGGTTCGTTTCTTTATTACATGGTTTAACCTACGTAGAATATTAAAATTGGTCAGGCTAAATACTGACTAAGTTATTTTAATTTTTTAAAATGTATTTTGTAAGAAGTACACCTAAAGTTACAAACTAAAAGTAAAATTAATGTCCAAATTAAACATTAAAACCCTCACAAAAAAATAAACTTATAATAAATAACTCCAAAAATATAAAAACTCCAAACACAAGCATACTTGGTAAAAGTTCAGCAACATTTGTTAATGAATCTGTTGACAAGGATTTGTTTTAAATTTACAATGTAATGTGAAATTAACAGCTTAGTGACAAGCATTGCACCATGCTCAAGCAAAGGATTCACTTACTTTCATAATTGTGAAGGGCCAAAATTTTCACAGTATCAGCAGGCTTGGCCAGTTCATAAGCTGCTTCTTCAGCAGTGGCATGTCGTAAATCAATTCCATTGTACTGAAGTAATGTGAATATAAAATTATATTTAAATAGACAATATAAAAAAGATTGTAAGAAACAGAATGGTTTTTTTTTTAAACTCATTTTTCTGGATTTTATTTGCATAAAAGCAGATATTCATTCACAAATACATTAGCTTGTAAAAATGTTAAAAAAAAACCAACTAAAACATACTCATTCATCGTACTTAAATTAGGATATTTCAAATAAAATTTGAAACCATTTTGTATAGAGGAATTTAAGAACTCTTATAAAACTGCAGTGCTTTTTAGGAGAAACTACAACAGTTTGAATTATTAGAGGCTTTTTAGGACAATGGAAAATCTAAAATGAAGAGCGATAGACTGATTATATTTTTGAATACCTATGCAAAACTAATTAATGAATGAATCTAAAAACATTATAGGAATAATTTTATAAAATACCTCTAAAATCTGATCTCCTGATCGCAAGCCATTGGAGCCCTGTGCAGGTGAATCATCTTGTAATGCATGTATGAAAATGCCAACTGCATTTCCTCCTAAGAGACTAATACCTAGGTTGGAGGTGGATTTTTTCAGAATTACAAGGCGAGGTTCTGATGTGGGGTTCTTGGAGCTCTTAGACCTCTTCTCCAATGTTAAGCTACAAATTAAGAAAATAAATTATGATTACAGAATTTCCAAAAATTCAAATAAATAAATTCGCATTGAAATTTATTTCTTAACAAGAAAAGCAAATTTAAAACAAATGACTGACATAAAGTAAATTCTGAATGGAATAAAATACCATTTTAAATTTACAAGAAAAGTAAATCCCTTAGTAGTACTAATTACAAAATAATAAATATTTGGATTGTTTAACTTGACTTCATTTCATTGCAATAAAACATTCAAAAATATTTAAAATGAAGAGTAAACTTAATATTTAAATTGTGGTCTCCACTAGGAACAGCATAGGTGAAAACTACAAAATAAGCTAAAAGCATTTAGAAAACAATTTCAGATCATATTTTCTCTTAATAGAAGTGTCCAAGCAGGGTGTCCACAGGAAGAGCATTCTAAAATTCCCCGATTTTTTCACATTTTTTTAGGCATAGTAAGGACCAAAACATAACTGTTCATATGAACAAAAAAAAGTTTCAATAAAACCAATTATGTATTATGGAAAGACACCTTTTTGTCTAATTTTTACCATTTAAGCTTAATATGAATTATTTACTATGATTCCTTTTATTGAAAACAAAGTATTCAACATTTAACTTACATAAACCAAGAAACCTTTAAAATGGGTTATTCACAAAAGTATCAAAAATAAATAAACAGGTATGTGGACATACCTGTTACAGGCCTTACTAGCATCTCCAGAGGACAGAAATTAACTATCATTGCTGAACTTATTTTTAAAAACATTTCCTGAATTACTAAATTCCCTCATAATTCCCAGTCTGTAGACGCCCTTCTAAGTATTTCAAAGTATCACACTTAATGTTGGAATATCTGAAAATTACTATGCAATATTAAATATAATTAAGATAAGTAGTAAAGTGAACTTATGCAGGATACTTTTTAGTTAACCTAAGCCATTCACTCTGAAATAAAACACTAAAAACAAACTATATTACATAAAGCCTTACTGTTCAGTGCAAAATTTAAACACAGCATTGTTGAATAGCAGAAAAAATACAGGGTAAACTAAAAAATTCCTCTCAATCGAAAAAATCTACAATGCAATTAAACAATGATTTTCCCCAAAAACATCTTTAACAGAAAGATGAATTTAGACAACATGTGAAAATACAGTTAAATCCTAATATAACGTCATTTAAGGGGCAACAATGTTTATGAAGAGCAAAGTTAAGTCTAAGAAATAATGTAAAATACCTATTATGTGCTCATATTATTAATCAAAGTTAAAAAATAAATCTATTGAACAAATTTTAACACTACGTCCTATAATTAGCAGTAGTTTAATAAACATAATTTTTAGTGAAAACAATTTAATTTTTTTTCTTTATAAAGAATTTTGAATATCATAGAAACATAATTTTTATCGTTTTAACCATGAAGTTAATTAAAAATTATCATAATAAGCAAGACATTATAACATTAAGGTGAATGGACAATTCAAGGGACTGACTGTATATTTCGTTATAAAGGAGGTCGTTGTAACAGAGTTTGACTAAATATTCCTACCTGTGGGCAGCTTTTTTCTTTGTAAGAGTGGAAGCAGCAGAGCTAGGGGAGCTAGCCATGTTATCATTGGAAGCTGTGGTTGACTTAGAGTGGCTGAGTTTCCGAGACAGAACAGGGGTTTCACAAGGGGAGTGGAGACCGTCACTTGAATCTTCGTTTTCAGGGACAACCTCGCGGAATTCTGGCAGCGGGGAGAAAAAGGGGACTTTAGGTGAACTTATAGCTGACCGTTCTGTCAACTTTAAGATCAAACTGAGTATAAATGTTTTGCGATAATATAACTTAACTAAACAAATCATAAAAACATAACAGAAGAAACAATTTCCTATTTATTCCTTTACTCTTAAGCACTTGAAATTCATTGAATTATATAACATAAAACAAAATAAATAAAAAAAATTAAAACTTAAAAATAAGAACCTGAAGAGGGATAACAAAACTTACTTTAAAAAAAAAATCTTATTACTCCTAATTTTACCTAACATAAAATTAAAGAGTTTTTCTGACTCGTAAAACTTTGAGCAATGCCAAATTATTTGTTCATCATAAATTTGCACAATTTTAAAGAAGTATGCATTAAAAGAAATATGCAAAGAAAAGCATGTTTTTGATTGGTGCTAACAAGGTGAGGTTTGACAAGGTTAGGCTAAAAAGGTTATTTGAAAATGTACATAAAGTATTATTCATGCTATACCAGTTAATAAATGAAAACAATTATAATTAATTATACAAAGATATGTACAAAAACTTACTCTCAGGATTATATTGCACAAGCATCGTGATACTATCCATGCACTGTCTCAGAACATTTGCAGCCAAACCATAGGTTGCACTTCGCATGTTAATGCCACAAACCTGGAAAATAGGAAGGATTTTAGAGTAAATCTAAATAAAATAAATGAGAATGGCATTAAATACAAAAGAAATAATGCGGTACCTCAAGAAGATGGTCTCCAATTTGCAGGCCAGCTTGATCTGCAAGGGAGTTTTTGGTAACAGAAGACACAAATATTCCTCCACCTTCACCACAGCTGATCTGGATACCTAATGGTTCTGAAGTTTTTTCAATGCAAATGCTTCTCAAGTCACCTGGTTTAGCACTAAAAGATAAAGAAACATTAAAATATTTATCATAGCTATGAAATAAAACTTTAATTTAACCCTGCATTAAGTAAAATTATCCAGCGTGATTACTTTAAATTTGGTAGCTGGATCAAGGAAACTTTTCACTTGTAGCATATGCTATACCTTTCATTATTAAGCATTTTGAAAGTGAGAAGTACTCTGTACAGACCTGCCAAATGTAGTTCTAGTCCGACATTAATTCAATTAACTAACCGCCAACTCTCCAGATTTAACTTGGTCATAACCTTCTTGGGATTCCTGACACCAAGAGAAAGTTTAATTTTTCTTCTTTCGAAAATCCGGCAATTGGTACATGACACGGAAATTCAGAAAGCAGTTGAAAACTCAGTATTACCAGGTTAAATCTGGAGAGGTGTCAGTTCTATCTGTATTATTTTATCTCTAAAACAATTTTTACCTGTCAATGACAGGTGCAGTAATTCATTAAATTATAAAATAAAAACCTTAAGGCAAAAATTAAATAACTTCAACTTACATTCTTCCTCTGTAGTCATTCAAGGCTTGAGATCCATCTGGATTTTGCCACTCAACAGTGAAAGGCGGAAGAGGACTGCTTCGTTCCGACACAGAAGAAGCTTTTTCGATTGAGCTACTGGACACTTTTCCAGCCGAGGATTTCGATGTAACACTTGGATTAGACGGAATACGGATTCTCTGGTTTCGCTTGGGGTATGTAAGCAATCCATCCGTCACGGATGGACTATAAGAATCTTCCCTGTATACAGTGTGGACGTGAGCGTGAGCAGGAACAACTCTTTTTGGAGTCTGGCAGGATGAACCGTGGTGGTAGTGTTGTAAGTCGATACTTTGAGTTGGGGATGGATTTGAGTAGCTGTAGTGGGATGGACATGGTGAAGGGGATGGACTGAAGCTGTGTCGACCACTATCTTTCAAGGAATATCTAATGAAATACAGCAGTAAACTTACTTAGTAGTGACAATAAATTTTTTGATAAATGTTGTGTAGAATGTACTACAATAGGCATAGGATTATAAAGTTAAAAAATATATTTAAAATAATAAAATTGTTGGTGGAAAATGTTGGTTAAGCAGAAATTTGCTTTAAGAAAACTTTTTTTAGCATGGATGGACACAAGTCTCTAAAAATTTTGCCTTCACTAAAGAATTTCTAATATTCCAATATTCCAATTTTTCATGAGGAGTCATATACTCAGCAATGAATAATTTTTTTACAGGAAATTGTACAACGAGGAGGATATATACTAATATACTATATCCTTTAACTACAAATAATACAGTGTAGCATACATATCCCCTGCTTGCAGAAAAGTAACACATTTAAGGTTTGAAATATCGAGATGAAAGTTGTGTTTTCATTGTATCTAGAAAAGTGAAGAATATGCTTATTGCACAACAATGGAAGTACTGACGACTTTAAAAATTGCATCAATTGATATTTCATCAAATTTAATTGAACTTAACTCAAAAGTCAACTTCATATAATCACCTTCCATAAACAGTTCAATAATGATACAAAAATTAGTCTTGTGACATTTGATTCAGTTTAACCGGGGTGTGAAAAAAGATTATTGGCTAAAATGGCTTGAACAAAAGTCACAAATGCCTAAAATCTAAAATGCAAAAAACCAGTTGGTTGAATTTAGTCTATAACAGACTAAGAGCAAACGACCACAACATGAATAGAACAAGACAAAAGAAAATAAAAATGTCCAGCAATACCTTCCATTGTCAGCATGGGAGTGGAAGGAGCGAGCATCAACCAGCATGGACTCTGTCACAGAGACACTGAGGAGGGAATCACCGCTTCTGGACGTGTAAACAGAAAGACCTGGGGGAGATGAATACCTGGAGGCATTAGGCAAAGGCGACACCACAAGAGCATTTCCATGGTTGCCAGTCGCATGGTTGTGTGGATGGTGGGAGTGTGTCATGCCGCGTTGCTCAGTGCCGATGGTGTAGAATGGGGTGCTGCTTCGGAGGAGGTTTGGGGTGATGACAGAGGCGGTGAGACTTGTAGGAACTGTGACAGGATACATGTGGCCAGAGTGGGCACTGATGGGCCTGTCAGGAGGGGAGAATGAGAGAGGTATGCTATCTGAATGATTGAAGGAAGTTCTGCCATCCAGACTCATGAGGTTTTTGCCACATTGGCTCGATACATTTGATTCAAGAGAGCTCAGACATTCGGAATCCGAAATTCCAAACAGTGCCGACCTTGGCCGGGTTCGGTTTCTGTTCTTGTAATACTCCAGTACGTCCTTGTTGGGATAAGCCGACACAACCGAGTAATCCAGCAACGACCCTGGGCTAGAGGTACCATTGTAGGACGGTGGTCTCATGTCGCTCAACTGCTCGTTGCTTTGACCAGATAAATTCGTCTTATGAGAGCTGCCAATGTCGGCAGAAGTGTATGAAGACCCTGAGCTAGAAGTTTGCACATTGCCAGCGCTTGGCGAAATGATAGGAATACTAGATTTTTTCGAACAGTTCAAGGATGGATGTCCGTGCTGGCAATCGACAAACACTGAAATTCTATCACTGTTCATGGTCACCGAGAGACGACTATTATTTTCATTATCACTGCAGTCGTCCATCAAGTGGCTCTTGCGAGATTCAGAAACTTGCGGGGGAGGGTTGTACAGACTGAACTGCTTATTAACGGTGGCAAGAGACTTCCTCTCCGATTTCTTCCGACCAGGATACCTGGCCACAGTACCAGTCCCTACTTCGTTGTACTGGATGAGAGGACCTTTGTACTTAGGCCAGGTTCCCCCATTTTTCTCCTGCTTCTTTGAGCTTGAGCTGTCCTTGGCAGGTTTGCTGTGGATTTCTAGAACAGAGTCCAGTTCTGCAATGGGGTCATCTTCGTCATGTCCCAACAAGGGTGAATGAGTGTTCGTTGGACTTTTCTTCTCTTTGGATGAGCGCTTCTCACCAAATATCTTGTTGTAAGCTCGATCTAGGAGGGTGGGTTGAGAGGATGGGTAGCGAGTCCTATCATCTGAAGCTGCTTTCAGTCTTCTGGTGATGGGAGACAAGGGAGAGTTCTCGGGAGACATTTTAGAATGTTCTACTTGAATACTGCCAGATTTGAGAGATTTCTCAGTCTCATGCTCATACAGAGAAGGTTTCTTAGGAGAGCTATGCATTCCATCTTTGTCAGGGGATGATGATGAAACACTTTCTCTCCCTAATCAAAAGAAAAATAGTTGAATTTGAGAAAAAAAATAATAACAGCATATTTCATAAATAATTGACAATTATCAATAAGAAGATTCAACCTAATTTCTTCTTTAGTAAAAAAAAATTAAACTTGAATTTCATGAAACTACGGAGCATATGATAAAACTTTTCACAGAGAAAATAAAGCAATTTAAATGTAGATCTTAAGATACATATATAATGAATTGTGTAAGGAAATTTAAAAAATTAAAAGAAAATAAGTACCAAGAATTTAAAAGGAAATAAGTACAAGAATTTAAAAGGAAAACACACCGTGGGCTCCTGAGCTTATTCCTTTCTTTTTGTCAGTTCTTGATTCTGAGCTTGGATAATTGGAGAGAGAACTCGGCGGAGAACTGGGATAAGGAACACACTTGGAAAGCTGCAGAGTTAATGTTGAGCTATTCAACTCAAGCAAATCACCAGCCCCTTTCACATTTTCAATTGACTTTCCATTGACCTACAAAAAAATTGATAAGGTATTTTATTCCTATAATTTGGTTGATACAACCTTAGGGAGCATACAACTAGCATAAAAACAAAATTTCTCCTATACAGTTTATTTTATTAATATTATAATGATTAATTTTAAGCGATTGCAAAGCTGCCATGCAAGCTATCAAAAAGAAACAGTCAAAGATGATTGCGGCTATACATGATGGAATGTTTCAACTCTCAAATTTGAACAAGAAATGCATTTTGCAGTGGATTCCAGCACACGATGGTATCGACGGAAACGAGTCTGCTGATATCCTGGCAAAAGAAGCAAGAAAACTCAACAATGACATTCTTCCCCAAACCACTATTAATGACATCAACTCAGTGGCCAAAGCAAAATTTAACAGCAGAAGTGTTAAAATTAAACACCAAATCTGCAAATTAAACACAATTGGGTAACTGCAACCACCCTAACTAGATTAAGGACAGGCCACTTCAAAGGGATGGAAATCCAAAAAGATGGAACTAGACAGCTGCAGAAACTGCTCCGATTCGGAACTGGATACAAAACATCTTTTCTCTTGTCCAGCCATCCTGGCAAAATTGCAGCAAATCACCAACTCGCCCTACGAAGACCTTTATGAGAACCACTGCCTGCAGATCGCTGAAGCAGCCTACGAGACCTTTGGTCCCATATAATCTTTATCCATGGACACGACATCATCATTAATATTATATTATTGAAGCAAATAATAAAAAATGTATTTACACTAAATTAGAATAGTAGCAAGATGATCAGTTATTTTTTAAGTAAATGATTTTTATTGAATATATAGATCTTACACTATTAATTTTTAAAAAAAAAAGTAACTTGATTAGTATGTCGCAATTAAAGTGACATAGAAAGTTGAAAATTTCAAATTATGGCTACTTACAGCTAATAGTCTGTCCCCAACTGCAATCGATCCTTCTCGTGCTGCAACTGAGCCTGGTGTAATTCTGCTGATGTATACTCCATTTTCCACTATGAGGCCATGGTGTTTGCCATGGACACTTAATATCACATTGTTCACTCCACGGCTGTTAGTGGCTCTGCGTCTCTTCACAACCTAGATTACAAAAAATAATTAAATATAAATGTTTTTTCATCCTATATGTTACAAGAAATAACAGGCTGTGGTATTAGCATCAAATTTGATACTGCAAAAGATTTTAAAATTATCTACACAAAATTTAGGTTTTTTTTTTCTGGGATATGTGGCTGTAGTTTACGAATGATCTTATTAATCTATTTAATTCTATTAGGTAGGCATGTCAGAATTACCCCAAACAGAAAATTTAAACACTTATTTTCTTTCTTCTTGAATAACTTTTTGTGCTAGAAATTGGAATAAGAAATAAATATTGTAGTTCATTTAAACCTTTTAAAAAATGACATATTTTACATTATTATATCCCGAGTTTTAATCAGAGTTCTGTGATGTTTAATGAATTAATGCAATATTAATATTATAACAGGGCATACCCACTACTGATAAATTGTATCCCAGCATTTTCTTTTGTGTTTTTTATAGACTATTACTAAAATTATACTAGAATTTGAAAAGATTGAATACCAAAGTACGTTAAACACTTACTAGTAAAACATTTCCACTGCAATTTTGAATGGTTTCAATGGCAGACTTCCGATCCATGTTTGACATATCCATGTTGTTGATTTTCAAGATACAATCATTCACTCTAAAGATTAAAACAGAAAACGTTAATATTACATAAATTATCAAAAATTCACGAAATTATTTTTTAAAAGTTATCTCCACCTACTTTAGCTTTCCATCTGCTTTACTTCCTTTAGCAATATTACGAATGACAATGTCGTTGTTGTTTTGGTTATCATTCTTTCCCCCACCTAGTTCCAGACCAAGGTCCTCATCAGATGAAAGTTTCTGAAATAAGTTTTTAAAAATTACAAAAAGAAAAAAGGGGGAAAAAAGGAAAATTTGTGACAATAACTGTCACTCAGAATCACTTTTACACGAATCAAGAGATTGATTATTTGCTTCTGTCAGGACTTCTTTCAAATGTTTGTTTTGTTTATATTTTTGTTCTCCAAACTCAAGTTATAAAACATTTCTTTTGTTAATGCTAGTTAGAATCAAAAGAATTAAAAATATAAACTTATTGCAAAACTGAAATAAATTAAGATTCTTTAAATAATCCTTAAATAGTTTTAATTTTCAGTTCTATAAAAAAATTAAATAGAAATCTAGTTTAAATTAAACACGATTCTTATCCTTGGGATTAACTACATTTCGAGCAATCATATCCATCTGTGATAAATATTCAAAATATAGAAAATAAAGACGAGTTATTTACCAAAGCAATTTCAACATTCTCAAAATCCCATTCTTGCATGTCAGCATCAATTGCAGAATCTCTACTGTGATTATTACCAACTGAATTTAACTGTTTCATACGTAAATCCTTCTCTTGTTGAGCTTCGATTTTCTCTCTGAAAAGAATGTGAATTAGCTTTATCATGATTGTAACAGTTCTATTAAAATTTTTTTTTTTAAAGCTAAAAATTACATTTAAATAGCTTTTACTTTAGTTTAACATTATCATATAAAACAGTCCGAAAAGTTCTGAAAAGAAATGCAGATTTTATTGGAAAGAAATTTAGACATTAAGGATTAAGAAACTTCACAGATGATAAATATTTGGTAATTAAGTTTAATGAATATGAATAACAATATATTGAAGAATTCAATTTTTCTAATATTGAAGAAAAAATTAATTTAAAAAATATTTAAACTACTTTTAATTGTTATACACAACTACCAGTTCATAAATGAAGAAAACAAGAACTTATTCAAACAACTAACCTAAGTTCTTTCAATTCTTTGGAGGCTTCATTTTTCTGTCGCTTAACATCATCCGAATCCCTGAGAGCTTCAGCTAGATCAGTGACAGCACGATCCCGTTCTTTCCTCAACTTATCACATAAGGAACGAATACTTTCACGTTCCAACACAATCTTGTCTCTTTCGCTGAATGCCCAATCTCTTCTACGTTTGCAGACTTCAGCCTCCTGATGAGCTTCTGTAAGATAGAAATCCAAATACTAATTAAGTGAAATTCCCAAGGATACAGTGTTTCATAGTAGCAAACATGTAAAATTAATTAAGAGAAATTCTGTAAAATACTTATGAGCATGCAAACAAAATATGTACAAGATTTGGCTGGGATATTTAAGAGCAGTTTTCTTTTTTTTTTAAAAAGAATAAATTTTTTTAAGTATATCATTTATTTAGTAACTGTTTAAAGGTTGCTGATACAAAACAAAATTCCATAATCATACACATAAAGGAATGCATGTTCTTTGCTCTGAGTTGCATATTAGAACCAAATTAAAGGATTAGATTAGAAAACTTGGATTTTTCAAAATATGATGTCTTAGGCAGATGCAAAACTAATTTCACAAGTTAAACTACAACAAACCAAGAAATTTTATTTTCAGTATAACTTCTAGGTTAGGTATATTTTAAGCTGAAATGCTTGTTTCTACAATACACCCTTAAGATTAATAAATATTAGTATGTCTGCCCTCAAAGGATGAATGGTGAACGGCTTCCAAACCATGACTAGAAACCTCCAGCCAGGTGGCCTACAACTAACCACTTTAGACCAGTTGCAACTGTCAATTGCATAAATGGTAACATCTAAGAACTAATTAAATCTAAAACCCTAAACCAAACAACATTTTCTCAACCTACTACTCACCCATCAACTCCGTCTGAAGCTTCTCCACCTGTCTTCTCAAGCTCTCGATTTCCCGATTCGCCTGATCCAAATCATCCAGCCACTGGCCATGAGTCTTAATCATGCCTTCGTTTTCCCACTGATTCTCTCGCTCTTTTCTTGTGTTTTCTCGGCCAACTGAATCCCAGGGCTGATCGCACTTGCGCCAATCTTTGTCACGGTGCCCCTCTTCACGACCGGTGACATAGTCGCTGTATTTTTCTCTGAGATCGTTGCATTCCTTAAGGGCCTTGTCTCGATCTTGGAGGGCGGAGGTTATTTCTCGCCTAAGACTTTCAACCTGGAAATGAGATTAGTTGGGTTAGATTGTGGCATAGTAAGATTTAGATGGATTAGGGTAATAAATACAAATGACAAAGCAAGTAGCCTGATTAGATTTGTTTTAGTGATTAACGTTTCGACTATGAAATATCCCATTAAATTTTCATAAATCATTTTATTTTCATTCTTTTTTGTTTAAAAAAAAGCTATAAAAACATTAAACAGAGTTTTATGCATATTATGTTCAGTTTATGCAGTTTATTTTTATAGCTAGAAAGTTGAGTAACAAACTAAACAGTGCTGTGAAATACAGTACGTCTAGTCACACTAAATGAATGTAAAGTTGTAAGTGAAAAACAGAAATGATTTAAAGTTTTATAACAGATAAACGAATTGGAATATTTTTAAATTATAAATTTTATGGTCACTAGGTTCTAATTAAAAGTATAAAATAACAGAGAAACAAATGGTTGCAATTTAATTACTGATTTCACAATTCAAATAATATGTATAGAGGCATTTCTCTAATCGCTTAGATGGTTAGCCACTCAACCATTTCATGAATCACTTAATCAACAAAAAGATTTAATGGTTAAATGGAAACAGTAACATCATTTGAATACACTCTTGAAGATTGGTGAAGTAAATCAAACCTGTTTAACCACACTTAATCTTTTACCAATTTTAATAAGAAATAATACATTAAAGGTAAGTAATAATAAATTAACAATACTTAATATTCCATTATGATGTTTCATAAATAATTCTAAAAAATAATCAACCAACAAGTTATGATTTTGCCAGAAAGGACACATTCAGGGGGAGCAGCCAATTTTTTTGAAAAATAGTAGTAAAAATAGGAGTATTATTTGTAAAAAATAGGAAAAAATAGGAACATAAACCTACTAAAAAAAAGGAAAAAATAGGAATGACTTAAAACTTTTTTTTGTTATAACAAACTTTTTCTAAATGTGGCATAATATATGTACAATAGACAATGTAAGTCATACGAAAGTTATGTTCATTTGTTTATAATTTTCATTTTGTAATGTTATTTGTAGGGGTAAATATGTTATGATTATCCTTATACACTACTCAAAACAATTAGGGGAGCACTTTACGCACTTTTGTTCACACTTTCAGTTCCAACTCCTCATTTTTTTACTATAAAAAATCTGAAATTTGTGAAATAGTTTCATTATGCATCCAGAATGAAATGGTAAAAAACAGGGGGGGGGGGGGGATCTTAAAATTTAACTAAAATTTAAGGGGGAAAATATTGGAATCATAACTTTTGAATAAATTATAACAATAATTTTTTCAAAACTTTATTTGTAAAAAAACTTAGTGAGAAAAAGAAATCGGAAGCTGATGAAACCAAATGGAATCACTGGGGGTGAAAGTAGGGGGTTTAAGTGTTCTTTAATATTTATTAAAATTATAAATAGTTTAAAATCATTATAGAGAAATTATTTGATGTCAAATAAATTTTATTTATATTTAGCATAATTGTTAATTAATAATAATTAATTAGCCCTTTTGGTTAAATAATTAAAAATTATTAGCCCTTTCAGTTAATTATAATTAAACACAATTAATTTAGCTTTGATCAAGCTAAGTCGGCAACATCGATATTTTGTAATTAGAAAAATTTGTAATTTGAAATTAGAAAAATTTAAGACTGTGCACTGCATTACGAAAACTCCGGAATTTAAAAAAAATACGCAAAAAAATAGGAATTAAATAGGAAAAACAGGAAAAAAAGGAAGAGCATTAAAAAAATAGGAAAAATAGGAATAATAGGAGCTCTGCGCCCCCTGCACATTTGGTCATTAAAAGTCTTAATGGTTATTAATTAATTAACAATAAATAATACTTAATAAATTATTTATTTTAATAAGTGAAATATTCTAATACTAAAATCTAAAAAAATTGTACTATCCCATCCTTTATAATGGAAGATCAGACAACAAAATGATACTAAACACTCAATGCATGTTAAAAACAATTAAGCAATAGTGAAAAGACTTTCAGTTCAGTACATTTAACACAATACACTCACTTCTTCAGCAGTGGTTTTGGTGGATCCTTCTGACGATTTAATGACTTTCTGTGCTTCATTCAACTCCTCTTGCATCCTCTCCATCTCCTTGTGAACTGTGTCTCGCTCAGACATGATAAGAGAGTACTCCTGAACAGCAGCGTTTCGTTCTTCAGTCAGCCTTGCCAGATCTTTGGAGGCTTTAATCCTCACTGCCATAGCCTGGTTAATCTCTTTCATGGCTTCGTCCCGTTGTTGTTGGACCTGAGATACAATGCATTCATTTATTTGCATTAAAAGGGAAGTTTGAAGAAAGTTTGCTTAAGATGGTAGAGATAACTTATCAAAAGAGTTAAAGCTCATTTATCTGTGAAAAGCAAAGATTTGTTTCTGATTCAATTAGTGTAGTTCTAGAGCTAGCTACAATAGACTTTAGGCAGTGGTTCTAATAAATTAGAGCAACACTAAACTCATCCATTTATTAAAAAAAATAATCTTAACTTATAACTGAAACTTTGCACACACACAAAAATATAAATATAAAATGAATAGTCAATTGCTTGAAGGAACTGTTGATCCAAAAAGTCTTAGTTTCCTAGTCATATGTTTCCTATGTAATTAAAATATAATTGCAGAAAGTTTATATGTGATACAAAACCCAGGTTTGTTGCCTTTTGCCCCCAAAACATATTTTATTGTAAAATGTTACAATAATAATCAGTTTATTTTCTTACCTATGTCTCCAACAGAGGCAAATGAAACTAACCAGTATTTTTTATCTTTTGATAGCTATAACCCACCCCATGATTGCTAACAATACTGTGTATTTCTTTTCTCAAACAAGCTTTTGCTCCAGTGATTTTCTTTTCACGCTATGCTTGTTTCAGTATCGTTTGAACCACCTATTCAAGAACAGTGACCTTAAAGTGCTGTAGAGTGTTTGCAAGTGCAACTCATGTTCAACTCAACTTTTGTTTTAGTTTTGTCCCTATTTTTGTGTCACACATAAACAGAACACATATTTTGCATTACCTTAGCAAGCTGCTCCCTAGCCTCATTCCTCTCCCTTAACGCATTATCCCACTGCCGGATCGCCGCTGTACACTGCTGTTGCAATCCATTCCTCTCATGCAAGGCTGCATTCCGTTCGTGCGCTAGATCTTCATATCGCTTTCGCCAACAACTGAGCTCTTCTTGGGTCACTTCCAGCTTTGACACTGTGGCGCTATGGGATGCCATGAGATCGGCATATCGCTTGTGGAGGTTGTCATACTCTTCTTTCATGGCCTCACATTTGCGGACAACGCTTAAGTACAGTTGATGGGCTGCTTCTCCGCCATTTTCAGTGAGCATTTCCTGTCAAAGAAAGGGTGTTGTGGTGCTATTAGAAGCATGTTATTTTAAAGATATATTTTTTCAACTTTAAATATTCAAATTATTCTCGTTGTGATCAAAGGAACAGATACTCTCATTGTTTGCCAGTTTAAACCACTTGGTCTTAATTTAGGTTTAAACCAAAGTATTTTTCCAGGTTTTTTTTCTAAACTTCTTATCATTTTAATTTATATTTTTTCATAATATTTGAAATTCTAATTATGATACTTAAAATTACTTAACTCAAATTCATCATTCATTTAACAAGTCTCTAAGGTTTCTGATACAAAATTTGTAAATTTTATTTTTGGGAACTTTTTGAATTTTTTTTTCTAAATTACATTTTTCATAATTATCCCAACTAACCCCATAAGCTTCCCACATACTTTATTATAGTGTTTAGCATGACAAAAAAAAATACAAATTCAGACAGGTAAAAAAATGGTTTAAACTAAAAACCGTGTTTTTTTCTTTTTAAAAATAAGTTTTTTTTCCGAAAACTGGGAACTCTAAAACCCGGTAGCAGAAACCGCGCAGCACGGCAGCAATGCTGCAGCCCGATTTGGGGGTCTGCGGCCAGATTGCAGTAACTCTCCCCCATTTTTTTTTTACTCAGGTTGATCCCTGCTGTGCAGTGCAACAGCAGGTGCAATGGCTTCCCGTCCCGAATATGTTATATATCATGATTGTACTATATCAATTAAACTTAAAAATTTAAGCATTAATTTAACAACCGGTGTACGGTAAATCTTTTGATAATGTCGCCGTGGGGGGGGGGGGTGATTCCTTATTCCCTGCAGCCAAATTTTTTCCTTAAAACGTCATGCTGCAGCCACATTCAGAAAGTTCTGCTACTGGGCTCTAAAACAATGTGCATAAATAATACAAATCAATGAGTAGAGTATACAAGGGTTCCAAGTAATACAAGAATTATACACACAATCAGTTTGTAGATTATTAAATATAAAAGCTTATTTTGCAATTCCAGAAAATTACAATGCCAGTATCTTACATATTTCTTTTAATTTTTATCCACCCCTAAATTTAAATATAATTTCTTTTTTATGATAGTGATAGCTGACTGAAAGGGACACATTAGATGTCAAGTAAATATGTCTTACTTGTTGTCTCTGCAACTCATTAACCTCTTTCCGATCTTCTTCTCTAAACCTTTTTAACCTCTCTATTTCTTGTTCTAGACGATGTTTGTCTGCCAACAATTCATTGTATTGCTTCTTAAGAATAAGGGTTTCATGGCGCTGGTCATCATGTTTTAAAGTGGCAGCCTAAAAACGTTAATTATTGATTTTAAAAGTGTCACTTAACTTTAACTGTATGCAATCAATTTAATATTAACTGTCAATTTCAAAAGTGTGACTAAACTATAAATGTATACATTCAAGTTACCATTAACTATAAGAGATGCCCAGAAGTAAAATTAGGATTTGAAGTTGAACAATACAATACTTTATGTGAAGGTAACTTTTTCATAAGAGGAAAATCTGAATACTCAATTTTTTTTAGCACAGTCATCACACTTGCTTAAATGCAACATCATATTGCACATACACTTAACATGAACATAAAATATTTGCACATGCATAGAAAAATACTGACAGGATAGTTTTTTGGCTCTTTGCTGAAAATATTGCTTGTAAGACTGTTGAAAACTATAGCAGAAGCATGTTATAAAGATTTGTGTTCATGTAAACAATTTTAAGAGCCTTTGAATTATGTATAATTTTTTACTTGTCCTAATGGGGTACAACAAAATGTGTAGGCTATTAAGTTGATCAAATAACATAACTAGAAATTGAAATAACAAATACACAAGTGCTTCTTTTCTACATTTTTTTTTTAATTATAAGTACAAAAAATATGCAGTACATGGTAAATAATAAAAGGACTGCAAAACAAGACAACTTCACCACTGAAATTAAATATAGTAATTCTGGTCATACTAATCGGAACAGTAATGCTACAATATAAAATTATTTTTGTTTATAAATTTGCGCTCTTTAGTTAGTTCAAATAAGAGGCATTTAGAAGTGGCAGTCTAATAAACTTGAATTTATCTAATTGTACAAATTACTTATAGTTAGGTATATGATTTTATTACTAGTTTAATTAAATGTAATTCATTACTATTAGCTTAATTGTGAATCAGAACAACAGTGACCTAACTCCACTTAATAGTAAGAAGATGTTTAATATAACAAACAAAACAACAATGGTCTAAATCAGATATGGCGGTCTTAATCATAAATAAAACATTTTCTTGTTGCTACTGTTTGAAGAGTTTGGCTGTTACCATTTCTTAATATTTTATTTAAAAAATAAGGATGCATGTAGGGTAGGTAAGAAATTCTAAGCATTCCAACTTACTTTCGGCTTCACATGATAGAAATCTGAGTCTCTGAGAGAGATTTCTTGCTTGTGAATGAATTCATTTGCTGCATACCTATTGTACTGAGAATCTTTAACTGGATGTGCAGTTTCGTACTCTCGGTTAGAATTCAATGAGTGATCACTGGTACTGACACCTATAAAAAAACAGATGAAAACATGAACTTTGACATTTTTAAAGGAAAAAAATATCCGTAAGCAAAGCAATATTAGTTGTGTGCAACATTAGTAGAGAGCTGTCGAGTATTATCAGTGTTATATAAAATTGTATTTTCAGTTTACATAAAAAAATAATGAGGAAAACTTGTATTTGTTATATGGTTTCTCAAATTTTAAAATAAGATCAAACTATAGTTAAATTTTAGGAGACACAATAAAAAATTCCTTATGTAAAATTTTATTTAAGCCAATTTCAATGTACAAATTTTCCAGTGGTTCAAATGGCAATGCATAGAAGTTGAGATAGGCTCACTGTATTTAGTATTTTCAGCAGAAAGGTTTAACACAATTGTATTGTGAAGTTTATAAAGAAGCATTTTACATATTGACAAAACATTTAAAACTATCAATTCTATGTTTTTAAGTTGAGGTTTATGTGGCACCATGAGTTTAGTGGTTGCCCAATAATAAACCTGATGTCATAATTGAAGACATTTTAAAATATTTGTACAAAAGAAAATTTACCATGATTTTTACTCAAAGTGCTGAGTGAGGAAATCATGCTGTCACCACTTGTTGTTAGTCTTCTATAAGAGTTATCTCTATCAGACTGAAAGAAAAATTAGATTTTTAATTAAAATGTCGAGCCAAAATTCAATAAAAATAATCAGTACATAAAATTAAAATACCCAGCTGAAGTTTAATTAAATTTAAGGAAGTGTTCTCAATTAAGTTCTTAAGTTTTTACAATACTTATATACAGTACAAGTAAAAGTGATGTCTTTAACAAATGACTTTTTTCAGTTAATATAAGGGCAATTCCATAGAAATGTCAACTTCGATAAAATAAAAAAAAAATTTAATGTTTTAAAAATGTTACAAATTAAGTTTAAAAATATATTCCAAGTTTCCAAATTATGGTTTAAGAAAGCAGGACGATAAAGGACATGTATTCACATATCCCGAAAAAGAAGATTGATGCCTAGTAGACAAAAAAGATTTGTTGGCCCTGCAAATTCACCCAGCATTTCAACTAGTTGGAAATCGTCCTCGATACGTGTTTGAAAAACCTTTCACATGTGAATAAATGTATGTAATGTAATATTTAATATCTTATGAGAATTCTAGATAATAAAAAATATATTAAATTTATTACTTTACACACTTTTAATTTAATATATGTTTATGAAACTTTTAGTCATTGTGTCACGTCAAACGACAGTTAATAACTTAAACCATGTTACAGGTAGGTTGCTCTAAATTATAATTTTACATAGCTTATATATCATATTTAAGATATGCATTAGTTTAAAAACTCAATGTATTGTTAATTCACATAACTTTCCATTTTTAAGTACCGGGATGCATTCGTGGTTGCAAAAATGTCATTCCGTCACACAAAAAGAAGTTAGTCTAAAATGAAACAATAAAATACTTTTTTTAAAAAATGTAAAATTTTTAATGACCCAAGCTTTTTAAGTAAATAACTACTCATTACACTTTTAAAAATGTGCTTGCCCTTTCAATTACTGGCAACTCGGCCTTAACCTACAAGTTAAAAAAATATTGAATGAGAACATCAGTATTAGGGTTTTATGCTTGGGCCAAAGTCACCCCATTTGATGGTAAACAAAATTTTAAGATTATAACAATCAATGCTAGTTTTAAATTTATTGGTAAAGAAGTTAGGTTACATATAAGCATATCTGTAACCCAACATCTGTAACTTCTCTACAAATATGAAATTTGTAACATAAAACTACACAGATGATTTGATTGAAATTTTACAATTATAATATAGACTGCCAAAACCTGTACCAAACAGTGGACACGAGTCAAGGATTAAAACACTATTGATTGAAACACCAGATTTTGTTAGTTTTTGTTTTGTTCCCCTTTTGTTTGAGTATAATCTGAAACGTTGCTTTTAATTTCCCTTGATAATTTAGATTGTATAATTTTATGTGTTGTCTGGAAGGGCCTGGGGGCCTCTTGGCAACCAATGTATTCTGTTTTTGAAAAATAGTTTCTCTCTTATCGTAACCAAGAAAAAGTTAAAGTTTGTTTACCTTTGAGTGACTGCGACGCCATCCTTCCCTTTCACTATTCACCACGTGGAGATCTGGTTTCAATATACCTTGAGAGAGATCCACATCTTGGTGGGAGTACAATGACTGTGGTGCTGAAGACGGACTTCGAATAATATCATCACTGATTCCTAAATTAAAAGGGGAGTTATATATTTTGAATTGATGAGGAAAAGTATATAGCTGAATTTTGCTGCATTAGTGCCTTAATAATGCCAGTTTCACAAAAAAACTAGATATATATGTTATTGTATAATATATATATTACCTAAATTAGAGATATATATGATCTAATCTAGATTATGTAATACATGATTTTCAATAACTACTTAAACCCTTATTACGACATCCAACAGGTACTAGGAACTCATGTATAAATGTGAAGTCTGTAGCATTTTTAGTTTGAGCTGTAGAGTGATTTCAGAGCGATAAAAGGACCAATGTTTAAAAAAACACTTTGCCCAAATCAGCATATTTCAACATGTGTTGAAACAAAATTTCCGGATTTCGAACCATATCCCAATACTTTCATTACCTTATATTTCATATTGGTAATTTAAATGTGAAAGTAATAATTATAACTAAAAATAACATTATACAGCTTAACTTTTACCAAATATATATTTTTTTGCAGCATTTAAAGAATTTTTTAATTATAACAATATGCAATCGAATTGAAAATAATTTACAGTTAATAGAACTGAACTTTACATAGTGATTGAATATCAGGTTATAAACAATTTCTTAAGTTTTTAGTCGAGCATTGCAATCAAGTCCAATCTAATAAAAACTAGTTTTAATGAATACTTTGTAACTTAACAAACATACACAATTAAAAAAAATCCCAAATTGTTTTGATACATTTCTTTGACAATAAAACTAATAAAAATAATTTTAATTTATACAGTAAAAACCGAAAATGACAAATCAAGTAAAATATCAGAAACTTTCATACTTGAAACTCAAAAACATGTTTCACTTACATCACTTCAACAATGAATAATGTGAAAGATATGCCTGTTCTGAATAAATTTGACAAATAGAAAGCAGGTAGGATATCCAGTCAAAGTGGGTACTGTGACCCAAATCTCTACTGGTGCCTTAAGTTTTTCACACACGGTTGACAAAAGGTGTCTTAAGTAGGTTATTGAATAACAATTGCTTTGAAATTTAGTCACTTGTTTTAAAAAAATATATTTGAATTTAAAAAATCAATTGTTAAAATTGATTTAGATTAAGGGATTCAATTTTTTTTTTAATAAATTAAGTTTCCATTCGTCTTAATAAAATTTTACATTGAAATTGTTATAGATGTTACACATAACACACTAGATATGTATATATTGTATCTCTAATAAAGCAGTACCTATTTGAGATGCGAGTGTAGTGCTGTTATTAATAAAATAAAAATATTTTAACTGGCAAATATATTTTATGCATAAAGTATATATGCACCAATAAATTACTAATATTGGTGCCTAGTTTGCTGTATTAGCGTTGCATGAGACAAATCAGTCAATTAAACATTTTATGTTAACATTTGCCAGATAAGGCAAATTCAGATAAAGGAAAACTATATTTTTTTAACTACGTCTGTAGTGACGTGTGTCAAGTTTAACAGTTAATTTCGGTACGAGCAATGTAACAGGTGAACAGTTTTGCATTGTGTGTATGCATTTAGAAGGCTTGTTAGTTGAATGAAAACATAATAAAAATTATGCACAAAAAAATTCTACAGGTTGATGAAAGTGTATGAAATTTTTTATTCAGCAATGATAGCAAAATTTTTCCTTCAAAAATGGTTTTAGGGTTGTTTTATTCTGATTAAAGTAACTTATTTATTAAAAAAATCAAGGGTTGGGGCCAACAACTGCAGACAGATTACTACCTACTCAAAGTTCAGCATTGATGTTTGTGTTGAAGGCTGTTCAAGTTTTAATTTAAAACAATCATGCTTAACACAGCAATAAATAGGTTGAAGGTTCGGTTTTAAATATTACTTTTACCAATATTTCGGAACATCATTAAAACCAATATTACTTGTAGTTCAACTTTTAAACACTACTCTTAGTTATATGAATGAACAAATATTTGTGTATTATTTTATGATTTGAAATATCATTTTATTGTTCAAGTAAATATCATTTTGAAGCATTTTGGACAGACCAAAAACATATTCTCCAATTATTATAAATAACCTCACAATATGCCAGTAATAATTTAAGTCTAAAAATACCAATGACAAATTTCGACAATCTTCTATTATAATAGGTTACCAAGCGTACTTTAAAATAACTATTTGAGTACGGTAATTTAATTTCAAAAGGACGACAAATAACCATGAGTAGTACATATCATCAAAAAACATTTAAATATTAAAAAAAAATCGTGAAATTAACAATTTTTTTAAAAACCATCTTGTAACCTGAATTTTTACAAAGGTTCTTAACGACAAATATACACGAAAATTTGCCAATTTATTTAGAAACAAGCTTGATACCAAATGTAAACAAAGTGAGTCATCCACAGGAGCGACCAACTTACCACTCATTTTTTTATTGCCACTCAAGAACATTACGGTAAGTAAATGAGGGTATGTGTTTTCTAAAGCTAAACAGAAGGCTTGGAAGGCCTTCGATCCTTTAGAAGGCAGTAAATCTAAAAGTTTTTCTGCCTTTCCCTCGGAATTATGATATTTCTTGAGATCTTGCACGTCATCATTAGTTAACGCACCATTAGTTTGCAGTAATGGTATGAGGCGATCTATGTCAATGCATTTTAGAAATCGAGTTCGGTGAAATTTTAATAGTTCTTTGTGATTTTCGTCCATTCCATTTGTTGAAAATTATGTTGACAGTTTTGTAAACATGGTGTTTTCCGCAGGCGATCCCTGGACACCACCACTGACAGCCGCCATCTTGGATGTCACAGCAGCAGACGAGAGTTCAATGACGTACAATCAAAAACTTATTTTAATTAATTTTGAATCATTTTATGCGTAAAAAAATTATATTTTAAAACTATCACAAAAATAACATATAATAATAATCAAGCCCTTTACTTGTGTTATTTTCGTTCTAGAAACTCGGTAGAATGATTTTTTCCTAATAAACTTGAGTTCAGCTCAGGTGCTGTCTTCAGTAGATGGAAATCGGGTTATCGTCTTATACCCCGTTTCCACTAGCGAACTTAATCTAGATCAAGGGCGGAGCCTAAGTGAAACGTCATGAGCTGGGCAGTTAATCCAGTTCGGAACGCGATTAACTTAATCTAGTTCAGGGAACACGATTAACTATTTAATCTAGCTTAAGTTTCTGTTTGTTTACCTTTTTCTCAGATTGAAAGCGTTCGCGATTATATTTTTGTGAAAATTGTTGCATGATCGTAAGTTTTCTTATTCTCATTTATTTGAAGTTAAGGGTTTAATATTGAATTATTGTGCTCGATTGTTTGATTCTATATTATATGATTTTTGTAGCGTTCTACATGCCGTTTGTTTGTCATGCCGCCGCCTTTGCACTGCTGGTTAGGATGTTTATAAAAATTAAGTGCACTTTTATTTGAATCTAACTCATTCAAGAGACTTTTTACTATAAATTAGAATCATAGAATCGTGGTCGGCAACATTTTGCGGCAGCAGAACGGCGATAGATAATTCCAACAGGTTAACATTGCGATTGTGATTATTAGGTTTTTTTTTGTTTGAATTTGATTTTTACAGGTCATTTTTATATTTGAGAGGGTTTTTAAAAAAAAAAAGCCAATTAGCATTGTTTTAAATTTTCTTTATGCTCTCGAAAGATCACGTGTCGATGTCGCCAACTTGGCAACATTAAAAAGTCACCGACCACGGATGTGGGGCTCAAACGGACCACAAACAAGAAATATCTGCTTTTTTTTCAAATGATATTTACATGGTATGTATACTAATTAATGAGTAATGAGGCCAAATTTTGTTAAAGTTGAGTTTTAATAAACCTTTTGACCCCATTCTTCTCTTGCTGTTTACATAGGCTATTAAAAAAATTGAAATGTTTACAACTATAGTATTATGGCACCTATTAAACCATGTTGACCTATCCTAAGTACCAGTAGACAGGAATGGGAAGTAACTTCGATAACTCGAACTTCGGATAACTCGAATATTTTTGGGGGTCCCCTGGGACTTCGAGTTATCGAGTATTGACTATATTTCTATGATTTTAAGATGGCTAGTAAAGATAAACCCAGAAGAAGAAATTGGGGCGATCCGGAAATACAACTTTTAATTGATGTGTGGAGGGTGCATAATGCCAGTCTTTTGTCGGCAAGAAGAAACAGGTATGTTGACATTAACTACCCCTAATGACATGACTTGCAATTCGGACACTTCAGTCATTTTGAGACGAAAAACACCATACATTTTGATTCCTGGTAATCTAGTATTCAATATACAAACAACTATTGTGTAACACATAGACGCCAACTTTTGGATTTGGCCATGGGTTTTAAATCATGCGAAACACAAGATTTAAAAATGAAAAGTACTAAAATCGGCATATTCATTAAAAGCCCCACTGTCCCCATGGAGTTGGTGCCTATGATGTTAAAAAAATTATTAGTATTTTTCTATTTCATGCATTATGCATGTATAATGATCAAAGTAATTACTTTAAACATTTTTAAAAATGAACATTGTTGTACCAAAACCTAGTTTAACCTACCAATCAGTACTTTTGGTTGATTAAGTTTCAACAATAAATTACACTAAATTTTCTTTTAAACGGAAGTATGACTTCCCTTCGATGTTTTATTTTGTTTTTATTGCATAAACATCTTAAGTTTGCAGTGCACAGTTTGTGGATTTCTCGTTGGCAGATTTGTGGTATTTTATTGTAATATAAAAGAGTTGTTACAATAAATGACAAGCATTCTCAAATTTTCATAGCACATTCATTACAAAAAGAAATGTTAAAATCCTTATATTTCTTGTGTATGAGTTGCCTTAATGTGTTTCTCTTAATATATATATGTTTCTTCTAGGCATGTTTATGACCAAATGGCCCAGGAGTTGGCCCTATATGGAATTGTTAGAACGCATGACGAAATTGCCTTGAAGATCAAAAATCTTACTGCTACTTATCGGTAAGTTATTTGATTATTTATAGAGAATATTTTCTTAAATAATCTATACTTTCTCAGAGGAGAAAAAAAGTAAATTAATAAAAAGTTTCATAAAAAATAGAAATATTTATTTTAATTCCTGGTGCATCATTGTTCTTATTAGGAAGGAAAAAACCCTACAGGGAGTAACTGGAGGGCAACCTTCAGAGTGGAGGTTTTTCAATGATGTCTCGGCCATTTTGGACCAACTGCCATGCAACACCAACTCATTGGTGCAAGATAGTTTATTTCGTAATCATGGTGAATATTTTCTTTTTTTCAGTGATTAATCAAATTTATATATGTATCTAAATTAAGTTGTATACTTCATTGAAAAATTAGCCTTATTTTAACCTTTGATATATTTTTCCAAAAATAATCCCTCCCTCAACACACACCTTTTTCTGCCTATCAAGTAAACATTCTCTGTAAAAGTATTTAGTTATGCATGTGCAGTTTCTTGTGACCTTAGTGGCAGAACCAACCTTTCTCTGTCCTATTCAACATGTAACATAATATTTATCTTTCAGGTTCTGATGATCCATCAACGTCTGGTTATATAAGTAAAGAGAACGAGAGAATGGTAAGTGTTATCCCTATATTAATTTAGTAACCTATGCTTAGGATATGAGTGTTTAAGAGGCAGTGTTATATAAAATTTCAAAAATGAAACTTGGCAATTTTATCAAAATATACAACTTTGACATTGTCTCTTTGTAAAAAATTTTAGTAATAAAGCCAAGGTGCCTTTATGAACACAAGAACATTTATGAATGAGTAAAGCTGCTTTAATTAGCTTTATTAATTACAAATAACTAAAATTATTATTAATCGTAACATGAAAATAAAAAGGCGAATAATTAATTATAATTAATCTAATGTTTAAAGTTTCTTGTAAAAATGTCAGAAATTTTAATGTTTCATATTTTTAGGTTGAAGAAGATGAAGAAAGCCTGCTTGTAGATGCAGACATGAATGTAAGATTTGTTATACATATATTCGCTTGAAACAATAATTGCCTATAGAGATAACCTTTCTTTCTTTTAGAATATTTTCTGAATATTTATTTGAGCTTTTTTTCCTAATTTTATTCTTTTAGAAAGACAAGACAATAATTTTTTAATTACAGTAGAATGTAGGAAATATGCCTAAGTTAGGAATTTCTGTTTTAGGGATTTCTGAATGTTTATAAAGAAACAAAACAACAACAAAAAAAACGTAATTTTAAGTTTTGGAAGCATGAAAACTTATTTTTGCTCTAAAATAAACCATTCATACAAATTGTTCTAAAAATACAGAATTGAATATTTGTATTCAAACAGTAAATTTCCTATTGAAAAAATTATTTTTAATTGCTCAAAATGTGCATTTCTTTGATATTTTGTATTTTTTTCTTTACATAAACATAGGAAGTCTACAATTTAAAATTGTGCCGATTTCTGGTTGGCAGATTTGCCCAAGTTAAAAAATTATCTGACATTCACATCAAACTTATAAATAATTATCATTGCAGATGGATGAATCCGCTGAGGAAGGAATGCCAGCTCTCGGGTCTATTCCAAATTTGACTCCAGGACCTGATACTGTTGAAGTGGTAGTTGTTTAATTACTATTTGTGTAAATCTTAAGTCATCTTTTGTCATGCCAGGGTTCGTGCAGTGCTTAGAAATCTTAGAAAGTACTTATTATTATTTTTCCTTTTTAAGTCCCTTAGATATGTCAATTTAGGTATTTTGAAAAACTTGTAGAATTTTAATAGCTGCATTTTCCAAATGAATGTATATTATGAATTTCTATGCTTTTTTAAACCTAGATGTTTATTACCTCTACATCATATTTCATCAAAATCTAAAATGTTGAAGTAAAATTGTCATAAAAGAGCCTTTTCCCATTTACTAACTTGAGTTTTATTCCAGATATTGATGTTTTAAGTTATATGAATATTAAGTGTATTCTTTAAAGTTTTTAAAAAACTAATATTTTGGCAAAAGACCAATGTTTTTTTTACTTGTGTGAAAACACACAATTACTTATTTAAGATTAATATAATTGTTTCTCAATGAGACAGCTTAGCATACAAGTTACAATTCAGATGATGAGTACATTTTTGTTGCAGGTTAGTGCAACTCCACAAAGTGGGTCATCTGCAGCCAAGACAACGCCAGCATCAAGGTCTTTCAAGATGGTACTATTTGTTTTAATTTTATAAAAAAATAAATTATGTTGTCTGTGGTTGATGTTAAAAAGCACCCAACAAGTTGTTAGATAATTAATGTCCTTGAATGGGTGTTTTTTTTTAAACTCCATATAATCATAACTCGTATTAATTGGGGAGAGGGGGCAAAAAGACCCAGACCCTCCTGCTTGAGGACAAAAAAATTGGTATGTTTGTTAAAGTATATTTTAGCTCATCAAAAAATTGCAAAGATGCAATTTTGCACATGAATTATTCAAAATTGTTATTTCATCCCCCCCCCCCCCCCCCAAGTTCCATGTCCTTTATTAGTCAGTCTCCTCCCTTCGGAGACAAATCCTGAATACACCACTGCATTATGATATCAGTTTACTTTCATATAAATAAATACCTCTTAAAATAAAATTTATTAGTCAATTTTATTCAGCAAAAATAACTAACTGATAATACTTAACTAAATCATTTTTAATGTTTTTTAATAGGCTAGAAGAAATGAGCAAGACAAGAAAAAAACAAAAAACGACATCTTGAACAAACTGTGTGACGAGTTTTCTAGAGCAAATCAAGCAATGGAAAAAAATGATGATAGAATCATCAAGTTGTTGGAGCAACAAAATTATTTGTTATTAAAAATTTCAAACAAATAAAGTTGATTGTTAAAATAAGTTTCTTTATTGTGTTAGATATATTTTAATTAACTATATTCACTTCTTCCTACAGTCAGGGTTTCTGCAGGTACTGACTAATTTTCAAAGACTTTTTTAAATGCAATATCATCTTTATATTGTAACAAAAATTAGAAATTTAGCTATCATTGGCAGCATAAAGCACAAATAATTTAATTAAATATTAATTAGGTGACTTTTCTCAGTTTTTTCTTCCGTTTTGAGTCTGTTAAACCAATATCTTCAGCTGATAGTCTGTTGAATATGGCCTGACAGACTTCTTTAAAGAAATTTTTTCATTAATATTGTTCTAACATATTTTTTAATGCCTTGGAAATCACCCCTAAATATTAGCTTGTGCAAAATTAAGTCTAACCTTCAGAAGTTCACACCAGGCATGTATGTTATTTTTAACAATTAAAAATGTATTATTGCTTGGATTGGGATAATTAGTTCGCCATCAGTTAATGGCTTAAGCCCTATCGCCACGTCAAGGCTTATCCCGTGATAGAGAAAAATTAAGTGTCTTGTGGGGTAAGTGGTATGTACCCGCAGCAAAACAACTTGTAGAAAAGAATAAGGTAAAAGTATTGCAGTTGGTTCTGTTACAGTTGGTTCTCGAACAAGTGGGCAGCCGTTGCCTCCCGAATGTTGTTAGCTTCAACATCTCTATTACCAACAATTGAGACAGTATTTGCACTGTCAAGCTGAACATCATTCATCCAAACAGGGTCCACTGAATCTCCAAATATCTCACAGACATTGTTGAGAATACATGTAGCGTGAATAATATTCACAGCAGTGTCCAGACGATTTTCCAGCTTCCTCAATATCCTGAAACGTGCCTTTAGTCTTCCAAAAGCATTTTCTACTACCCTGCGCCCACGAGAAAGTCTATAATTGTAGTTTCGCAAGGTATCTGGCATTCCATTAAACTCCGGGTATGGTTTCTGCAATGTCTGCATCAGGGGAAAAGCTGAATCTCCAACAACATAGACAGGCACTTGAAGTCCACCAAGTTCTCTTGAACACTTTCCCATCTCTTCTCGCCTTAGGTATGCAGGCATGCTTGAATTTTGAAACACATATGCATCGTTGTTGCGGCCGCAGGAGCCAACGTTAACATACATGAACTTGTATGCATAGTCCACAACAGCTAGAAGAACAACACTGTAGAACTGTTTGTAGTTGTAGTAGCTGTGGGCATGAACTTTAGGCGGCTGGATCTTGATGTGAGTGCCATCAATTGCACCCACACATTGTGGAAAGTCCCAAAAGCTTTCAAATTCCGTAGCTGCACGTAAAATTTCCTGTTCGGTAGTGGGAAGTTGAATGAAATCTTTGGAACATAAATGAACAAACAAAGTGCAGAACTCGGCTACAATCTTGCATACTGACGACTTTGACACTCCAAACAAATTTCCGATTGTCCGGTATTCCGCTGAAGAACTCAAGGTATACACTGCAATGGCAATTCTTTTGTCCCTTCGAATGGCATGCCGCATCCTCGTGTCCATCCTATCCAAAGTCGTTAGCTTCTCGCACAAGAACCGGTACGTGGACTTGCTTATTCTAAAGTTGTTGCGCCACTCAGTTTCATCCATCGGTATCACGATTTTTGCCCACCAATTGTCCGTTCTACGTCTTGTCCACATTTCGTGACTTCGGATCGATACATTGATGCAAATCATCATAAAAAGCCGCAATATACGGGATCTTAAACGTGTTCGACGATTAAGCAGTACCATCAGGCTTCTACTACCAGCAAGTACTAAATTAAAATTATCCATGAGAGACAATTATTTCGTCTTAAAAAAGACTGTTGATCAAATAAATATAAGGAAATAAAGCTAATTTTAAACAAATTCCAAAATGCGAGTGCAATGCACTTGCGAGCGATAATACGGAGATAGAATCTTTGAATGATGCAATTTGTAAATATAAACAAAACTACTCTCGAAACCCCTCCCAAAAAAACACATTTTGAAAAATTCTGGGTTCGAGACTACTAGATTAAAGTTTGCTAGTGGAAACGGCACTTTTTCCGAACTGGATTAACTTTAAGCTAGCTTAAGTTGATCTGGATTAAACTCGCTAGTGGAAACGGGCCTTTATTAGAACTACACGACTCACGAGGGCTATTGGCGTCATAACATAATTTAGAACTACAGTCAAGAGACGAGACGACGCATGAGTAGGCCCCAAACGCAATAAGTGAAACGCTTCACGATGGCAATGCCTGGACCTGAACTTGGGATCGTTTGCATGCAAGGCAAGGGCCTTACCGACTGGGCTCCCCAGCTTGGATGGATATAGAGGCCGGTTTTAAAATTACGGGCTCACATAAATGCAGTGACAAAGTTCACTTTGCTAGATATTACCCACAATAAGTCAAGAAGCTAATTTATTTTCTCTTGTATTTGTTCCTTTAATAGAAACTACTATAACATGATTTAATTTGATTTAGACATTGCTCAGCGTGATTCAACTTTGTCAATATGTACAAGTATGAAAAAGACTGAAGTGCTTTTCTCAAAACCTTTGAAAATAAGTGTTTTCTGAAAAATTTGAGCATTTTAGAAGTCTGAATTGTTAATAAAAAAACTACAATCTACCACTACATTGTACATTTAATCAGTATTTAGATTTCTCTTTTTATTATCTGGGATAATTTAATTCAATAAACAGAATGATACACTAAGATCTTATCCTTAACTCATGAAGGACAGTTATAACGTCTGAACTTTTGTTTTTAAAGAAGCCTTTCTGGTTGGACATATTTTAAAGTTAACAGAATACAGTCAGACTGGAAACTGATGAAAATAATTCTTCATAGTAAATAAGATAAAGTTTCGATACAGTATGTATATAAGATTCATCACTTATTTTAATATGCAATTGGAAAAATGGAATACAGTAAAAATGGTTATTAGATGTTTCGATGAAATAATTCATGACAAGCTTACATGTACCTTTTAAGACTGTTTTAGTGAGGGTTAGCAATGTATTAAATAATTAAAAGCCATGCAAGAAAATTAATTTTATTACTAAATAAAAAATACTAAATAGTTAACATCAAACTTAATTAAAAATAGTTGCAATGTGCATTGAAAACCACTTTTTCTCTTTCTTGCAAAAAATATTAGATATAATTATACATTTTTCTTATTTCAAGAAAACAAGATTATAAGTATTTTGGCTTGAAATACAACATTGAAAAGAATTTTTTTTAAAAATGCTAGTTAGTGTTCAGATAAATTGAAGAGCTGAGTGGAAGAACGTGCTAAGTGACATTTTTGAAAAAAAATGAGATTTTCGTGTTAATGAACAGATTGTTCCATCCTTCAAAGGGAACAATATTCTCCTCTTTCATAAATTTAATTTAAGTATACTTTTTACCTTCTGTAAGTGCCGTTTTTAACGTATCTAAAGGAAAGCGAAAAACTTTAAAGCTCATTTTCTCAGTTTCACCTTTTGTCACTTAGCACGTTCTTCCACTAAGCTCTTCAATTGTGAAACTACATGAAAGCAATGGCAGAGCTATTATTTATGCATCTTTCTGCTTCACAATTAGTGGTCCAACATTGTCTCCAGTTTCTTCATTATGTTTATTATGACTTCCATCACAATAAGGAAACTGAAAAAAAAAGCATAAGTGCTAATTTATGCAAATATATATTTATAACTAGATAGTACAGACAAATAATTCAAACTTATTAAAAATATTGTATTAAACTTTAAAAAATTATTCTAAAGAATTTTAGTTTTACTATTTTTTAAATAGTAGGTAATGCAGAAATATTGTTTTTCTTCATTTTAAAATTAAATTCATTCATCCTTACAGTAAAAGCAACAATTTTGTTGCAGGTCTTTTCAGGGACATTCTATTTTTCAATATATCTATTAGCCTTGGATCAATAGTTGAATTGATTTTTTTTAATCAAGAAAACTATTTTTTCAAGTTATGAACTTATTACGTTAACCTCCAAATTTTTTTAATCTTCTGAAACACGCGTCCTGTTCAAGTGTAGGTGTATGGATAATAGGTGCCTTAACTTAATCAGCCTTCCAATGGGAACCGAGAATGAGTTAGAAGCACACAGAACTTGAATAACAGTAACTGTTATATGGAAAAAAAGTTAAAATATTTTATTATGTAGAAATGTATTTTGACCCTTTATACACCGAATCAAGTTTTGGATTTTAATTATTTGTGTTTTAATATTTTAATGTTAGAATAACTAAAGTCAAAGTTTTAAGAGGAATTTACTTTACCTTTATAGACTCTAATGTACTAAACCTGAAGATGTCAATTAAAAAGTTCAATCTTTCCCTGTTTTCTCCACATTAAACATAAAAAGTGAAACAATGACTTTTAAGTAGTACCTATAAGTATCCTCAGTATATAAAGGGTTAAAAGCTCTTTTAAAGGTTTTTTTCTTTCAAAAAAAATATTTCAGGACAAAACAATTGAGGTTTCAAGACAGTGAATAACACCTGCTGTTATGCATCATACATTCTCAGTTTTAAGAACAGTAATGGATGCCCTCTATAAGCTGCAGTAGCACTGAATTTGGTTTACAGTCTTACTTCAGAATTGACAACTTACTATTTGGCATTTTTCAGTAATTTTTTTTACACATAATATCTGGAATAACAGATCAGGGCTTCCAGAATTAATTGTGGAAGTATTATACTAAAAAAAATACTAAGCTTAACTCACCTTAGAAGACTTCCAGCAGCGACAGAACACTTGCTTTTTGCCAATATCTTCAATGTCTAAAGAATGGACTACCTTGTCACAATCTTTCTGAATTGTTTGATTCACACGACCCTTCTTTTTGGAACAACCGAATGTTACATAAACTGCATAGGAAACTGCTACTGCACTTAATGCCCATGGCAAAATTTGCTGAACATTTTCATTCACTGGAAGATTAAAACTTATTATAGAGCGTTTCATGTGAATTATAGAAATTCTTCATATTAATCAACAAAGTTATATGGAACCGATATGATATAATGGCCGGTCTCTATTTGCGTTACGTACCCCAAACAACGACTGTCCAAATGTAGTAAACATTCCACTTTCTATAATTACTTAAACTTGATGGCTATAGCAACCCTAGGTTAAATTTTCAAGCACGCCAATCAACAGACCAGCCAGTATATCACAGCTGTACCAGTTTTTCTCATGATAAACTGACTGCTTTTGTTAAAAATAGTATAATGAATCATTATAGCTTCCAGCTTATTACAGGACTGCTTTTATTAAAAGTAGGAATAGTTTGCTTTTAATGGTATAAGATTTTGCTTTTAAAAACTGATGTAAGAGTTTGTGTATACTGATTTGAAATCTGTACTTAAGGTCTTTTCAAAAGAAGTGTTTTTCTGGTAACGAACAGATCTCTCTACTCCAGTATCAGGTAGAAAAAACGAATTTAAAAAATAGAATAAAGTGGTCACATCAGGTTAATCTGCATTAAGATTTGCCAGGAGTAAAAAAAACTAAGAACGCTATTTTACTACTTACCAGTATACAGGTATAAATTACTAAAGAAAAATCACATTCTGAACATTCTGGTAATAAATGTTGAAAGGGGAAGAATTGGGGGTTAATTCAGTTGCTGGCCGACGAATTTTCTGCTTGGATGGCGACATTTTGAAAATTATGTTTACTATTTTCCAAATGCTACCTTTGCTTGTGATTTTTTTGTAACCATAAAGCTCTGGTGTCTTTCAACTTCTTGATGTGTGGAACATTAGTTTAACCGGATAAGTGTACATTTTTGCAAGAAAAAGTTAATTATTGCTTTTTAAAAACTTGCCAAATTTTGAAATTTGTCGCCAGGCCAGTGAATAGGATTTAAACAGAATTGCAAGGCACTTGATCACAATTATAGGGGTGAGGCTTGTACATTGATTTTATCAAATTGATCATAAATCTTTGTCTGTAAAAAAATACAAAACAGTCAATAGTACCTACTACATAATAAAAAAAAGTCTTCTCTGTTTCAATCAAAAAGTTAATACAAAACTCCCCTTTAACAACAGCATTGTTAAGTTTTACATAGTAATCATTCTATATCTTGCCATCAATTGAACCTTTGTCTAGTAATGACGAGAACACTAGAACTCTGGAGAGTAAGTTATTAAGCCAAAATCAAGCATCTCGACACCCTTGAGAAGAATACCTTGCAAACTTAGTCAGGAACTCTGAAACAACCGGATGAACTGTTAAATGCACTTTCTAGAGAGTCTTGAACATTTTAAAAGTTATCAAAGCTCTAGAAACTGTATTTTATTGATCTAATTTGAAACCACTTGACTTTCTACCAGACCACTTTTATCAGTTGAGGGTTCATACTTAATAGATACATTAATTTCTATAAAAAAATTGGATTCAAATCATTTTACAATACAGAACAGGTTCTTTAATAACAAGCAAAGAATATATATTGGAACCTACTTAAGTCTTTCGCAATTAATTTTTTTAATGTAAATAAATAAAGAAAAGTAGCTTACGATGTGTTACATCACAATATTTCAAAATATCGAAAAAGTAATTAGAAAATGATGTTGCACTCATAGTTTTAACAAAATTGGGGCGTTATTTTTTTAAAACTGTTGCTTTGGTTAAAAGAAAATGAACATTGAAACACAATTTAGTTTTTTACTTACACATTGTTATTGCGTAAGTACTTGAAAAACAACAAGATATCACGTCTAATCTTTGAATTTAAATCTTAAATGAAGAAGAACCAGTATGAAAATATAACAAGTTTCAGAGGACAAATAAAAACAAAATTGGAATATTTTTATGACGGCTTTAATTTTTCAGTATAAAGCGCCACCTATGTTGATGGACATTCACGGCGAGACGGGCTATGGCGAGACTGAATAAGTGAACCAGCCGTGTTGAAGTCATATGACTTTTTTAAAAACTTGACCGCCAAAGTCAAATTTTTAATACAAATACAAAAATTGTCGACCAACAACAGGCCAGAGGAACAGCAAGGTTGGTCCAAAATAAATCTAATACTTTACTAATTTCCAATGACTACTAAGATTCTTCTTAAAATCATCTACTCTCTTCGAATACACCACATAATCTGATAAAGCATTCCACTAATTGACAACTCTATTGAAAAAATAATGTTTTCTTACCCCCCTTCTAAAGCACGATTTATTCAATTTCTGATCATGACTTCTGGTCCGGCTATTTAAGATAAAACTTAAGCCCTCCACGTCTCCTTGTTTTATGAACTTGAATAACTGAATTAAATCACCCCTAGCTCTCCTATTTTCCAGGAAATACATGTTAAAAATTAAAATTTAATTTTCGAATTAAATACAAGTGGAAGTAGCGATCTAGTGCGCAGAAACTAATCGTCGAATATATTAATTTTCGTCCCTACTTTAATTATCGTTAACTAATCGAAATCGAATTAAGAGTTTTAATTTTACACTTGCACTAAAAGAAAGAGATGAGAATAGCATCCATCATGTACGCGAAGGTAAGTTTTACATTTTTTAGCTTCCACACTACGTTTATAACGTAGAAAGTGGAAGGTATTATAATCGTTCAGTCCGTCTGTCTGTCCGACCGTCACCCACTTTCATAGCCCAAACTACATATGATACAAGCAAGTGTGATACGTCAAAAATTCAGCGCATCAAAATAAGAAGATATTGAAAATCTCAGAAAAAAATTCGAATTTGAAGTACTGTCAAAGCGGGTATCTTTGGCCATGGAGGGTAACTTTGGTCCACGCGTCGGAAAAAGATTTGTTTCTTAATTTCTCTTCATAAAATGACCCCATCTTAAATTGTTTTACATTTTTGGAAAGGTGAAAACATTGCCTTTCATTTCATGTAAAAAAATATTCTAATTCTGCCAATACTACAAATGACGTTTTCATTCTTACGAGCGCATTGAATGACAAAAATCTATTTCTTCCAACTTTTGTCTGGAACACCTAAAAAAATATTGAAAATAGCTAAATAAAATACTCTATTCGTTCTTTTATTTATGGGGATGAATATTACACCATTTGTTTTTTTCTAAGTTGAATACTTTTTATGCTATATTTAAATATTGGTCACTGGGAAACTTTTGCCGATGATTGCGAATGCGGGTAACTTTGGTCCAAATGTAAAGACTTCTTTATGGAACCGCGATTGTGTGATGACGCCGCTTTTCGCAGTTTTCGCAATGCATCACGGGATACTGGTTGGCAAAAAACTGCTTTTGCCGAAGAGTTACATGCAATAAAAATAGGGTACTTGACTGCATCGCCAAAATACCTTCCAATATTAATTAAATTATAGTTGAAAGTCAAAAATAACAAATGCATATAATTTTTTGCGAAATAAATCTTTAAATCATTAAAAAAATAATTTTAAAAAGGCATTTTTTCACGAGATCATCACGTGTCACAAACACAACGGTTTGGCTGACGTCACTAGTAACTATAAACAAACCGGCGTGATGTTTTTTGTTTTTTTGATTAAACTTGATTTAATCTAATTTACTCTTGAAATAATAAATATTGAGATAATGTAAGGCTTTTTACAGAAGCGGATATTTCAAATTTGCCTAAAATCGATTCCAATGTGGTGTTTCAAAGTTTGTTTATAGTCACTAGTGACATCACAGGTACCACGTGACAGCTAGGAAGCGTTTTCGGGAGTGATTTTTCGTCCTAATTTTAAAATTCATTTTTCTGCCTTTTTATGGGGTATTTGAAAAAAGAAAAAATACGGGTCTAATATTTTTGGCATAAGAATATTTTAAGCCAATAAAAAAAATTTAGTCAAGTACCCTATTGCATTTTTAAAATGCTTCTTTTATGAATAAATACCTCATGTCCTCATATCTACCAAAAATTAGCAAAACATTCCAATGATAAACTTATGATAGCAAAACTGGCAAAAAGTTTTAACTAGTTAATATTTAATATATATTTTTTATTAGTCGAATTTATCTCATGTTGCCATCTGGTGGCTTTTTATGGCACGCCATGGGCGAGCGGAATTTTGGTTTGCGAACTGCCTTATGGGATACTGGTGAAATAGTGGCTTCACCTTTTCCCCTAGGGGCATATCTGCTCCTCTTCCTATATCTATGAAAAATGCTTTCATTTTGGAGGAAGATGGCGATGTTTGGCGAAGGTACATAGCCTGTCCTTCCGTGTGTGTCTAGCTGAATGAGATTGAGATGCATATCGATAATGATAGGATATGTATTGGGACGTCAAATTTACCAGTGTCGCCTGACCAAGCACACAAACCTGAATATATATGTCAACCAACCAACCAACCAGTGTCGCGCCATCTATAAAATGCCGATCGGTTATTTACTTGTATAGTTTTTTGATGAAATGAGATGATGTTTCTGGAAGGAATGGTGGAATGATGTTTCTTGAAGGAATAGTGGAATTTAACATTTGAAATAAAAGCTAATATTTGATAATTTTAATTAAAGTTATTATTTAAAAAATATATACTGTTCATACTTCGATCATGGGCCCACGTGTTTGATTTGCGCCTGCTAACGCATGCGCAGTTGCTCTTAGACGATTTTTTAAGGTCCTTCGCTTTTTAAAAAAATCTCACAATTTTATAAGAAAATCTTTAAAACCAAATTTTTCAAATAAAACTTTTTCTTGTATTTATTTTTCGGGTGGATAATTATGTATTGTTAAAAGAGACAAAAAGGTGGATATGAATCATGATTTACATTTTTTTTAGCTTAAAGTGCAAAAATGATTTAACTTCAAACGATGTTTACCTATTTGGTTATCGCTTTTTAACATCTATTGAATAATGAATAAATCCTGAATTTGATATTTTTTCTAAATATGTGATTTTCAATAAAAAAACTTATTTTCGAAATAATTGCAGCACAATCGATATTTTTTATTAAAAAAAAGCAAAGGTACACTTCATCACTTTTTCAAACAACTTTTCTAAAGTTGTTTTATTTGAAATATTTAAACAATTACATTTTATGATCATAACTACTTTTAAGTGTGGAGGATTAAATTTTTTAACAATGAGTATTTTAACATTTTAACGTTCCCTCACCAATTCTCCCAAAAAATTTGGTGCAGCCCCGGCCCGCAACGTCATTAAAATTTCTCAAAAACTAACATTTTAGCCATCAATGAAACGTTGACGAGTGTAATTTATTTTGGAATTCTTTTTTGAGTTTAAATATTTATCTGTAAAATGGGTATAATAAAAGAAATCTGAAACTTTTAGGTGACGTCACACTTTAATGTTTGATACATAGATTTCAATTTCAATAGTCTTGTTTCAGGTGACGTAGTTTCTTCAAGAATCCATTTCTGCATTTACTTCGATCGGTTCTCTGTTCCCACGTAATATTGGTTCAGCAACGAGCTCGAGAAAGAAGTTATCTTCACTTTGTAGAATTTCAATCGATTAGTTAATTTTTTATGGGATTTAAAGAATTTTATTTTTTAAGCAAAAAACTAACAATATTTTGGATAATTTTAAGTTGGAATTTTAACATTTTATAAATGAGCAGGATTAACGGAAACAATGAACGGGGAAATAATGAGGAGGTCGAAGAGGTTTATTGTAAATCAAGAAGAAGAGACAGAGAGAGTGCGTCGTATTTCAATTCGCTCAACTCCTGTAAACAAGAGGATTGATGAGTTTCTTTAAAGTAGAGTTAAAAACGAAATTCTCACAACAAAGGAATTGATTTCACACCATCGATCGTGGCAAAGTATTGTCGCGAAATTAAACTACTACATATAAACTTATACGGTTTATTTTTCTCATTGGTTGAACATATTTCCTACTTTGCAAAACAAACATTTGGTACATCCCGATTTTTCTTTAGTGCGGTGTCAGTACTCAGTTGCCATTCTGGAATGAAACACTGATTTCTTTTGCCATGTTTCGACGGAGGTTTCTTTCTGCAGGACTTGCGCCTGTGCCACGCAGCTTCGACAGTAAAAACCACGAATCCAGCCACAAGTCCTATGAGCAGAAGGTAGAAAGGACCCTGTAAGTCCTCCACAGATACTTCTCTCTGTCCTGGAACGGATGTTTTGATGCCATAGCATTCGTCCCTTTGAGGATTGTACTTCATTTTCCAGTGTTCCAGAACTCCGCCTTCTTTCATCCTTTGAATTCTGAAATAAACATATTAAATGGTAATTTTACTAGTGGCATACTTGTAACGTGATGTCACACCGTTAGTGTCAAAACATGATGTCATTCAAAATTGTCTGCTCGATCGCTATTTGTGAAAAAAATACCATGAAACTACTCCAAACTGCACTAAAAAAATAAGAAATGCCAATTAAAACTAACCTGAATTTTACGCAAAAAAAATATGCTTTGCCGCTTTCTTAGTAAATAAATAATGAACAATCAAAGAATCACATTGTTCTACATTTTATGACGTCATTCCAAACTGATTTATGAAAAGAATTTGCTTCAAATACTTTTTTTAAATAAAGTTATTCATGCCATTGTTGACGTGGCAACAGCGATTAAATGACTTGAAATTAAATTTCTATGCTAATTGAAGAGCTGATTTCCAAAAGGAGTTAAGTCAATTTTTTTTGCATTTCTCAGAAATCGCGATTTTGTTATGGAAGATTTATTATTGATTTTAAAGAAAAGATATTTCTTTCCCAGTTATCTATGGATGATAGTAACGCTAAATTATATTGTTAAAAAAATCCTGACGATATAGTTATTTAGAAATAAACAAGTAGGTTTGTAACAGAATCTATGTCACTTAACTCGCTTCCACATATTTGTGTTTAACAGGAAAAAACGCGCCAAACACAACATTAATTCTATATTTAACGTTTACAAGCTAAATTTGGCTAGTTTCATTTATTTTATTTCGAAAATTCAATAATTATTACTTATCGTTTGCAAAAATTAATTTATATTTTAAAGAATAAATATGTCATATTCCTCGCTTTTAAATAGAATGAAAACATTTCATATCACCATACAAGGATTCCGTAGTGAAATATATTTGACGTCATTTCAAACTGATGGATGTTGCAAAAATAAATTTATTTTAATTTATTGTCTAACCAAAAGAATTAAAGTTTCTCGAGCGATTGTTGCGAATGGCAAATGTGATTTAATTCTAATAAAAACAGGGCTTTAGCTATTTGTAATTCAAACTTTTAAACGCCAAAATTAACTATTTTCATTAATCTTCTTTCTCAGATTTAATAATTAGACTTTATCGTTTGCTAAATTTGTTTGAAGTTCGAAGAATAATGATGTAATCTTTTTTAATAAATATTTTTGTCGCCACAATTTCCCATTTACATTTCTTTCGAAAATTCACTTATTTATAATTTGTTAAATTAATTTACAGTTCAAAAAATTTATAATTTGTACAATTGATGCTTTAAAAATAAAAGCGAAAACTTAGCATATTTTTTTTAATGTTAAGTTAGAATTCTCTATGCATCTTTCTACATACATATATATAGAACCATTAAAAGAACTCTATTGTGATAATACAACAATCCAAACCGAATTATATCACATAAATAAATATTTTTTCAAAAGTGTATTTTTATTTAACAAAAGTTTCTCGTACGTTTAACGAGAAATGGCAACAGTGAAATATTGAATAAAAATGGAATTTGCATGTTATTTCAATGTAGATTAAATTTTTAGTTATTTAAATTTTAAATAAGCTTCTAGTTTAAATTTTTTAATGAAATTTGGCATGTAGCCTAATCTGATTTTTGCTTCAAATGACGTATCCCACTTGTCTGTGGGACTTGTGGATGACAACAGTGAAAATATGAATAAAAATAGAATTTGCATGTTATTTCAATGTAGATAAAAAAAATTAGTTATTTAAATTTTAAATAAACTTCTAATTTAAATTTTTTAATGAATTTGGAATGTAGCCTAATCTGATTTTTTTGCTTTAAAATGACATATCCCACTTGTCTGTGGGACTTGTGGTTTCTTTCTGTGAAAGTGGGTGACAGACAGACGGACGGACAGACAGACGGACTGAACGATTATAAAACCTTCCACTTTTTAGTTATAAACGTTTGAAAGTAAAAAAGAAAGGTTTAAATTATAACGTTAGCCTCTTCTTCCGAAAACTTACAAACTCACTTTCACAGAAATTTGAACCGACAGCCCACAGACAGTTGATCCCTATTTTGAGCAAAAATATCTGAGATTAGTCGTCTAACATCCAAATAGTTCATCTCTAAATTTAATTGAATCTAATGCATAAAATTGGGTGAAATACGTAAATTTGGCTTTTCTTATGCCTACAGTAACATGAAATTCGTTTGTATTCCATACCTTTTCACTGATATAGTTATACACAAATGTCCACAGACAACTGGATCTACGTCCATTAGAAGCATATTCAGGATTAGGCTCATGCACAAATTTTTAAAAAATTCTAAATCTGTAAGTATTTTTTAAGGCATTGAAATAATCTAATTAAATTTAACGTTTCTAATGAATGATAACATTGAAATGTTACATTTTTATTAATAATTTTATAATGTGACAATTTCGTTAACGTTCAATTGAAACTTTTGTTAATGAAGAAAAAATACAACTTTGAAAATATCTTTGGATATGTATAGTGGATTAAATTCGTATGTTTGGATTGTATTGGTCCATTGATTTGCACAATAATTCTTTAATGGTTTCTATATCATATTTGTAGACCAGTATGCATAGGAATTCTAACCTTCAACATGAAATAAAAAATTATGACTGAAGTCCTTTATTAAAGCATTCATTGATACAAAATTTACAATTTTTTGAACTGTCAACATATTTTACAAATTATAATAAGTGAATATCGAAAGAAATGTAAAGGTTGGCGACAAAAATTTTTATTAAAACCAATTACATCATTATTGCTGTGAAGTCACCTAAATTTAGCAATTGATAATTAATTATTAATAACTACAAAGAAGATTAATGAATTATTTGTATGGCGTTTATAAGTTATTTATTATTGCAATGCTATAAGGCCTGTTTTATATAAACAGAATTGAAATTTAGCATTTGCCATTCATGAATAAGCTCGAGAATTTAATGTCTTTTAGAAAATAAATGTAAAAAAAATTTTTTTTCAACATCAAGAAGCAGTTAATATCGTGAAATATATATTGACTAGGAATCCTTGTATGGCGATAGAAATGTTTGCATTCTATTTAAAAGCGAGGAATATGACATATTTATTTTTAAAATATAAATTACTTTTTGCAAACGATAAGTAATAATTATTGAATTTTCGAAATAAAATAATTGAAAACTACCAAATTTAGCTGTAAATGTTTAAATATGGAATTAATGTTGTGTTTGGCGCGTTTATCCTGTAAACACAAATATTGAAGCGAGTTATTCTACTTTTAACAACTTATGTGTGAGCTAAAAAAGATAAGGAAGAATGACGTAACCCTTTTTGGAAAAAAAAACTCATGACTTATACGCTCTTTTGGAACGAAACTCAAAACTTATTCCCTTTTGGCACAAAAAAATAATGAACTGAAATGACTTATTTCCGTTAGAAAGTAAATCATGTATATTTCTCTCAATTTCCTAATATGAAATATAAGGCAATGAAAGTACTGTGATGGGGTCGAAATTACGAAATGAAATTTGGAGCTTTTTACACGTTTTGGAGGGTGCCCTACAGACATAAAGTTTGGTATACGAGTTCCCAGTACCTATCATCATAATAAGGGGTTGAGAAAATTCACTTCACAAAAGGCATTGCATAGAACTTGTCAGGATGTTAATTATTGAAATAACTTATTTGTAAAAAATTTCCGTAAATCTTAATTTTCGGATCACATGGGGGGGTGTTTGGGTTAACATAAAAGATTCATTATAATGGTTTCTACCCATATGATGCCAGTTTTATCGAAATGAGTCATATGGGACATTGTTAATTATTACTTAGATAAATTTAAAATGTAAAATTATGTTTAATCGTTAATTTAAAAACATTGTACTGAAAGAAAATTAACCTTTTCTGCTTTGAATAGGTTCTTTAGAGATAACTGTAAGTGAGATAAAATTGTAAATGTGCTTACGGGGGTTAGCCTAGGTGGGTCCCTGTGATTTGACCAAAAATATATGGGTTTGATTCTTTTGGCCCGATATTGTTAGACCCACGTAGCCAAATGGACCATAACGGAAACCCACATGTGTGATTAGGGATGACTATGATGCAAGATTTTTTGATCCAAAAATTTGCAATCATTTCATTTGGAATTTAGGACGTATTTTTGCAAATAAATTTTGCATATGAAAAACACGAAATGAATAAATTTGTCATTTTTCCTTAATTAATATTGATTTCGCTGTGAAAAGTACCTTTAATATGCAATATTACTTAAAAGTAATACAAACTACTCAGAAAATGCTTTTTTACTGAATTGTATACGGTTTCCAAATAGTAGAAGATCATTCAGAACGGCCCATCACGAAATTTAGAAGTTAAAATTCTAGTTTGTAAGTAATTTTTTTAAGTCATGAAATAATTCTAACTGTAAATTTTAATCGTTTCTGTAGATAAGGTACAGTGCGATTAAAATTAAAAATGTTACATAAAATGCTATAAAATGAAAATTATATTGATGGACAATTTCACAGGAGCCGAAGCGCTGCAATGTGATTTTGTATTTAATGAAAGAAATGGAATAATGAAGTGCTGAAGAAATGGAATATACAACAATATACAACCACAAATCCACCGCTGGATCAAGCGGCATAGGTTGGATCTTAAGAGCCTGCTTGTAGATTTTATATCTTTTTAAAATGTATCCAATGATCTTTGCAAAACAAAATCCAATCTCTCCATGAGTGGTTTTGTGAAATATCATATCCTTCTGACCAGTATTTCATACCAATTCTAAAAACCATTCAAAAAAGCAACATTAATAATAACCCCCTCATCGCACCTGAAAGTCCTCCAGTACGGGGCAACCTTCCTTGATAACAAGGTTTACAGTCTTGTGTAAGGCTAGGTCCTCCAGTGTTCTGACTACTAAGTGGATATCCGGAATGGCCAAGAATGCTATCAGGTTGGCACTGTAGGTAGTTGTGATGACCATCACGGAAAGCCACCAAGTGGCCAGAAGCAAGCGGCCAGATGTTGTGACTGGGAGGTGAGTGCCACCTGAAAATAGGAATTTGTGAATTTCAAGTTTTTAATAAGCTACAAAGGCCGAGTATTGAATTGAATTTGATTTGGTATGGCAGGTTTTTGTAGTCTATTGATGTATTGAATGTTTATGATGTTATTATATAAACACGAACATGAATATTGTAGCAGTTTGCCTTCAATGATATAGAGTTCTTTTAATGTAAAAATTATAATAAATAGGTAATAGATTAAAGGTAAGACAAAAATGTTTTCAGACACAAAAGAGTAACATCGTTGAAAATCATATATTGGAAATAGTTTTTATTAAATTATAACGATGAAGTAATCAACTTTTGGATTATTAATTGTATGCCGTTTTTTTCTAATAACTGTTTCTGCTTATAACACCCAGATTTGTATTCGCGAAGTAAATTGTTTTTAATCACGATAAATCGTGAGGAAATACTATAGATATACCTTGTTGCAGCATGATTCCGAAAACGAGCCAGAGACAACGAACAAATGAACATAGGTGCTTTTGCGTCTCCTTCGGGTTTCGAAATCTCCAGCTGAAAGTGTGCAGCTTACACAGAATGTAGCTCATCACAAGAGCAGACAGGAAAAGTAACAGCCACACCTACATCACAAGAAATGAATAGAAAGAGCATAATCTAAAATGGGCTTGATCAATAAGTTCGAAAGGTGGTTATAAATTTGATGGGATAAAAGTTTGCACTAGTGCTATACTTGCGTCACTTTACTGGTAGCGGGTGATATTTTATGAATATAGCCAGGCTATAGGTCATTAAAACTACCAAGAAGTTCTCAGTGAACTAGAATATAGTCTATTGTTATGTTATTTAAGTCCCGGATGCCAGACCTACTGATCAAATTTTTTATGCACAATTTACTCTCTGACTAAAATTTTTTTTTAATCTTCTAAACTGTTTTAAGTTTATGAATTTAATTAACTTTAGAACAATTCTGTATTAAAAAGTATCGGAGAAAAAGTATAGGAAAAGTATATTAAAAAGTATAAGTATATACTTATTGTAAGGAAAAAAATAAAATATTAGAGTCATATTCTATTTCGAATCAACAAATTTCACAACATTACCGTTTTCGATTTGGATAAAATATACAGGAATCATATTTTTTTAACTTCTGAGTTAAGATTTAATTAAAAAAATATTTCATATCTTTTCAAATATTTTGTATTTTACATTCTTAAAAAAATTCATATCTCCTAAACTACGAAAAAATAGTTAAAAAAAACTTTATCTGAACTTGAAACCTCAAAAGGTATACTTTAATAATTATTATTATTTTTATTTTTGGAAATCGAAGGTGGTCGGCTTTAAATCAAATTTCGTTCTCGATTAATTTTACTTGGAATGGATTATTATAAGTATTTTTTTTCAGAAGTAATAAATGATTTCAATAAAATCAATTTAAACTTACCCATTACTTAAAGTTAAATAAGAAATTTTTGCTATTATAACTGGGAAGGAGTTTTTGATTTGCATTATAAGAATTCCTTTTTTACAAGTTAGTGCTATTGTATTAATGTAGGTAAATAGTTTATATTACTTCTGTTTTGTAGAGTCTTAAGAATAACAGTGCTCTTGGTGGTTCTTCAGGAAATTTAATGAGAATACCATATGCAACGGAAGTTAGAGGTTCGGTGAACTGGACGGCTTCGAATCTGGTTTGGGTGATGGTCAAGTATGGAATCACATCTGCTTCCTAAAAAAGTAGCAAAACCTTTAAAACAAGCAACGATAATCTATATATATAATACTCTTATACGGAACCCAAATTTCCTTATATTTCTATCTCTGGAATGGCAACAGTCGAAATGAACAAAAATACTACAAATTTCAAAATGGCCGACTGAAAACAACAAAAAAGTGTTTCTTCAGGAATGGCTTGAAAAAGGAAAAAAAAAACTATAAATATTATGCACAAAACATAGTTCGATACGGCAGAAAAACATTAATATACTTTTTGAGAAAAGCACTACGAAATAACACAAGGATTGGCAATTTCGGGAATGGCTGCAATAAGGCCAAAAAAAACAACAACTTTAGGATATAATCAGTAAGTTTATCTTTAAAGATGCATAATATTAGGGACGTTTAATGTATAAAAATTTAAATTATAATTTATTAACCTAAAGGACCCTGTCCGGATTTGGCGTCCTTTCTTCAAAACGGTCGACTGAAATAACCAAAAATATTACCCATTTTCAAAATGGCCGACTGAAAACAAAAAAAAGTGTACTTTCAGGAATGATTTTAAAAAGGCGAAAAAGGAAAAAATAACTATAAATATTATGCCCAAAACATAGTTCGATACGGCAGAAAAACATTGAATATATATATATTTTTTTTTGAAAAAGCACTACGAAATTAGAGGATTACGAAGAATTGGCAATTTCAGGAATAACTGTAAAAAGGCCAAAAATGAAAAATAACCATAAATATTATATGCAAAACGTTGTTCGATACGGCAGTAAAACAGAAAATATACTTTTTTTTTTACTAAAAACACTACGAAATTAGTAGATTGCAAAGGATTGAAATTTTACAAGTAGTGGCGAAGCGTTGTCATATTTGGCACAACATCGCCCAAAATGCGATACTTGGCGATTGCCCCAAAAATTAGTCGCCAAGGGTTGCCATAAAATGGATTTGGCGGGGTTACCAGATTTGGCAAAGCATTACTGGACATGCTTCGGTTAGCCTAAAGTATCGTTCCCGGATTTGGCGACCATTAGAAAATCTCGCCAAGTCGAAATGACAACAAACTCTGGCCGGTAATTGCCGAGATGGTTGCCATCTCCAATGAAATTTCAAAAATGAAAATGAAATGTTTATTTTCTTTTTAATTTTTGAAAAATTTAAAAGAAAATAAACTTTTATGTAACAGGAAAAATTCATTAAATTGTAGACCAGATTTATAGAAAACGTGGAACGAAATGCCGAAGAATTTATTTTTAAGAAGTACATAATTATTTAAAATCGTTAAGCATATAATTGATAGAAGGTTGGTGTAAAAAACTTCAGAGTAAATTATATACATTTAAGATTTAAATGGATTAACATAATACCGATTTTCAGGGCTACCAGATTTGGCGTAAAATTGCCGGGCACGATTCTTTAGGTTAACCCATGCTTCTTTAGGTTTACCTTATAATTTTGATTGACTGAACTACCAAACACTATTGTTAATAAAAAAACACAGGCGTATAATTTTATAAGCATTAATTTGTTATTATTTTATTTTAAAAGGATACCAAAGGCTAGACTAAAATATTTCAATGAACGGTGAGCGAGCGAAGCGAGCCTGGATCGCGAAGCGATCCAAAGGGAACTGCGCAAGCAGTTCCCGGGGCTTGGCGAGCGATAGCGAGCAGGGGGCGTGCCACCTAGTTACCAAAAAGTCTCTAATGTTTTTAAGTGAAAAAGGGTTGCGTAATTATTTGTATATGGATTGTGTTTAAAATTTTTATAATAAAAAATAAATTTCTTGGAAATATTTTGTAGATGGTAAAATATATTTTTGAGTGTTTTTAATAAGTAACGTTTTATCTATAATAATAAAGGAAAGAGTCTGTGTGTGTCTGTGTGTTTGTTTTCGGATCGTAAAAGACCTACTTATATGTCCTCAGAAATACGAAATTTTTAAGATAGATTCCCTTTAATACCAACGTGTGCACCTGAGGCTTAGATATTTCATATTTTTTCAATTTTTAGAGAAAATTCGAATTTTCTGAAAAAAATACACCACTTTCGCTCAAATCCGATAATTTTTTCTCTTTCCTGATGCCATCGGCTGAAAAAATTAAATAAAACTTTTAACGAAAACATTTAAAATTCAAAATGTTTATTTTATTCTTTTGCCATTACTTTAAGAAACTAAATTCATTATTTGAAAAATAATTGACATGTTTCAAGTGACGTAATTCCTCCAGTCTTCATTCCCGGATTTTATTGTGGGTTTATTTGATGATTTTTTAATTGATTTTTCTGTTGACTGCATGTATGCATATTTAAGCAATAAATGTATAGTTAAGCTATTACTGAACTATGATGGTTATTAAAGGCCATCGCACTAGAGCATTAGTCTTTTATGTCTTATTTTTTCGCCAAATACGTTGCCAAACTCGCCAAATTATGAACTAAAATTCGCCAAATAGGCAATTTCTTTTATAAATAATTTATAAGCTGGTCGGTTGTTCGAAGGTCATTGTGTTAGAGCTGTAATAATTTGGTGTGTGGGTGTAGCTATATCTATTTTCTCGCCAAATTATTTCCCAAAACGCGCCAAATGAGCTGTTTTATGTATTTATGAGGGAATTGTGATGACATTTATGAGTGCATTTTATAGTGTATTTTTCATTTCGGAATTTTAAGGCAATGAAACGGGATTTTATAATTTATAACGAGCGGAAACAATAATAAGTTTATGATCCTATAACAAGGTATATGGTACACATATTTGGAATCTATTTGATATTTTTTTATTCCGTGCGAAGAACGGGTATAAGTTTGCTAGTATATTTATAATTGCTTCAAATTAATAATTTATTTTTCATAGAAAATATTAAATAAAAGAAAGTATAGAAATTTTACATACAAGCAAATAATTATCCGTTCTTCGCACGGACTAAAAAAGTGCATATCTATCCAAGTATATGTATCATTTATTCCGTTATAAGATATTAAGCTTATGTTATTGTTCCCTCTCCTTAATTTTCAATTTTAATTATTTTTTGTATTTATTTTAATATCTTTAGCTGAATAGTAATACGAAAGAAGAAAACTGATCGAATTTGAGTGAAAGGTTTTTTCAGAAAATTTTAATTTTTTCTAAAAATCGAACATTTTGAGCTCTAAAAGTTTAAAAACCGTAACTTAAGTAAAATCTGCACATTTGTACCAAGTTACGAGTCAAACAGATGTCTAGTTTAAGAGTCTAGAAGGAACAAACAAACACATATAAAACTTCATCTTTTGCTTCCACACTAAGTTTATAACGTAAGAAGAGAGGGGTATTATAATTGTTCAGTCAGTCCGTCCGCCCGTCCGTATGTCACCCACTTTCATAGTCCAAACTACAAATGCAACAGGCAAGTGTGTTGCGTCAAAAAATTCATCACATCGAAAGTAGAAGACATTGAAAATCTCAGAAAAAAAAATCGAATTCGAAGTTCTTTGTTCATTTCGAGATTCTTTGATTGCATGTTTATTTAAATGATTTGCTTATATTTAAAATCGAGGAATATTATACATTTATTTTTTGAATATAAATTAATTTAGCAAACGATAAGAAATCAATGTTGAATTTTTGAAAGAAAATAAATGAAACTAGCCAAATTTAGCGTGTAAATTTTTAATATAGAATTAATGTTGTGTTTTGCGCCTTTTTTTTTTTCTTGTTGAACACAAATGTTGTGTGGAAGCGGGATTTGTGGCAGATTCTGTTACAAACCTACTTGTTATTATTATAGATTCGAATATAAAATATCAATTAAAAAAATATTATGTATACAAATAGAAAATATTTAATTCAACAATATAACTTTATATGGTATATACAATCCAAACAGAAAAGCGTCAATTTCCCAAATTTTATCAAAATTTTATCAGATAAATTTTGCATAATATACCAACTTACTCCTTTTACAATCATGCCTATAGCTCCAGTCCATTCGTTTCCGGATTTTGTCCCCCAATTGTCTTCGGGTGCCGCCACGAAACTGAAGCTTTAAAATTAAATACTTCATTCAAAATGCTTCCCAAATTATTTTTAAATTTGCTTAAACAAATTGTTTATAATAAATACGACAAATCTTGTTGAGAAAAACAGTATTCATAGCTTTTTTTAACATTACTTTTCAAACAAGGCAGGTATCAAGTTCAAAACCGGCAAGAAAGGAGTTAACAAATTAGCATTGATATACATAGAGACCCTCATCTTTTGCACACATAAAAAATATGGACAGACGTGAAGTTTCAGCAGAAATTAAATCGTTGATTAACAGCAAAAACACTTTTTTGGTCATACAATCATAAGTAAATAAAAAAAAATTACGGGTAAGTAAAATGCCGATTTATCGATTTACTCTTTATTTACCTAAAATTAAGTCTTCCACCCACATAGCGTAGAATTTCTTTTAATACGCAATCTTCTAATACAACTTTTCCGTCTGTAATGTTGAACGTCACAAAAGGCCGGTACTAGAAAATTAAAAAAAAATAAAAAAATTCAATAAACGGAGAAATAACAACGATAGAACATAAATTAAAAATTACAAAAGTAATTGTAAAAATAGCAACAATTACTAATAGCAATTAAGAAGTAACAATTAATACTTAGGTATTTGAGAAATAACAATAATTAATGATATCAATTGAGATATTTCTAAGGGGAAAGTCAAGCAAATCATATTCTTCATTCACTTTCCATGTTCATCCACGTTTCCAAGTCCATGGGTACAGTTTTCAAGGCACATTGTCTGCCTTAGAATTTAAGTTTATCAATTTGTGGTATTTTGGAACATGGAAGTTCCGGATGTTGTTAGGGATCCTAGACAACACTTTTTCATTTTCTTGCCAGATTTATATAAAATTAATTATAAATTTAAATGTAGTTTTTAAAAATACGACGGAAAAAAATTTGAGGGCGGAATAGGGTTACTACGCTCCTATTCCATCTCTGTGTTGACTATCACCTGCAGCAGGGCTATCCTGAGATGCAGTGGCTGAAGGTGCAGGGGCTCCATCCTCATCAACCCGGTGTCGTTGGCCCACACGGCTACGGGGCGCAGTCGTTGGGTACCGTTCTCTGCGGGGAAGCTGCGCCATATTGTGTATTCGGCCGACTGCCCACAGCAGCGACCTGGGAGAAGGCTGGCCTGGAAAGAAAAGGGTGCAGGATCATTACATTTTGTCACTCGAAATAAAACCCTGTAATTTTACAACACAGGGGGAGGGTAAAAGTGACCAATGTCACCATCACCCAGTAATGTGAATTAACATATGATGTAAAATTTATTTTTGGTAATTTTACTTCATAAGTAAATTCATATCACAGGGTGGTGGCAGCACTTTTAGACAGCGTACAGATAACGAAACGCTCGGACGGTCAAAGAATATAAAAGATATGTCTCTGATGTCAAACCTTTCCAATAATTTCTATTTGTTTTAAAAAATCGGACTATTAGAACGGACTTTGGAAAGGGGGTAAAGACAGACAGACGGACGGAAATTTTCACCATCTTTCCATTTTTTAAATTATTTGGAATTGAAAAAAGGCTAAAAAATGATATATTAACGAAATGGAAATGAAATGTTTAAATTTTCACGACTAACACGTCTTAAAGTGCAATCGCATCACAATTTATGTGGCGTAACACACATCACAATTTTGTGGCAATTTATGTGGCGTAAATAATATTAAAAAATCGGTTGTAAAACATAAAACATAATACTATTACAGCCAAAATTCGAAAAACTTTCATATATAATTGCAAAAAAATGAATTATTCACGAATAATTTTTACATTTTATTCTTAAAATGATTTAACTTTTACCACTCCGATTTATATAATTGTACTAGACACAGCCTCCACACACAGTTGTCTATATCAATTAATATATTAATGATAATATCAATATATATCTATGATAATAAAAATGAAGTTTTGTGTGTATGTTCCATATGGACTCGTAAACTAGACATTTGTTTGACTCGTAATTTGGCACAAATGCGTAGTTCATACTTAGATTATTATTTTTGAACTTTCAGAGCTCAAAATGTTATATTTTTAGAGAAAATTCGAATTTTCTGAAAAAAATACACCACTTTGGCTCAAATCCAATATTTTTTTTTTTTACTTTCCTGATGCCATCTGCTGAAAAAATTAAATAAAACTTTTAACGAAAATAATTAAAATTGAAAATGTTTATTTTATTCTGTTGCCATTACCTTCAGAAACTAAATTTATTATTTGAAAAATAATTGACATGTTTCAAGTGACGTAATTTCGTTTAGTCTCCATTCTAGGATATTATTGTGGGTTTAGGTGATAATTATTTCTTCATTGATGGTTCTGTTGATTGCAACTATGCATATTTAAGTTATTTCCGCGAATTATAACTATGATGGTTGTTCAAGTCCATCGCATTAGAGCTGCATATGAGGGTTTTTTTTAGGTATTCGCGAAATTCTCACCTAAACGCGCTAAATTAGCAAAATGATTTTTTTTTTAATTTATAAGCTGGTTTGTTGTTCGAAGGTCATCGTGCTAGAACTGTATAATAAGTGTGTTTCTAGATATATCTCTTTTCTCGCCAAATTCTAACCAAAAATGCGCCAAATGAGCTAAAAGGTTTTATAAGTTGATGAGGGAAATTGCGGTGACTTATATGCGTGCATTTTATAGCGTATTTTTTATTTTAGATTTTTAAGGTAATATAAGTAACAGGATTTTTTAATACTTTATAATGAGAGGGAATAACATAAGTTTACTATCTTATAATGGATTAAATGGTACTTGGATCGATTCCAACTTTTTTCTATTCCGTGCAAAGAACGGGTATTTATTTGCTAGTCTGAAATAAATTTGTTTGAATTGGGAGATTATTAATTGTTAAGAAATATTTTCTCTTGACATTTGCACTTCAATTCTGAAAAAATCCTCCAATTGTCTTTTAGTGTACTTTTTAATGAATTAAATTAACTTAAAAATTAAATGTAATAATGTAAGTCTCCAAAAGCTTTTAATACAGACAGTGTTTTCAACATTCTTACCTGAACATTTTTCAAAATTGTTTCTCCTAATGTTTTGTTGTAAGGCGTTAGAGCAGAGCATGTCTCATCTATTTTTTGGTAAACATTGGATTTAGTTGACATAATCTGTTAACGAAAACACAAAGTATTTCAGAATTTATGGTTTACTTTTGTGTTTACAAATAATACACTGTGCTCAATTTCGCTTGAACATTTTCTATGTAAAATTTTTTATGCAATAGGTATTTTTTAGTCGAGCAAATCGTTTTATAAAATTTAAAAAAAATGCGAAAACCATAATTTAGCAAATCTTGCTATGTATTATTAAAGTAAAAATGTTGGTTTTTTTAATACAAAATATGCGTTTAGGTAAAAGTAAGGTGAAACTTTAAATTTTATCATACATTATTCATTATTAAACCATAAACAAGTAGGTTTGCAACAGAATCTGTCACTTAACCCGCTTCCACACAACAGTTGTGTTTAATAGGTAAAATGGCGCCAAACACAGCATTAATTCTATATTAAGCATTTACATGCTAAATTTGGTAGTTTTATTTATTTTATTTCGAAATTTCAATAATTATTACTTATCGTTTGCAAAAATTATTTTATATTTCAAAGAATAAATATGTAATATTCCTCGCTTTTAAATAGAATGAAAATATTTCATATCAACATACAAAGAATCTCGTAGTGAAATATATTTGACGTCATTTCAAACTGATCGATGTCGCAAAAATAAATTCATTTTAATTTATTGTCTAAAAGAATTAAAGTTTCTCGAGCGATTGTTGCGAATGGAAATGGTGATTTAAATCTAATAAAAAGGGCTTCCTATGCTTTTTAAATGAGCATTAATTTTTGCATTTTCTTAAATAATTGAAGTACTTCGAATTCGAATTTTTTTCTGAAATTTTTAATGTATTCTAATTTCGATGCGCTGAATTTTTTGACGTATCACACTTGTCCGTAGCATTTGTAGTTTGGGCTATGAAAGTGGGTGACGGACAGACAGACAGACAAACGGACTGAACGATTATACCTTCCACGAATACCTTCCACTTTTTACATTATAAACGTAGTGCGGAAGCTAAAAAGAAAACGGATCTTTTTGGATTAAAACCTGTCCAAATAAAAAGAAATTTAAGGAGGAAAAAAAATTACATTAAGATTCAAAAGTTTATAAAATGTTACAAATTACATCGAAAAAGTAGTACTTTTGGGAAAAATATTATTTTTTAAAAAATGAAATTCAATGGTTTTTACTGTGACGTTTATTTAATATGTTTACCTTCATTTTAAAATTATGAAAAAATCTGATTTTTTTATAAGAAAATGGCGTTGCTTATTTTTTAAACTCAACTTTAATAGAGTTTTCAAACGAGATTTTGCCCAAATAATTTATTTTGCACTGGTAACCTTTTCAGGTTGCGTGCTTGGAGTGAATTATTCATGAATGAATTTTACATTCTACTCTTAAAATGACGTAACTCTTATCCAAGAAAAAAACCGTATCCATTTGTTTGGGAAAAACTGAAAAAAAAAGCTTTGGATTTGCTGTTTATAAATTTGCTTTTGTTACGGTAACAATCATATGGGTTATGTAATTTTTGGTAAACCATTAGCTAAAGTATCTATTTCTTGATATATGAATACAATTATAGGAAATGATAATTAAAGGTTTTACATAATTTTTTTTGTGTGGTATTTGTTTGTATCCCTTATTAAACAAATTCCGTAACGTTACTCTTATGTATCGCAAACATTCCTGGCTTTTTCCAGTTTACATCGCTTTTTAGGATTTTAAGAGTCCAGAAACATAAGTAAAATCACGAGAGAACTCACGAAGGAAACAACGTAGATTATTGGCACAAATACTTTATTTGTTGGTACAAATTTTAAATTTTTCAGCGCGAGTGTTAAAACGCTCGCCTTCAAAGACACGCAACACAAACTGACAGTCGTCGACGCGAAGCTGTGAACATGATATCCGGAAAATGTGTGTAGAGGAAGAAGGCGATACTCTCATGTTGTTTTTTCAAAGCAAAGTTGAAGATATTTTCTGAATAAATAAAATAATTTAACATACATTCTTTTGGACGATTCGATAAAATGCATCGTTGTAACAAAGCAACCATGGCCGCTATGCGTAGTGCGCAATTATGAAGCTATTCGATGAATGGACCAAAGGGTTGGTGAATCGAATACCACTGCAAGCAACACATAGTTTAGAAATATAATATGGTGGCGCCATCCTTTTGCATGCAAATAGACATTTTTCGATATTTCCAGGAACAAAGCTGCCCAAAATTTCCCAGTAACATTCATGATTTTTTTTTACAGTATGCTACTTCCAGACATATTTCTCAAAATATTAATGTAACATGTAGTTTAGAAAAAGTAAAGATGATAGGGGCACCACCCTTTTTCATGCAAATAGAAATTTTTTGAAATTTCCAGGAACTCGGATGCCCAAAATTTCCCAGTAACGTTTATGAATTTTTTTTTCACATTGTGCTACTTTCATACATATTCTTCAAAATATCAATGCAAGACAAAATCTGCGTAGTCTTGTTCCGATTTAGTATGTATAGAGCCTTTGCTTTTCAGAGAAACCTGCATCTGGCAAGGCCATAGGCATAGGAATGATCCTGTGGGACAAACAAATGCAAGAGACACCAGCGTTTTCAATGCGAGCTCGTTTGAACGCTTGTTTTTTTTAAAAAGAATTGCGCCTTTAAAATGACTACTGAATATTATCAGAATATGAACAAAGAATCTAAAGAAAGGTATTTGGAGAACATTTCATTGATAAATAAAATAGATCTATATTCTTTATCGAAAAATGATAATAGCGTAGACGTGCAGAATTTTCCAGATGTGATGTTTATGGATATATCCTCGCAAATTCTGAACCACTTAGGGCTATTCCACGAAAATGTCAACCTCGGTACCAAAATTTCAAAATTAAGTACATACTTCGTGTCACATACCATTTTAAAGATTGGAATCTCTGTTTTAACACACTGAATTTCATTGTTTGAAATATATATTTTTTATAGAAGAAAAATTGCTTTTTAACGAACACTGTAAAAAAATCCATAATTTTAAGTGTTAGATTTTTACCCTTTCGAAACATTTTTTTCCTAAACTTTCCATATTTTTTTTTAAAAAAAAATTAATTAAATTGTTCCCTACATTGTAAAGTAACATTCTATGCTCTTACCCAAATCAAAAGTTTCAAAATTACTTGTAATGGGATAAATTTATTACACCCTTTCATAAAATGTCAGTCAGTTACCAAATTTGTTTTTAATTTTTTAATTTAAGAATAGAAATTTGGACTGCAGAATCTTTATAAAAGATATTCTCTGTTTTCAATAAGTACTAAATAATACTACATGGGACAAAATTTAAAAATGAACTTGTACAGGTAAAAATTGCTTGGTAACTGACTGACATTTTGACTTGGTAACTGACTGACATAGATGTAGCTGGCTATTAATTTACTTATTATTACCCCAGTATTGACCCTATGCATAAATTATTTTTATAATACAACTCACTTTCATGTTTGATTCAATCACATGTTGGTCTTTTTATTAATGTGAACAGACGATCAGTTTTAAGCAGGACAGTCCCGCTTTTTGTCTCACTGACCCGTGTATGTTCCGTGTCGACCCGTGTTGTTTATTAATTCTCATATTTTATGAATGTGCAACTAATTTTTGGGTTTTATCTCATCAGACATGGGCGGCTGGGGTACCCAGTTTGTTAAGGCGTTCGCCTTGCAAGCGGAAGGTTCCAGGTTCGGGTCCGGGCATCTCTAAAATAACTGCCGACCTATAAACAGCCCGTGCAGCCGAAAATGTCTGATTAATAATACCCCATTTAGAGGGAGTGCACCTTAAATATCCTCCAAAGTCCCAACGCTGCGTAAGATGTCGCCCTTAATGGTTGCGTTGGGTGCCTACTCAGGTGTCGACTCGTCACCTGACTGTGGTTCTAAATTACGACGTGCATCACCAATAGCTCTTGTGTAGCTCTAGTGTGATGATAATTCAAACTAAACTAAACTAAACTCATCAGATATGTTAAGTATTTCAGAGATGTCAGTCAGTTACCATTATGTCAGTCAGTTACCAAGGCGTTCTAAAAGCTGGTATTTTTTCAGGGCTCAATATTTTGATATAAAAATTGATGTGCTGGATAGTTCATTTCTTCCACTTTAATATAAGTCTGACTTTTAAAAGCCACCTCTTTTATATTCAGAAGAAAATGATATTGAATAACTTGAAGTGGCAATGAAGGTTGCAGATATGTCAGTCAGTTACCACAACTTCAATAATTTTTCTAACAATTTCTATAAGGGCTATCTAAAATTGTAAACCATATTTGAATTCAGCTGAAAATTCTCTTTTAAAATATATAAAACCTAATTTGTAAAACTATATAATTGTCCCGCTATTTCGTAAAACATTGTAATTTCGTCCTCCGAATGTCAGTCAGTTACCCATGGAATGGCCCCTTAGTTTTTGGTTCGGTCAAATCATCACGTTAAATGGCGAGAAGCCATTTCTCTCTTGGTATAGTACTTAATTCAATTTTTTTATCTCCTCTCCTCATTTAAGGATGGCGGGCAACCTGAAAAATGCCTTTAGATATCGGTTCTATCTATTTCCACAATTTATTACTCCACAAAATGCAGGCATTTTGAAATTTACTAAGAAAAAAACTCGATAAATACACGCAACAGACGTTAAAACTTACTGCTTACTAAGAAAAGTGTAGGTTTGTTTGTCCCACAGTAATCGTTGCTATGGGAACGAAGGAGAGGGGGTCGCAGATAACCGCTCTAATGCCCTTACCTCGAACGCAGCCGGGCAGTCAGCCGCCCTCGCTCCAATCCCGCTCACCAGAGTGAGGTCCACTTCGTAGGCAGTCACCCCCAGAAGCCTCTCCTGCCACATGGAAGGACTGCCAGAGACCAGGACTTTGGTGCGCATCTTGTGTATGCTGCTTGACAGCAACTAAAAGAGGTGAAAGCACGGCCTGTTCAACTTACAAGGCCAGAGAAGCTCTCGCAAACAATGCGTGTGCGGAAATGACGCCACTGTTCCGAGTGTCGTTATTTCGAAGATAATGAAACATGATCTCGACACATTTTCCGAAGCCACACGTTTACGGCTGACTTTATTTTTAGGGCTCCGAGTGGTTCCGAATAGTTTTCTTCCATTTCAGCACTCGGAACAGTGACGTTAAACCTTTCGCTTGTAAGTTGAGTAGGCAGAGGTTAAAGTTAAGAACTGTATCAAAATTTAACTTTAATGGTTATAACTACTTTTGAAGCACAAATTTCTGTTTTTCGTAGTTGATATTTGTTTGCAATGCTTCGCATATTTGAAAGGAGGATAAAGTTATTGTTCAAGGAGCGTTGAGAGAATTACCATCGATTGCAATTTGCTCTGAGCCACATTTAATCTTTAACTATAGTATTGCAGGAGGATATGTGTAATCAGGGCTTTATCTAGAAAAATAGAGACTATTGGTACAGTAAATTTTGGGAACCCTTTACGGAAACGTTTGTGTACATGATAATGCATATCCCATAATAATAGTGCTAGTTGGCTGATTTATTATATTTGTTGTATCATTCTATCATCTTTCTTTTACATTGATTAGCTCAATCACGTTAGGTCAATGTCTAAGTCAAAATTCAAGCTCAAAACAAAATGGCAAAAAAGCCAAAATTTACTGAAATTTTGGTTGTTCACAACATTTAGCATAAAGAAATTGAAATTTAGAAGCTCTTTAAATTAGGGGGTCCTAAGCCCACACTCTTAAAACAAACGAGCGGTTTTAACTCAGTCTGAGTTAATTTCCACTCCTTTCCGGTGCCGAAAATGCACTTCGCCTATAGGAGTGGATTTCACTCTTTTGTTTTAAGAGTGCAGGTCTAAGCGGCCTTGTGGAATATCAGGGTCAAACTGGGTATCAACCTTGGATGTATTCCATCAAATAATATTAACTATGTCACTCATTTAAACATCTTGTACAAAGTAAGACAATCAATAATTATTTTCCCGGGGCTTCATTCAAATTGTTAAGGAATCTGGTAATAATGAAAGTGATTAAAGACAAACAAATGGATTGTTCAGAAAACACGGGATTCAAGTCCATAAAAAGCTTTTTTCTTCAGAGATTTAAAGTTAAACCTTTATACAAAATTACCTCTTAAAATTTTTTTAAGTGTTGCTGCCTAGCAGATATCATCTGAACTAAGACTTTTTTAAAAATTATTTCACTGAAATTTTACATAATTAAGTGCGCTGCTAACTCGAAATCGACATAAATCGTGGACTTATATTCCGAACCTTCCAACTATCAAAACACATCGAGATTGCTCACCTTGAGTATGATTTCGTCCGCCACTTCCCCATCACCGAGGGAGACGAGCATCCGTCCCTCTTCCGTCAGATCCGCCAAGTTCCATGTGTCGAAGAACAGTTCCTCGTTGCGTAGGAATGAAGGTCCGGCATCTGACGTTCCACCTACGTGAATATGAGATACCCGGACTCCGTTGGAAGCCAGAAGGGAGGACAACAGACCACCGACTGGTATAGGAAAAGAATTAAAAATGAACCACACAGCAAGTATTAAATTATCTTTATGATAGTAAAAAAACTAAACTCCTCGGCGCAACAGCAAATTAGTGGGCCAAGACCTGCCGTGCCCATTTCAGCTTTCGTGACCTAGGGCTCTGGGGTGCTAGGCATATGTCCCGGTAAGGTGGTCAGCCTCACGCGGAACCCCCAGTGTTTAGTTCCTAAGCATGCTTGGTACCCATTTTATCGACCCACTTAAGGGTTGAAAGGATGGGTCAACCTCGCCCAATCCGGGATTCGAACCCCGGACCTGTGGCACAGCAATGCAAAGCACTACCACTGCGCCACGGGACCTCCTTTCTGATAGTATTGAAAGAAATTATCATTATGATAGTATTGAATAGAAATATATCATTATGATAGTATTGAAAGAAATTATCATTATGATAGTATTGAAAGAAATGATCAATATTAAATTGTAATTGTAATTATATTAATGTACTGATATCTACTCTATCAGGCTAGTATACTCGATTTTGGTTTTAGCAAGAAAGAAAAAAAAATCACTTGAAACTAATACTTTTCAAGAAGATTTTTCTTTGAATAGGATAAAAAAAAGCGAAAAAATGAGAAGTTGAAATATTATAGTAACTGTGTACTTTATTACGGTATTTTTGCATACAACAAAAAGCGTCGACTTTTGACTTCTTTGTTAATGGAGGTGAATTAAGGATGTTTCGGAATGTCGCTTGCAAAAAATATACATATGGGAGGATAATCACGAGAGCAATGCCCCCTCCCTCCCCCCAGTTACTTATAATTTTATTCAAAACATATTATATGTAAAGCTCATATACAACCGATATTCTACTTTGTCTTCCAAAAGAAAGAGGTAGTAAAATTACGATAACTTATTTTAAAGTTACTCACCTACATCATTACCTTCTTGTATCACAATGACATCCTGTAGATACTCATTCTTGAGGTACTCGAAGACGGCAATCTCTTTCTGCCAGGGTTTGTCATCGAATGATGGCGTAGCACAAGTGCGTGTGCAAGGATCAGAAGTCACCAGGTGGGGCAAATTGTAGTCATGGGCTGTAGTATCAATTCCTCCCCAGGTGTAGCCCTTACCAGTGACAGCAAAAACAGCCACGCTGCCTTCTGATACCCAGTGACATGCTAAAACGAAATAGTATTTCTAATGACAACTTAGTAATGGAAGTGTAAATACGTAGTTCGAATTTTCTTGGTTTTAGCAAAGCTAATTAAATTCTATCAATATCCAGGCAGAGCTTAGGTGCCTTTACATACTAATTAGGGGAATAAAAATAATTACTAACTAATCAAAATAAATTTTGGATAGTCTGTTTGGATGGGCTTAAATTAAAGAAATTCCCATTTCGAGAATAATCTATACCAACTTTCAAAAGATTTTAAGAGTATAAACAATATCATTTTTTTAAAGTTTTAATCCAACGATTTATTTTATTTAAAGCCAACAGAAATTTCTACATTTTTTCGATTCGAGTGATTTTGATCGAATTCTTCAATTGACTAAGTGGTGGATTTTAAATTGTCAATTACAGCTATCGGAAACTAATTGTAAATAGTTAAAATAACTAGTTACAATAATTTCTTAAGAAAGCCTATACCATCACTGATGTCATGCCGCAAGGACTTCGCCTCCTTATTTTTGAAGTTTGTCTTCGTCTGGTGGTCGCCTTCAAAGAAAGAAAGTCCCACAGACTTCCGTAGTAGGTGTAGAATATTGGTCACTGGAGCATCGCAGTCCCCGTACAAAACAACTGCAAATGAGTAAACAAAATGCATAGACATTTTCATCAAAACATATTTTCAAGTATTTAAATCATTGTTTTTATAAACGGCTGGAAATAAGTTTAAAAAAAAAAAAGGTTCTAATCGATTCTTTTCCGTACTCGAAACGAGATTCTTTTTATTTTAATTGATCTGGAAAACCATAAATTTAATGGGAATCATTTAATGAAAATCAATTTAATTTTTTGTTTTAAATACAGCAATAAAAACCCAATTACCTTTTTAATGTATTTTATTCAAAAGCACCAGATTGGAAAAATTATTAATTTATCTCAAAATCATATAAATAAAAATGATGTTTTGGACACATTCTGAACTTTGAAGAGGCTGACGCAATTTTAAACTTTGAAGAAACGAAAAACTTAAAATTACAACGTTTTTATGAAACAATGTAGATAAGCTAAATTGCTAACTTATTTTTAATATGAATTTTAGTACAGCTGGGGGAAAAAAGCGATTCACCCTTCATTTTTCGGCTGCTATTGGTCAAGGAATTTTGTGAAAGGAGTCATTTTTCAGGAAATAGCGTAAGAAATTGAGAACTGGCAACCAAAATTGTATAAGGGGTAGTCTACATATTAAATTGAGTACCAACTTTGAAATTCCGCTGAACAAATTCCAATGGCAACACCCAGTTTTTTTACATAAAAATGTTCAGCACCTTCAAAATACCCCAGGTATAAAAAAGAATTATTCATTTTGCATTATTTGCTGAGATATTAAAGCATTAATTTTGAACTCGTTTAGGGGGAATTTTCCAAATTGAAAAAGGTAATATTTAGGGTGTCTTTTCGAAACGACAAGCTAACAAAAGGGTTACCATAATCTCGCCAAAGGATGCTAGAGTTAAACCTTTTTCACTAATATTGTGATTTTTTTTAATGTTTTTACCTTTTTTTTTAAATTTTGAATTTTAAAATTTAGAAATAAAATAAAGGGTAGACGAGAAAAAGTTTTAATTTTAAATTAAGTCACACATACGATTATTTATAACGAACAGATTTTCAAATGCGATTAGTTACAATCAGATAGACAAACATGATTATTGCATTTATGTTTAACATTTTATGCAAATTTTTGTTTCATTCATATTGCTACAAAAAGTTTGTTTAAAATTCGGCGCCTGAGTCTGGGACATATCCCGACAGCCGAAATCCCGAATGGGTCGAAATCCCGAAAATAGATTTTTGTCCATTTCTCGATTTTTAAAAAAATATTAGAGATTATTTATTTAGTTATTTAGCCAGTTAGTTATTTAATCAGTTAGTTAGTCAGCAGTTAGTTAGTTAGTCAGTCAGTTCGTCAGTTAGTTAGTCAGTTAGTCAGCCCGTTAGGTAGTCACTCCGTTAGTTAGACCAGACTGACTAACTTAGTCTAACTGACTGTCAATTAGTTATTCAGTGAACTGACTGACTCACTGACTAACTGACTGACTCACTGACTAACTAACTAACTGACTAACTGACTAACTGACTAACTGACTAACTGACTAACTAACTAACTAACTAACTAACTAACTAACTAACTAACTAACTGACTAACTGACTAACTGACTAACTAACTAACTAACTAACTAACTAACTAACTAACTAACTAACCAACCAACTAACTAACTAACTGACTGACTGACTGACTGACTGACTGACTAACTAACTAACTAACTAACTGACTGACTAACTAACGGACTAACTGACTGACTAACTAACCGACTGACTAACTAACTTACTGACTAACTAACTAACAGACTAACTGACTGACTAACTAACCGACTGACTAACTAACTGACTGACTTACTAACTAACTGACTGACTAACTAATGGTCTGACTAACTAATGTACTGACTAACTAACTGACTGACTAACTAACTGACTGACTAACTAACTGACTGACTAACTAACGGACTGACTAACTGACTAAATAACTAAATAACTACTGACTAAATAACTAACTAAATAAGTAAATAAATAAATAAGTAATCTCTAATAATTTTTTAAAAAACTAGGGGGCTCCGCCCCCTGCTCGCTATCGCTCGCCAACCCCCGGAATTGCTGCGCAATTCCATTGGCCGCTTTGCAGCCGGCAGGGGGCTTCGCCCCCTGCTCGCTATGGCTTACCAACCCCCGGTTTCCCATAAGCCGCTTCGCGGCCAGCTCGCTGGTGAACGTAACTTTTCCAACCCAACTTTGCACAGGCCTATGCATATTTTGCCATCCAGATCTGTATCTATGACAAAATTATGTCGATCCTTGGTAATATAGTTATATTCAGTCGCAATCTCGCACCCTTGGATATTTCTGCGCAATCTCATTGGGTCGGAAGCTTGCATTCTTGGATTCTTCCTCGGCTCGCTATCGCTCGCAAACCCACGGGAATTGCTGCGCAATTCCATTGGACCCCGCTATGTTACATTACTTTAAAAAAAATATTAATATTGTTGTAAGGTTTCTAATATAATTGTTCATATTTAATTGATGCACGCGCTCCTACTTTGTTAAATTCCTTGCTCCGCACGAGAGCGCCTTGTCTTTCTGTAAGCTGTGTGAATTATTATTGTCTATGTTTGGAATATCATCCTGGGATTTTTAATAAAAATGGCGGCCTTGTGTTTAAAGTTGCGTTTATCATTCTTGTTGTTGTTTTAATCTTCAAATTAAAGGCAGCGACTGACAATTGTATTACTGTTTTCAGTAATATTTCGCCAACCCCGTTAATTTCGCAGAATTAACCTTGCCTGTTTTTACTCTTAGGTTCTTTTTAAAGCCAATGGCTCACTCAAAATTTTTAAGTTGTATGACTTTTTTTAAAGTAATAATCACATTGCACGCTTCGCGGCATGCAGGGGGATACGCCCCCTGCTCGCTATCGCTCGCCAAATTAATTTTTTTCAGGTTGTTGGCTGTTCCGAAAGAGAGAAATGAAGCCAGTTCGCAACCAGATAAGTATATATAATTGGCCGTGCGCAAATAGGTTTCGTACTTTTCCTTTAAAATTGCTTACATTTCGGACCGGTCGGATTGCATGACGTCTAAAGAGCTTCTGTGACCTTAAAGTTGAGTAGACCATAGACAGATACATAAAGACAAAAACACTATCATTTACCTAAACAAAAAATGGTGAAACGTAACACGTAGGGAGATCCTTGTAAAAACGCATCTCACAACAAAAATAAAACTAAAAAGTAGGTTTGTTACAGAATCTGTCACTTAAACCGCTTTCACACAATATTTGTGCTCAACAAAAAATGCACTATTTATACACCCCAGAAAGAAATTCGCCAAACAGGGCCTTCAGCCTATAATTTATTTCTAATTCAAACTTTTAAACGCCTAAATTAACTATTTTCATTATTCTTCTTTCGCAAATAATTGTTTACTCATTATCACTCTCACTCATTATTACTCTCACCTCACTCTATTGTGATATTACAACAATCCAAACTGAATCATATCACATAAATAAATATTTTAATGAAATTTGGGATGTAACCTAGCCTGATTTTTTTGCTTTAAAACGATGTATCCCACTCGTTTGTTCGACTTGCGGTTCGTTCTGTGAACGTGGGTGACAGACAGACGGATTGAACGATTATAATACCTTCCACTTTTTACGTTATAAACGTAGTGTGGAAGCTACAAAAACATTTCGCTTAATATGTTGGCAATACAACAAATCATAAAACATTGTTTAACAAGAGCAACTTTCTAAATCCCCCCCCCCCCAAAGTAATTAACATGTTCCATATCTTGATACTTCCATAATTTAAACATCTTCAAAACTTAAAAAACTAAAAAAAAAAAAAAAAAGGAATGTCACATTATTCGAGTGTGCAAAGTTTATTTTATTCGCATCTATAAGAATACATTTTTCAGGATAAATAAAAAAATAAAACTCTTTTACTGTGGTGTTTTGCTGCGAACGAATAATAAAAATTAAAAAAAAACCCGAGAGATTAAATAAAAAAAAAGAAAGCCATCTGCCA